>SJYQ01001361.1:12062-57993 GCA_006410935.1 Redunca redunca
TCATTGAAACCCTCCCTCCCTGATGGCCCCCAGCCTTCTAAAAGCACCACCAGGAGCTGCTCAAGCCCACTTTCCTTCATTTTTCTCATTGCCTCTCTGGCCCCCCTTCCCCATCCAGCCCCTCAGCAAACCCAGTAGCCTCTGCCTTCAAATTGTGTCCCAAATCCATCACTTAAGTCTCCTAGTGGCTCCCCACACACGGAGTGAACCCGCGTCTCCCTTGGTCCCCAAGCACCTGCTCTGGTACCCCTTCTGCTGAGTTCAGCATCCCCCCCACTGCCGCACATCCCGGCTCCACCAGCACACCCACTCCTCAGAGCTCTGTCCCCTCCAGCACTGCCGCCTCTTGTCTTTGGTCCCTCCTATCCTTTTGTTCATGAGTGGGGGAGCCCTGCTCAAAAAACATGAGTTTACTAAACACCAGGTCAGTGAACATGACGCTGGGCCTGAATGAAGAGGTCAGGGTGGTGGTGTGGCTCCTGCCCCTTTTAGGGAAGACTGGGGAGGTTCAGGGAAGTGACCCCCCCCTTAGGTGGGAGGATCAAGCAGGCTGTCTGACCTGGTCCTGCAGAAGTCTCCCCAGGGTCTGGGGGCTCTTTCCTTTAGGAAGCTTCTTAGATAGGTTTTATATGTCATTCAGTTGATAAAATTTGTGGGTTTCTTCCAGGTAACATGTCTGCTCCTCCTATGATACTTCTTCCATGGTTGCATGTGAGGCTCTGTAGAGGCAGGCGAGGCCACGGTAGGAACAGGGCAGCGGAGAGGCTAGGGAAGAGGTTTGGGCGCTGACCAGGCGGGAGCCTTACTACCCTGCAGTGATGCTGGGAGGCAAGAGGGTGGCCTTCCTCGGACCCTTCTGATCGGGGCCCAGACAGTGCTGGACGGGAGCCCCAGCCCACATGGCCTGGAGCTTCCCCTGCAGCCCCTGGGGAAGCTCTGCCTCCCTCTCTGTGGGCCCCACCCCTGGCCTCCCTCCCAGTGGGCCCAGCCTCCGGCCTCCAGGCCATCCTGTCCCTCATCTAAAGTCCAGCCCTTTCCCTCCTGGTGCAGATCGGGGCTCACTTCCCTTTCTCGGTATTTGGCTGGTGGATCTGTGACCCCACAGTTTCCAGTGGGAGGCTAGCCCAGCTTGGTTCCTCAGAGATTCTTTGCTCTTTGGCTAGAATGGGAGTGGGGCACTGGGGGGAGGTAGGTGCTCAGGCAGGTGGGTGAGGATGACTGGTGGGAGGTTGGGGCAGGGTGCTGTAGGGACACAGGGCTGGAGGCGGGATGGTGGAAGGTGGGGTCCAGCAGGTGGCTATGAGGGGGACCGGTATGAGAGTGACTATGGCTCTGAGAGTGACTATGAATGACTGTGAGTGACTGTGGCTGGGAGAGTGACCGGTGTAAGTGACTGTGAGTGACCAGGGGCCAGAGGCAGGCTGTGCCCCTCATCCTGCCCACAGGAAGGCTGGTTTTTGGAGGTAAAGCAGGCTGGAGCACCTAGGCAGTGAGGGAAGCAATGCTGGGTTCCCCTCTGGGGATGGCTGGTTCATCTGGGATCTCTGTCTGCGGGGCTGGGACATCCCAGGGGAGCTGGGGAGCTGGGGTGTTTCTCAGTCACTGTTCATCTAAGAGCCTCAGATTAAAGCCAGGCTCTGCCAGGTTCACCTGCCTCCTTCAGGCTGAGCAGTGACCATCCTGCCACGTCCCTGGGTGCCCAGGCAGAGTGGACCTCCATTCCAGTGGGGGTTCAGGGTGAAGTCCAGCCCGTCGCTCCCCTCCCCCATGATGTTGGCAGCAGGGACACTCTGGATGTCACCCTGAGGCTACACTGACCCTCCATTCCCTCCAGCCTGACCCAGCAGGGGGCCCTGGAGGATGAAGAGGAACAGGAGGGAGAACACCGGCGGCGACTCTGCAACCTGAGATTCACCACGGAAGACGAGGACCTGCCGGCCCCCGAGAGGTGCGGATGGGAGGTGGGACCCCAGTGAGGATGGACAAGCTGCCCCTGCCTGGGGAATGGGCTGACCTTCTGCGGGCCCCACCCTGGTCAGGACAGCAGTCAGGACCAGTGTGGGTGAGCTGGGCTGCTCTTGCTGGGCATTTTATAAGCATAGGTCATCCTTCCACGCTCCTGAGAGGGTGCTAACCTGCCTCCTGGGTGGGTGCACAGTTCGTGCACCAGGGGCAGGACCTGGGGGTTGTCGGGCCCTGGGCCAATCATGCCCCTTCAGCCCGGCCCCCTTCTGCTAGCAGACCCCCGTGGACTCTGATGGGAAGGAGGTGCTGATGGTCTGACTACCAGCCCCGAGGCTGAGCACCCCGACACACCTCTCTGCGGGGACAGGGCCTACTCGGGGGATGCATGTCCTCTCACTTCTGAACAAGCCCAGTTTGCAGATCTGGCAGGAGGCTCAGCCAGCAAGTGAACTCACCCGAGCTGCAGGCGGGCAGGTGGAGGCAAAGGAGGGGCCCTTCTGTTGTAGGCCAGGTTTGGGGCAGGCTTGTGTGTGGCTCCTCAGCTCCTGGAGAGGGGGCCACAGGGCCTTTGGCCTGCGCTGCACCCACCTGACCATGGATGTGCGGAGGCCTGGGCACCACTCCTGGCTCCCGTGCTCATTGCCACGTGACTCAGGCCAGCTCCCTGCCTGTCTTTGCTCCTCATCTGTAAGCGGCAGGGCCTGACACAGGAGAGGTGTTTGTTGAAAATGGAGTGGTTGCACCTTACAGGCATGAGGTGGGGAGAGCTATGCAGGCAGCTCTGGATGGAGGGTTGGCAAGCAGAGGGGCTTGGAGTGGAGTCCACATGGAGGCCAGCCAGCTGGTGTGGCAGCATGGGGAGCAGCAGGTTCAGGAGGGCATCAGACCCAGGTCATGAGCCTTTCACACTGCCTATGCCTGAAGGCAGGATAGGGTTCCTGGGGGCTGGGGGGTGGAAGATGGCGACAGGGGAGCAGTGTCTGAGGTGGGACTGATTCTACGGGGCAGGGACAACAGCTGTTTCTGGCCTGGGGGTTTCTGCTGAATGGACCATGTCTCAGGAGGACAGGGAGCCCCCACAGTTTGTATACGGAGGCCACATTACCTTTGCCAGAGTGAGGTGGAGCACAGGGGCAGGCCCAGTGTCTTGTGGTTGGGAAGGACTCACCTGCTTTGTTTCGCCCTGTCTTCCTGCCCTGCAGCACCAGTGTGAGGCTCCTGGCCAGATCGGTCAACATAGGCCCGAAGGTGGAGCAATACTTTTCAGCCATACAGGTGAATGGGCCGGGCCCTGGAGTGTGCTGGGCACTCCAGGGGCCTCACCCTCCAGGATCAGCAGCCTGTGCTCTCTGCTCCCAGAGATCAGAGTCCATCAGGTATGCAAACCCATTCCACACTGAGTTCCCCGTGGCTCCCGTGGATGTCACCAGCAAGCGCTACCTCTTCGAGAAGGACCAGGTGGGCCAGAGCTGAGAGTGCCCAGCCTCCAGCCGCAAGGTGAGTGGCTCTGGCCCACTAGGCATCTGCAGACCGCTGAGCCTCGGGTCTGCAGAACTGGAGCCTGGGCATTGCGGGACTGTTTCATGCTTTTCTGCGTCTGTCTAGCAGACTCAAGGTCCCAGCCATGCCTGTTGCTGAGCCCCCAGCCCAGCTGTGCACACAGCTCCGGGGGAGGGTCCTATGGCCTGGCCGTGTAGATGTGGTGAGGAGGGTCCCCTGGAGATGCCAGCCCGGCCCCAAGGTGGGAGCTCTCTTCTCAGGAGAACTTGCAGCTCTCAGGGGTGGAGAAGTCACGGCTCAACCTGTGGATCAACAGGACCCAGGAGTCAGCACAACAGGGCCCACAGGTACCCCGTGTGACCCTCTGGCCCCGGTCTCCTTGCAGGCCTCACATGGTGGGATGACCCGTCAGGGGAGGGACAGCCCTGAGCGCAGTGGAGATGCTCTGCACGTGAGATGGCCATGTGGAAGCCTGTGGGTCAGAGGGTGGAAGGAGGAGGGCCTGGGGTCCTCCCCTGGGAAGGGGCGGGCCAGGGGGCTCTGCAGCAGCCTGAGCCCGGTCTCTGTCCCAATCCCCAGAACCAGGAGACACAGAGGGAGTTGGCGGCTGGCAGGAAGCCCCAGTGGAGGAAGAAGCCAGAGGCCCTGCTGGGTGCCGAGGTGAGTGGGGGCCCAGCGGTTGGGGCAGCTGTCCCTGGAGAATGTGGGCCAGCAGGCGCCCACTCCTCCACTGCAGGCCTGGCAGGGGGGCCTGGTGGGCAGGGCACATGCAGGCTCCTAGAAGCCGTCTGCTGCACAGAAGACACTTGAGCCAGAAGCAAACCAGGACCCTGAGACCCCAGCCCCAGTAAATGCTCCATGTTCCAGAAGATCTCTGTGCTGGAGGAGAGAGCTGTCTTAGGAAAGAGGGCAGTTCCAGGCAAAGCAAGTGACTCAGAGAAAAGACCAGTGTCTGAGAAAGCCACTGTCTTCGAGAAGACCCCAGTCCCCGAGATGCAGCCGGCCCCAGGCAGGGCCATGGCCCCAGGGCGGCCCCAGGACTGGGAGCACTCAGCCTCAGCAGAGTGCCCATCCAGCCCCAGGAGGCAGCGGGACACTGGGCCTGAGAAGGAGCCCGAGTCTTTGGCGGGGCCTCTGCCCTGGGCTGGCGGCCTCCCGCCGGTCACTCTGCAGATGTGCAGTGCCCCCAACCTCCCTGTCCTCCCGGCATCTCTGGCTTCCTCCCTTTCTCCTGTCCTCCTCTCTCCAGGCCAGCCCCATCTGTGTCTCCCCTCCCTGTCTGCTCCGCTGCCAGGAGCAGGGGACTGGGCTGGGGTCTCACCTGGCACCCACTCCACACCCTCATCCCAGGCCCAGACTCCAGGGAAGCCTCAGATGCTTCTAGAAGCTCCCCTGCCCCTGGAAGCCCTGTCCACTGTCCTGGCCCTGGGCCTGTGGCTGCACCCCCACAGCCGAGGCAGCAAGCAGGACCGGCCTGCTTCCACTGCTCCATGGCTGCTGGGGTGAACCGGGCCTGCAGGGGCTCCAGGCTGCCCATCCTCCCACATGACTGGCCCCTGCTCTGTCCAGGTAAGGACCCCCAGCATGGAGGCGGAGGCCAAGTCCCCCTCACTGGTGGGCCAGAGCCGAGGCCCAGCCTCCAGCCGCGTGGTGAGTGGCTCTGGCCTGCCAGGCATCTGCAGACCGTTGAGCCTGGAGTCTGCAGAGCTGGAGCCTGGCACTGTGGGACAGCTCCATCCTTTCCTGTGTCCGTCTGGTAGACTCAAGGGCCTGGCCATGCCTGTTGCTGAGCCACCAGCCCAGCTGTGCACACAGCTCTGGGGGAGGAACCCATAGCCTGGCTGTGTAGATGTGGTGAGGGGGGACCTCTGGAGATGCCAGCCCGGCCCCAAGGTGGGAGCTCTCTTCTCAGAACTTGCAGCTCTCAGGGGTGGAGAAGTCACGGCTCAACCTGTGGGTCAGCAGGACCCAGGAGTCAGCACAGCAGGGCCCACAGGTACTGCGTGTCTCCCTGCAGGCCTCTAGTAGTGGGATGACCTGTCAGGGAAGGGACAGCCCCGAGCGCAGTGGAGATGCTCTGCATGCGGGATGGCCATGGGGAAGCCTGTGGGTCAGAGGGCGGAAGGAGGGCCTTGAGTCCTCCCCCGGGAAGGGACGGGCCAGGGGGCTCTGCAGCAGCCTGAGCCTGGTCTCTGTCCTGATGCCCAGAACCAGGAGACGCAGTCGAAGTCGGAAGCTGGCATGAGGCCCCACTGTAGGAAGAAGCCAGAGCCCCTGCTGGGTGCCGAGGTGAGTGGGGGCCCAGGGTCTGGGGCTGCTATCCTTGGAGAATATGGGCCAGCAGGCACCCACGCCTCCACAGGAGGCCTGGGCCCTGCCCAGCGTGGGGGGACTGGGGAAAAGGGGGTGTCCCTGCCCCACCCCGTGAACCCCCTTGTCCTAACCACCCTTGGTCCCACAGGTGTGAGGAGCCAGTCTCAGGCCAGCAGCCACGCTGGTCGCCTCTCCCGCCCACTTTCCACACTGGACCCGGGAGGATGCTGGCCAGCTTCCTCCCCACCCCTCTGGGGCAGGTGTGCCCCGTGCCTGTCCAGTTGGGGGCACTGCGTGTCTGCACAGAGCCTTGCCACCCTGTCCACGTGGACTCCTGCTCTTCCTCCTCCTCTGGGTCCATCAGGTCACACCAGTGTCTCCGTGCACCTCTCCCAAGCTGGCCCCCACCATCCTTTTGCCGCCTGCCAGGCTGGAGGAGCCATGCTGATCCCTCCCAGGCCCTGCCTTGCTCCCCTTCACACCCCACCTGCTGCCCTGGCTGACCTATCCTGTGCCCCTCCCCACACTCAGGAAAGAGCTGATAAACTCATTCACTCTCAGGTGTGACCAATAATTCCTTAAAATCATTCCACAAGCTTTGCTTTTCAGTGGAAACTAAATAGTGTAGGGATGATGTTCTGGCTGTGGGGGCCCGAGGGGGGCAGGCCTTTGTCTGACAGCAGCCTCTGTGGCCACAGCCCAGCACACTTGCCCCCAAACCCAGATCTCCTCTCCCCTGCCCTCCGGGGCCAGAGGGGACGCTGAGCTGTGTGCAGACCAAGCAGCCAGAGCCAGCCTGGTGCCATCAGCTCTATGTACTGTGTGTGGCTGAGGGGTGTGTGTGCGTGCACAAGGGTGTGTGCGGTCCACAAGTTTCCCCATCACTAGACTTACGTTAGAACCCTGCTCTCAGGTGCCTGCTTGCGTCTCTCTGGAGTCAGTGACACCCCACACTCCCTTTGCCCCAGCCCCACTGTGGGCCTGGTCCTGTGGGAGGCTCTTGTCCCACATCCAGGGGCCACGGATGGAAGGGCCTTGGGGCCCCACCTGTGATCCCTGACTTGCCCTCCTCCAGCAAGGGGTCTTGCATGGCGGGCCCCATGCCTGCCCAGAGCTGGGGGCAGCGGGACCCAGAGGCCCTCGCCAGCCACCCCCACCTACCACCACATGTGTAACCCCAGAGTTCCTGGGCGGAGCCAGGAGGGCTAGGTTGGGCACCCCCAGAGAGGCAGGCCCCACTCTGCGCTGCCCCACCAAGATCTCAGTGAGCAAGCGGCCAAGAGGTGATGAGCGCTTGCATGCTACAGTCAGTAAGGTCCCGGCAGGTGGGTTTGCTCAGCACAGCAGAGCCATCCCTCCAGCATGGGGGTCCGAGAGTGGCCTGAGGGGTCCTGGACCACCTCACCCTGGGGTCTGGGCTTCTGGTGCTGCTGCCCCCAGGGGGAGCCCTCAGTGCCCATTGGGGCTGCCTGGGCAGGGTGCAGAAGGCAGCACCACAGTGCCCACCCTCTTGCACTCACTCCTCTACACACGAAGGCCCTGCACTCACCCTTCTTGGGGTGGGGGGTGAGGAACGCACGCCCAGGGTGACCTCAGGGTGATGTTTGAGGACAGCACACAGCCTGGGCGCCCACCTGACCATACCTGCCTCCTGTGCTGGGCCTCCTGCGGGTCCTCAGGGCTGCGGGCACCATCTCTGCATTTTTGTCCCTCCTTTGCTGCAAGCTCGGAGAGGTGACTTCACCTCGTGTGCAAGGGCAGGGGATCCAGGGCAGGCCAGCTGTGGCAGCTGCAGTGACGGCCGCCTGTGCTCTGAGTCAGTCTATCCTGCCTTAGGATGGTCCCTGGAGCCCACACACAGTCAGGCCACGGATGCCTGGAACCTGCCAGGCTTTTCCTGTGGGGCCTCGGGTGCCAGAGCCCTCTCCCAGGCATCCATGGAAGCAAATTATGTCCCATTTGAAGGACTTTTGAGCTTACAAGGCACCCACTGAAGTAGCTCGAGTTAAGGAAAGGTGGTTCTTAAATTGCAGATTTCAGGCCAGGACACAATGCCTGGCTGGGTTCCCCGGGGCCAGACCAGGAGAGCGGGTGGCAGCCTGGGCTGCTCACTGTCCCCTGGTGCCGGCTGCTGGCTCCTGGCTTCAGCCAGTCTCGCCCCAGATCTACTGGTATGGGAAGGGCCACTGACCCTGGAGGAGCTGACTCAGGCCAGTGGGCTCAGAGGCCCTAGGGAACCATGGAAGGACAGCCTCAGTTGAGACAGGGCCAGGTCTATAGAAGAGCAGGTGAGAAGCGTGTGACGTACGGGGCTTGGGGCTCCCCAGGCAATGAAGTTGAGGTGGGGCCGGACATGGGTCAGGCGAGTGGGGAAGCAGGGAGAGGCTATCCTTGCCCACAGAGAGGAGTGTGCTTCACCGCAGGCGGCCCTTGGCAGGGCTGGGGCTCAGGGCCCAGGAGGAGTTGGGTGGGACAGGGGCCCTGAGAATTCAAAGAGCAGGCCTATCCCAGGTTTGCTTCCTCTTCTTTGTCCTGTCCCGAGCCCTTCCATGACCCAGGCGCTGTGCTGGAGGCCACAGACACAGGTGTGCAAGCAAATGCAAGGCCCGTGTGCTGGATGCGTGGACATTGCAATCTAGTGGGTTTAGCAGATTGTAATTTTAAGCCGTCGTGTCATGAATTTCAACCATCTTCCCTGCCCCTCTACTCAACCAGCTGCCTCTTTGAAGAGAACCCTTGCTCTTGGCTGGAAGTTCGACCTTGAATCTGACACCCTGCAGTGGGTCTACTCCCTGCCCAGTGGGGGAGGGCTTGCCATGTGGCTTAGGGGGCAAGCAGACCCCTCTGTAGGTGTGCTCACTGAGGTTGCCAGAGCCTGCCTCCCCACTAAGGGTGTTCACCTGCTAGAGGAGCCAGTAGCCTGGAAGCACCCTTGTCCACACATCACCACAGCTGAGCTTCTGCCCAACCTGCCTTCCTGACTGCTGGCATCTGCTTTATCGGGGTTTTCAGGACACACAGCTGGCTTGTGTTATGTGCCTGCTCCCTCCTGTCCCCTGCCTGTCTGTCCTGGTTTTAAATAGCTTATCTGAGCAGCTGGACGACCACATGTGCTTATATGGCCTGGTGTACATGTTCCCTTAGCCCTGTCCCTGGCACCTGCCAAAATAGCAGCCAACACTCCCTCTTCCCCTGCCCCCGCCACCTCCAGCGTGACTCCTGCACACATTTCTCCCACCACCAGGTCGTGGGCCTGTGTAAAGCCTGTCCGGCCCCTGCCCTCGCCCAGACCCCACGAGGCAGAGCACACACCACAAGACCCATTGGCAGCTCCTGTTCTGGGTAAGACTGGGGCAGGTTCAAGAGCACAGGGGTGCCCTGTAGTCTGGGCCCTCTGTCCCAAGTTGCAGCATCCACTCTGACTGTGTCAGAGCTGGAAGAGGCCCCCTTCCCTTGGGAGCTTTAGAGGGCGGAGTCTCAGAGATAAATCCCTGAGCCTAGTTTAATCAACCCTCAGCCTGAGACTGGAGACTCGGGTGTGAATTACAGACCTCCCACTGAAGGCCCAGGGCCAGTGGAAGGTCTTGGGTGAATAGCTGTCCCTCCCTGGGTCTGTTTCCTCCTTTGTAGGATGGAGAGGCCAGGCCTCTAAATGAAATGTTCTGACCCTCTGGGACCCTCCCCCTCCTGGCACCTCTTCCCTCCAGGTGGGGAGCCCCTGCCCCATCCTGGGCAGGTCCTCCCCCACTCCCTGGGGAGCAGAGCTGGGCCGTAGGTGCCCACACCAGTCAGAACAGTCCTCATGGCCACATTCTCCTCCATGGGGTTCAGAAGCTGTCAGAACTGCTGAGAAAGGCTGCCCACCAAAAGCAGCCAGGGGACCAGGGGCGCCGGAAGCCCTTCCAGGCAGATGCAAGGCTGGGCCACACCCCGGATTAAGAAGGAATTCATAGGACCTGAACTCCATCTTAGGCCTGTTCATGCTGATCATGCTCAGCCACCTTTCCAATGAACTCTGAACTCTCTGTTTAGTGCCTATGAAAACAACAGAAGGATAAGACCCCCTCTAGACCGGGGAACCTTGAAGATCTATCTAGGTTACTCATCTCCTAAGAGAAAACATACATTAATCACCCCTTCCTCCAGACAGGCCATAAATTTTTCTGTATCTATCGGAGTGTAACCTCAGGTTTATTAATTATTGGCTAATTGTTCGAGCACATGAGCACATAGCACGTGAATCATGGGGCTATTGGGATTGTATTTTCCTTGGTTTATGTAAGTCTCAAGGAATTTGGAGTGGTGGGTTCAGACACATACACATGGGGTATAAAAGATTTTCACAAAGCTGGTCAGGGTCCTTGGCTAAGAGGAGACTCTGCCTTGGGCCCGCCGGTGTAATAAACTGCACTCCACTATCTGCATTGTCCTTCTGAGTGAGTTTGTTTCCTGGAATATGTGGCTACAACACAGACAGGGCACGGGCTGAGCAGTGTGGAGAGACCTGTTTCCTGGGGGGGAGCCTGGCTCTCTGGGTCAGGGTGTTAACCTTGAGTCCAGTGCCCCCACCCTAGGGTCCCTGCCCCCCACGCTGCTGGGGAGAGCACCTGCTGGTGCTCTGTAGGGAGAACCACTCCCTCCTAAAGGAACATGGGGTGGGGCGGGGGGCGCCTGGAGACGGGTGTTTGAGGCTCATTCTTGTCCTGGCACAGCTGGGAGGCCTGACCTCCTGAATTCCTCCTCTTTACCCTGGGTCTTCGGGCACGAACCTGGGAGGATCTCGTTGCCCTGGTCCAGCTCTGTGGGTGGGCCAACAGCTGCGGTCAGGACGAGTCCAGCTGCCTGCTGGGCACAGGGCTGAGGGTGGGGCCTCTGCTCTTCTGTTTCACGGATAGGTTAACAGAGGCACAGAGAGGTTAAGTGACTCAGCTAAGGTCACACAGCAAAGCTGGGTATTAAACCTGGGTCTTTGACAGCATGGCCAGTGTTTCTGCTTTATTCCCCAAGAAAGGTGACCCTGGCCTTTTGGCTGTGATGGCAACCTGCTAGAAAGGATGGGTGGGGGCTTGGTGTGGGCCTTCTGGCCCCTCTCCCAACTGGAGATCCCCCTGGCCCCCCTCCTTCCTGCCACCAGCGCCTGGACGCCATCTCAGATGCCTCCTCTGGGCTGGAAGCCCTCCCCCACCCCAACCTGCCTCTTGAGCGGCTCTATTTTTAGGAGCTGTGCTTACAAGAGTAGGGGGGCTCACAGGGCCACAGAGGCGAGAGTGTGAGAGCCACACCCCAGGCTGGCCAACCCCCTCCCTGGAGGCTTCCCTGCACCCCAGGGTGACAGACTTCTCCCGGGGCTCAGGCCCCTGGCCTGACTGCTCCCTTGGGGCTCCAAGCAGTGCTGACCTGCCAGTCCTCACCCACCCTGGGCTGGGGGCTGTCCCCCTGCCGCTCTTCCCCCAGGCCCCATTTGGAGACTCTTTGGGATGAGTACCCCACCCAGGGGAGCCAGCTTCAGTCCAAAGCACCCTCTTGCCAGCCCCACCCTGCCTGCCCCACTGTAGGTCTGTTTGCCCTGACCCAGCAGGGCTGGATGACTGGGAGCAGGCTCGGAAGAGTCACCAGCCTGAGGCTGCCGCCTGAGGCAGTCTCCCCCAGGGGCTATGGGCAGGGCTCCTTCAGCACTTCTTAGGCACAAAGGGGCTGCCTTGTGGCAGACACCATGCCACCTGCCAGAGCTGGGGCTCACGGCACATCTGCAGACGGGTGCCTGGGTGGGTCTCAACCATGAGAGCAGGGTCTGGGGGACAGGTGAGTGGGCATCAGCACCCTGTCCAGGGTGCCGTCACTGCAGCCTGAGTCACAGGTTGGTGGCCATAGCACTGGGTACAGCCTCCCTTCACCCCAGCCTTCCTCCCCTTGGAGAAGAGGAAACTGAGGCACAGGGGGCCAACGGCCTTCCCACGGTCACACACACGGGTCGTGGAGCTCGTGTCCCGAGCCATGCCGACCTCCCAGCCACCCCTCTGGCCTCTCCCTGTGCTCACAGCAACTGGGACAGCAAGACGCTTCCCCATGTGGGACCCTGGGCTGCCTCAGGCCTTGGCAGGGGGGCTTGGGCCCCAGCTTCTGTTCCCAGCGCCCCATGGGGGATACCCTGGAGAAGCTCCACGGAGCTGGGCTTTTTGTAGAGATGGAGGCTATGAGAGATGAACAGACCTCACACCTGCCCAGGGTCCCCAGGGAACCACCACACAGGCTGGACGTGGGCATTCCCTCATCTGTGATCCACCTCGGGTTCCCTGCTCAGCTCGCACTCCCCATGTGTGGTATGTGTCTGGGGTCTGGTGTGTCTGGTGTAACCAGCGTCTGCTGTGTGCTGTGTGTGTATGCCCATATGTGAGGGTGAGCTCCCTTCCATTTAGCCTCTGTGGGTCTGGTATCTGGTGTGTGTCTGCTATGTGCTGTGGGTGTATGACCGTATGTGATGGTGAGCCCCCGGCCGTTTACCCGTGTGTGTCTGGGCAGCCACGAACACAGTGGCCCTGGCCGGCTCTGGAGCCCCATGTCCCTCAGATTTCCCTCCGGCCTCCACAGGCCCCGAAGCCCTGCTCTGTCCTCTGTGTTTGCCCCGCGGTGGCTCTGAGAGCTTTACAGACAGAACCTCATGCAGCGGCCCCTCCCCATGACCGTGGGCCCTGAGTTTGGCCCCAGGTGTTGGGTGACCCTACGGGTTCCTCCCTGTTACTAAGCTGCTCCCTGGGAAGAGGCCTGGCTGCAGGAGACTCCGGAGCCTGCAGCCTGGCCCTGCTGAAATGGCGTCCAGGGCTGGGGAATGGCAGGCTCAGCACTTCCCGCAGAGACGGGCGGCTGGCCCTCTGCCCACCTGGACTGTCTCTCTCTCTCTCTCTCTCTGTAGAGGGAAGAGGAGGCCATGTCAGATGTGGACAAGACGGTAGATGAGTATGAGTGAGTGCTGGGGTGCTGGGTAGGGGCTGCGCCTGTTGGGGGTGTGGGGAGAGCTGCACCCTTGCTTCCAGCCTGTTGCCTCGGGCTGCCCCTGGCAGGGGGCTGGCCGTGAAGACCCCAGGGCTAAGGGATAGACTAGCCAGGGACTGGGGGCTGGGCCTCCTGCAAAAAGACCAGAGTTTCCCTGAGGACCCAGAGGCCACAGAGCCACCGTGCTCAGAAAGCCGCCCCAGACCTGGCATCATGGCCCTGGGGGCTGCTGGCCTTGCCCTCTGCCCTGTCCCAGGGGCCAGGGAGGGAGGCACACTGCAAACCATCAGTCAGTCATCTCTGGGGGAGGCAGTGCCCGGGGCAGACAGGACCGCAGGTGTAGCTTGGACCCCGAAGAACCCCTCCTGGGCACCAAGGGTGCAGAACTGGGCGCTGGGTGGAGGGCTTGTGCCCGTGGACTTGGGCCAGGTGGATGGGGCGTGCAGAGCCCAGGGACCAGGTTTCCTGCAGGGGGAGGCAGCTGAATGAAGCCGGGCTGGGCTGGGCTGGGCTGGGCTCTGGGTGGGGCGGACTCCAGGACCCAGCACGGGGGTAAATGTCTCCAGGAAAAGGTGGTGGGGTGTGTGTATGCGTGTGTAGACATGCGTGCTGTGTTCCTGACAGTCTCCCCTCATGCCGCAGGGAGCAGGAAGGCAAGCACACTCCGACTCTCACTGGGTACAAGAACAGCCTTGCTGGAAACTGACTATCTCTTCTCTCTTCTCTTGTGCTCATGCCTCCTCCCCGAGCAGAAGCAGCCATGGAAGGTAAGGGGGTGGGGGTTCTCCCAGTAAGCATCTCGCCTGTCCCCACCCCCTGCTCCCAGTTGAGCAAACCCCAGCCCCGGCTTCCTGTGGGGAGAGTCCTGTGCCAGGCCATGCCATGTGTCT
This sequence comes from Redunca redunca, assembly GCA_006410935.1. Classification (NCBI taxonomy): domain Eukaryota; kingdom Metazoa; phylum Chordata; class Mammalia; order Artiodactyla; family Bovidae; genus Redunca; species Redunca redunca. The sequence continues at coordinate 25,721 of SJYQ01001361.1, forward strand.
GCTCCACCGCCTGACTGGGCTGGGGGCCACACCCTGCCAGGGAGTGAAGAAAATGGAACCCCAACCCCCACCCCCCGCCCCCAGCCCCGGCCCTGGCCTTCTCGGATGCTGGGAGGCCCCTCACCCACACGGGTCCTTTCTGGTCCCAGACACTGAGGAAGGGGCTCCAGGGCCTGAGTCTAGGATAGGACCCTGACCCTGTGCCGTGACGTCAGAGAATGACCTCGGGAGGGAGGCTGAGTCAGACACAGGGCCCAGAGGCAGCCTCACTGCGGCAGCGCTTCTGGTTGCAGAGGGGACTCCAGCCTCAGAGAGGCAAGTTTCAAATGACAGGACCCTGAGCAGACTTCCACTGAAGGAGCAGACATGGAGCGTTCCAAGCTTTGTGCCTCCCTGTTCCAGGCCTGCTCACTGTCTGGTTCGCCTCTCCAGAGCACGAGGAGGCAGTGGAAGAGGAGGCTAGGGGCGGCAAGGGCCCCAGCACAACTCCTGTGGCAGCAGGAAGGCCCCCTAAACTGTGGTCTGCAGCCTGGGTAACCCCAGTCCAGGTAGGGCTCAGCTTCGTCAGTACACGATGCACCTGCTTCCTTCAGCCAGGCGGTTCTGGGCCCCACGCAGGTGTGCACAGGTGGATCCTGGACCTGGAGCCCTGCAGGGCCTCCTTGGCTGAGGACGTGTGAGGGGGACAGGGGGCTACTGGCGGGGCCTTGAGCTCAGAACCAGGACCATGACTCCTTTCTCATGTTCTGTTCAGAAGATGGAGAAGAAGAGGAAGTTAGTGGTCAAGTTCAGCCTTTCCAGGGTCGTGGTTGCATCAGTAGATCTCCAACCAGTCTCTAAACAGTGAACTCACTCCTTCCAAGACAAGTCCTTGCCAGGCTGGACCCTCTGTGAGAGATGTCTCTCTAATGCTGAGTGAGCCACACAAAGTATTAGCAAACCCATCTCCTCCATCCTGAACACATTCGATCTCCTTCAATACCAACTGTCCCTGTCAATGGTGAGCCACAGAATACTTCTGAGAAGAGCATTACGAGCTCTGCTGGAAAGGAGGCAGTGAGGTTTGCTTTAATTTTAGAGGTATAATTCAATGGGAGACAGTGACTGGTGGGCCTAAGGAGAGGATGTGAGAAACTTGCTAACTTGCACACCTCCCAGACTTCTGGCTTCAGAAACTGTGTAAAGGGCTGTGCACATGCTATTACCACCTGCCCAGCAGGCAATAAACAAGGGAGCAGAGTGATTTAGAGAAGAGAGAATGTCAGCTTGGATCTCTTCCCACAGTCATGTAGAGATTTTTTTGACAAGAGTAAATTTACATCTGGACTTCATAGAGAGATCTGAGCCAGAAATTGGAATATGGAGTCATCCACATGTTGGAAAAGGACTGCCAAGGATGGGTGTTAGGGTGGACTAAGCTTGAGGCCGGGGGAAGCAACATTTAGTAAGAAGGGTTCAGGGGAAGAACAGGACCAGGAGAAGGGAGCAAAAGCTAGCCCAAAATGTAGGAGGCAAACCAGGGAGAAGCATGCAGCAGAAACCAAAGAAGGCAGGGTTTTCTGTTTGGATAAAATATACAGTTGTTTAAATGATGCTTTTGAAGTATTTTTGAATAGAGATGGCATTAATGTTGGCTGTAAAACACAACATACTAAATTAAAATATTAATGTTTCTGAAGTTCGGATTATAGCTTCCCCCAAAGAGCATAGATTCATGAAAATTGATGATATTTGAGGATAAGGTCAGAGAGAAAGTCACAACAATTTCAAAAGAATCTAAACAATGTATACTATGTGCTATGGCTGTTTCAATTATTTTGCTGTAAAAAAAAAAAAAAGGCTGCCTTTAAAACCCATATGACTATTGTGTTATTGTGATTTATAATAAGAAATATGCATTTGGTCTTTGTCCAATTGCTGGCACAGAGCTCGTAAAACCCTTGTAACTTCCTAAGTGACTAGGAGTGGAAAAAAAGGTGTCTTGATATTCACAACAAGTTTTTCAACTACACCTGACTTTATGTTAATGCAGTGACTTTTGGAAGAACCTCAGGATGGGGGCTGGTTGTCAGGAGAACCCACTGCGTCATTTGAGTTGGGAACTTCAGTCTCACCCCTGACCTCCAGGGAGGAAAGGGGAACAGAACTGGAGACTGATTGAATCACCAGTGGCCCACGATTTAATCAGTTGAGCCCAAAAGGACAGGGTTCAGAGAGCTTCTGGGTCGGTGAACACATGGAGATTTGGGGAGAGTGGTAGCCAGGTGCTCCCTGCCCTTTCCCTGCACCCTGCCCTGTGCATCTCCCATCTAACTGGTCCTGAGTTATATCCTCTTATAATACACTGGTAATCTGCTGAGTGAAATGCTTCTCTGAGTTCTAGGAGCTGCACTAAAGATGAATTAAACCCAAGAAGGGGGCTGGTGGAACCTATAAGCTGCTCAGTCAAAAGCCCAAGTGGACCTGTGACTAGCATCTGAAGAGTGAGCAGCCTTGCAGGACTGAGTCTTTAATCTGCAGGACCTAACACCATCTGCAGGTAAACAGTGCTGTCAGAATTCAGTTAACTGCAGGACTGCTTCGTGGTGTGGAAGAAAAAAACCACACATCTGAGTCAGTGTTAGAATCATAGCTATAAACCATAGATATTACTGACTAACCTTTAGATTTAAAAAATATTCACAAGAGAGATCCCATAAAACTTACAAGAGAAAGACAGTGAAAATGTTTTTTACCCCAACAATAACTAGAAATAATGCAACAGTAAAATACCATTCCTATAAGCAATGAAATATAGGAAGCACCCAGAAACTAGCTCAGCAAAGAAAACACAAACCAGCTACAAAAAGATCTAAAACTCCATTAAAAGGACATAAAAGATGATCTGAATAAATACAGAGGTCTAGAGGTCTTCCATTGTCCTGGAGGATATTACTAAAATGACAATAGTCCTCAATGTAAAAATATACATGAAAGGAAAAGAACAGACTCTCAGACATGGACATGGACATATAGGAATGATATAAAGTTGGTATTAAAAACCAACGAGTAAAAACTCTTTAGTAGGTGATGTTGAGAACACTGTCTTGCCAGGTGTGTCTTACCACACACTCAAGAGGTCTCTGGACAGAGCAGATGTTTAGATGCAGATGATGAAATGATAACACTGTGGAAGGCTGTGGATGAAAGAATGCTGGTGACCTTGGCCTAAGAAACAGTTTCTTAGAAGAAAATATTGCAAACCACATATGAAAAATAGATCTGATGATATAAAAATTAAGTACTTCTGTTCAACAAAGGGCACAACAAATTCAAAAAAGGGATAAAACACTAGGGGAAGAGATGTATAACATCTAAAATTGATTATATCCTTAAGATTTTAATTGAATCCACTCCAAATAGTTTAAATAGCAAGAACCCTCCTGTAGGGCATTCTTTGTCCTACAGAGTCATGGAGGGGCTAAAGACAGAGTAAAGACCATTCACCAAGCCATGACTGAAAACCAGACCACAAAAGCAGTTATATATATATAACTCTTCTCTTCTCTGCCTCTTCTCTGATCTGAATCACTTTGCTGTACACCTGAAACTAACACAATATCGTAAATCAACTATACTTCAATTTTAAAATGGTTAAATAAATTGCTTGTAAAGTATATATGGTATATGGGACTCCCAGATGGCTCAATGGTAAAGAATCTCCCGGCCAACGCAAGATGATGTGGGTTCAATCCCTGGGTTGGAAAGATCCTTTGGAGAAGGGGGTACCCACTCCAGTATTTTTGCCTGAAAATCCCATGGACAGAGGAGTCTGGCAGGCTACAGGTCATGAGGTCACAAAAGAGTTGGCCATGACTTAGTGACTAAACAAGCAAGCAAGCATATATAGTATATAATTATTTATATATAATATGTTGTATTTATATGTGTGTCAGTTTATGAACTTTAGTCTCAGGGCAATAGGGCACAACTGAAATGTTTCTAGTATGGGAGTAACTAGTTCATCTTTCTATTTTAAGTAGTTTACTCTCAGACTTCCCTAGTGGCACAGTGGGTAGGACTCTCCCTTGCAATGTGGGGACACTGGTTCTATTCCTGGTCCAGGAAGTTTCCACATACCCTAGGCAACTAAGGAACAAGTACCACAACTACTGAGCCCCTGTGCTGCAACTCCTGAAGCCCGTGTGCCCTAGAGTCTGTGCTCTGGAACAGGAGAGGCCACCACAATGAGAAGTCTGTGCACGGCAACTAGAGAGTAGCCCCCACCTTCTGCAACTAGAGAAGGCTTGCACACAGCAACAAAGACCCAGCACAACCATAAATAAATTTTTTAAAATAATTTACTCTCTTGCCTTGTAGAGAATTAATGAAAAATACCCAAACTGAGGGCAGGGAAAATATTTAGGATCTCAAAGTTGGATGATCTATTCCAGCAAAAGTAGAGGCAATGGGAACAGAAATTATAAGCCTTATCAAAGAGAAAGTTTTAGAGTAGAGAAAATGGAAGGAGTGGTTGATGTCAAGCTCAAGTATGGGGATGTAGAAGAACCAAAGAGTATGGTAAGGCTGGATGCCATGCCTTGGTTGTGAAACTAGGAAGCAGGTGTTTAGAGGGTGAAGAGAGTGAGTATAGTTTTAGACTCGGTGACCTTCCAAGACCTGTGACAGCTCAGCAGGATGTGCCTAATGCAGGAGAGAGGGGCCAGAGATGCAGACAGCTGTCCACTGGATCTAGATGGTGATAAAGCCAGAGGCGGTGGGCTCAGCTATTATTCTGAAGCAGATGGTACTGAAAATGACCTATGAATTTAGAATCAAATGAGGCTCCTTAGAGATACCACCCAAGCCAGAGATAAAACGCTTTCAATATCACTTCTTCACTTACATCACATTTTCAGCCCAGAGACAAATATCTCTCCACCTCAATCATTCCAGTTTTTATTCAATCTCATTTGCCCACCAATAACACATCAGAGCCAATGGAGTCAATACACTTTTTAATTTTTCCAAAAATGGAATAAAGACACATCAAACCCTATATCCTGAAGAAACTGCCAGGATACTATCCAAACATTTTACACCCTGAAAGCTATTTAACCAACACAGCACTGCAAGCACAGTGAGATATGACTGCTGACCACCCTGGACGGCTACAGAGTGGAGCACCTCCCACGGAGAGATCACACCTCTCACCGCTCCCAGGAGGCAAGCACTGGTCTTCAGCTTTGAATGGTGTTGGGTAGGGAATAATATGTACAATATATACATATTGTACAATAGGAAAAATATGAAAATATGTACAAGTACGTATTTCTAAAAGTTTATCTCTAATGTAATCTCATTGTTTATATTACTCTTTTCAAAGATAACACTTGTATGTTAATAATGAAGAGACTCATGGCTAACAAAACTTTCCTCAGATTATTCAATGCATTTATTTGGAATCCTGAAATAGTTCTTTTCTAGTCCATTTGCTTCTTATGAGCTTAAACAAGCTACACTTCTTGAAGGCCAATAAAACTTTTTTTTTTAAAGTAAAATACAGAAAAGCTCTCAATACCTTTTATCTCTTTAGTCTCTTAAGAAATTTTTCATGTCAATGCAAACTTTTAAATGAAATAACACAGACTCATAAAAGTTATTTGAGTAAGCACTTTCCTTATAGCTCAATCAGAAAAGAATCTGCCTGCAATGCTGGAGACCCGGGTTTGTTTCCTGGGTTGGGAAGATCCGCTGGAGAAGGAAATGGCAACCCACTCCAGTATTCTTGCTTGGATAATCCCATGGACAGAGGAGCCTGGCAGACTACAGTCCATGGGGTCGAAAGAGTCAGACATGACTTAGCGACTTAACTACTACTACTATATAATACTAGGGAAAACTGAGAACAAAAACCTATATACTACAGTATATTGAAATAAAAGAATTAGTAGTGAGAGGTAACAGGCAGGAAAGCCAGGGGTCTCCAAACGGAGGAAATAGCTTGCAAGTGTCAGACATTTTAATCTCTCTTAAGCGGCAACCAACTAGCGATATTTTTTCCTTCTTTATACAAATTTAGAAGGAGGTTTCTCTTAAAATACTATGTTGCCATGACACCTAGTTTCATCTGAAGTTAACTATTCTCAAACGAGTTAACCAATGCCTTTTTTATTATGGAAATGTTTGTCTTAAGCTATGCTAATGTACTATGCATTTACCCCAAACTCTGTCTTCAAGTGGGTTCTGCCTCTTGGCTCAGAACCTAGTTGACAAACCAGTATGTTATATTCAGATATCGTTCCTCTAATCTACATAAATGAAACTATTTGTATGGTGATCTGCCCTTCTTCAAGATTCAAGTTAATCATTTTATGGCCCAGGATGAACCATTTGGTGCCAAGATTATCCCAAAATGCATCTTATGGGTGAGGTGCCTTGTGCCATTCTGCTAGTGACTATATAACATCCAGCTGAAGACTAGCAGGGGGGTACTCTTTCTGCCCCCTTCTGATGCCTATGTCAGAAGCTTCTCAGTTTCCTTTATACTTTAATAAAACTTTATTACACAAAAGCTGAGTGATCGAGCCTCGTCTCTGGCCCTGGATTGAATTCTTCTCCTCCAGGGGCCAAAAAATCCTGGTGTCTTTGCGTGATTCAACAACAACCTTTCAGTAGTAGTACTTTTATTGAGAGGTTAAAACTAAAATGTATTTGCGCCAATATTAGAAAGACTCCATACACTGTAAATCCCTGGGTCATAATATTGTACAACACAGCCTTCTCTCCTGGAGATTTCCATAAAACAGGCCCACCACCCACCACACCCACATTTACCACCTTGGTGTTCAAAACACAAGGTTCTGAGTACACACCGGACAGCAGCATTCCAACTCAAATCCCTTTTAGTAACATTTAACATTTGATCAAAACCATCAAGGTTTTACCACCAGCCAATGCCAAAAGCATCTTTACTCCATGGTATAGGGATCCTCCAGCATAGGGATTTTCTTCTACTCTAAAGTTAGTGAAGTTCTAAATATACAAAGAATCATTACTAGGAAAAAAAAAAAAAAGTTGACTCTTAAAACCACAACTCATATATGAATGGAAGGATTGGATGAGACTTGGAAGAAGAAGCTTCCCAGCAGAATTACATTCACTTTTGCAACCTGGAAAACCTCACAGGGAGGAAATTATTACTGGGGACTTCTCTGGTGGTTCAGTGGGTAAGAATCTGCCTGCCATAGGAGGGAACACGGGTTCAATCCCTGGTCTGGGAAGATTCCACATGGCATGGAGCAACCATGCCTGTGTGCCACAACTACTGAGCCCCAATTCTAGAGTCCGAGAGCTGCAACTATTGAAGCCCACATGGGTAAAGCCTATGCTCTGCAATGAGAAAACCACCACAATGAGAAGTCTGCACATCGCAGTGAAGAGCAGCCCCCGCTCCACCACTAGAGAAAGACCACACAAAGCGATGAAGAACCAGCACAGCCATAAATGAGCAAATAAATAAACTAGCTTAAATTAAAAAATAAATCTTTGCCCCATCTTACAGGAAATAGGTGGAACACTTAAAAAGGGGTGCCAATGGAAAGACTTCTCAGCCTGCACTCTTGCTGCAGGGTTGCTGCTGTGTGTAAAGAAACAATTTAAGTGTCACAGAATTCTTCTCCACACATGCACTAGATCCCAGAGAACTACCATCAAGGACCTGCCTGAAGTATAAAAGAGACTGAAAGGAGTAAGGTTAAACATTTTTAAGCATAATTTTAAAACACAACAAAAGCTTAATTTTCTCAAGAAATTACTCTATTCCCGTGAAAATTTAAAAGGACAATTTTTGACCAATTGCAGCTCTGGCATAACAGATAATAAAGCTACCAACAGGTAGGGTATGCCGGACACTGACTCAGTCACAGAATAATGGCAGTCATTTCTCATGCAATCAATGCCTCGAGAGACATCCTTGAAGGGAAGATACAAAAGCTTCCCTCTCTCTCATCCACAGTGGAGCAGGTGTCTAAGAACAACACTCCCTGGCATCCTCTGCTAGCATCCAATAACTGTTATCTCTTGTTCTTATCTTGCTGATGTTACAGTACCCTGCATTACTACCATTTCAAATTGACTAGAAGTTTTTATTATCTGTGTATTTTTACATTTAACATTCAAAAAATCTCAGAAAGGTTTCAGTCACTGATATTATATCCAATAATTTTATATTAGATATAAATTATATCCCACAAGTCAGGTGGGAGTGAATGAAGATGGCAGAGGAACAAGACATGGAGCTTACCATCTCCTCAGAGACATCAAAAATGCATCTACATGTGGAATGATTCTCACAGAACATCTACTAAATGCTGACAATGGACCTCAGACCTCCAAAGGGCAAGAAAATCTCCATGCAACTGGGTAAGGCCAAAGAAAAACAGACAGAAAGGAATCAGGACAGGACCTGTGGCCCTGGGAGGGAGTTGTGAAAGGGGAAAGGTCTCCTTGCTGGCGGGGAGATCAGCTGGGTCAGAGGGGGAGCTTCGGAGCTTCAGAGAAGAGCATGGTGGCAGGTGTGCAGAGGGCAAAGCAGAGAGAGTCCTGCACGGTCGGCCGGTGCTGAGCAGCACACCCTAGCCTCAAATGCTCGTACTAAGTGGGCTGGGTATTGAAGCTCAAGCCTAAGGTCAGGCTTGGGGAGAGGACTACAGTTGGCTGCACGAAGACAGCAAGCCATTCCAAGGGCACTAGGGTGTGATGCGCTACAACCAAGGGAGCTCAAGAAAAAGTCTGGGACCACCAAAGAGGCAAGGAGCCACTGCTGGGGGGCATGTGAAGAGAGGGTCGGGCCCACAGTAGGAGCCTATATCTCTGCACATGCTCTCAGGCATCAGGGGTCACCTACCTGAGTTACAGGGGCAGGCTTGAGCCACCACTGCCATGCAGGGTTCCAGAGGCGTGGACCACTGCCACTGCAGAGGGTCCTGAGAGCAGATCCAGGTTGCTGCCCCCACATTCCTGGGAGCACGAGCAGCCCACCAACAACAAAGGTCCCATGATACAGCACTGATAACTGTCCTCATCCCCCTAGTGCAGCCAGCCACCTGCACCAAGGGACCGCCAACTGGGAGCCAGCTGCTGCCCCAACCTTCCCAGAGGCATGCGCATGGGCCGTGCACCTGTGCACCTCTTATCAAGGGGATAACAGCCAGCACATGCTGAAAAAAGAGACAGCAAGCATCCATAACAAAAACAGCTCTAACCCCTCCAAAAAATTAAACCCACACATGCTACGAAGGGGTGCTCCCACATATGCATAGTCCTCCACGACTACAGTAGATTGGTTTCTCCTAAACTCACAGAGTAAGAGAAATATAAAAATGAAGAAGCAGAGGAACCACTCTTAGTTAAAAGATCAAGAGAATTCCCCTGAAAGAACAGTGAAACAGACTTCTTCAGTCTAATAATGGAAGTAATGAAATACTAAAAGAATTAAGAAAGGCTATCAACAGAAATGCAGATAATTGTAAAAAGGAACTAGAAACTATAAGGAGGAGCCAAGAAAAATAAGACAACTTATTTGCTGAGATGAAAACTGAGCTCATGAGAATGAATAGCAGGATGACAAACATAGTAGAAAGAATAAGTGATCTGGTAGATAGGATAATGGAAATTACCCAATCAAAATAGCAGACGGAAATTCAAATGAAAAGAAAAAAATGAAATATAAGAAACCTACAGGATGATATGGGCTTCCCTCTGCCACTGCAGAGGGTCCTGAGAGCAGATACAGGTTGCTGCCCCCACATGCCTGGGAGCACAAGCAGCCCACCAACAAGGGTCCTGTGACACAGCCCCGATCACTGTCCTCATCTCCCAGGTGCAGCCAGCCACCTTCACCAAGGGACTGCCAACTGGGAGCCAACCACTGCCCCCACCTTCCCTGCTGGCTCAGACAGTAAAGAATCCATCTGCAGTGAAGAAGATCTGGGTTTGATCCCTGGATTGAAAGACCCCTGGAGAAGGGAATGGCAGCACACGCCATTATTCTTGCCTGGAGAATCCCCATGGACAGAGGAGCCTGATGGGCTACAGTCCATGGGGTCACAAAGAGTTGGGCATGACTGAGTGACTAAGTACAGCACAGCACAAGGGATGATATAAAACAGGGTAATCTATGCCTAACAGGCATTCCAAAAGGAGAGAAAGAGAAAAAAAGGTTGAAAACATATTTGAAGAAATTCTGGCTGAAAACTTCCAAAACCTAAAGAAGGAAAGAGATATCCAGAACAGGAAGCACAGAGGGTCCCAAACAGACATCAAGACATAATAAAAATGGCAAAAGTTAAAGAGAGGATTCCAAACCCAGCAAGAGACAAGCAAACAGCTAATTACAAGGGAATCTCCAGAAGGCTATCAGCTGATTTCTCTATGGAAACACTGATAAAGTTTTCTGGAGAAAAGGGAGCAGCAAAATATATTCCAAGCATTCAAAGAGAAAAATCTGCAACCTAGAATATTCTAGCCAGCAAGATTATCATTTAGAACAGGAAGAGAAATAATAATTTCTCAGACAAGCAAAAACTAAAAGAATACTAAGCCTATTCTAAAAGAAATATCGAAAGGTCATCTCTACAGGAAAAAGAAGCAAGATGATATTTGAAAGAGGAAATCACAATTGGGAAGGAAATCATTTAAATCAGTCAGTATACAGATCAAAAGGGCTTCCCAGCTGGTGCTAGTGGTAAAAAACCTGCCTGCCAGTGCAAGAGATATGAGACCTGGGGTCAAACCCTGGGTTGGAAAGTTCCCTTGGAGGGCATGGCAACCCACTCCAGAATTCATGCCTGAAGAATCCCATGGACAGAGGAGACTGGCAGGCTGCAGTCCATAGGGACATATAGTTGAACATGATCAAAGCAACTTAGCGCATGCACACACACACACATATAGATAAAGAAGGAAAAAAAAAAACTATTTGTGAAAGCAATGATAACACAAGGAACAGCAAAAGTTTAAACACGAAGATGGAAAAAAGGAACATCAAAATCATAAAATGTGAGTAAGGAGAATAAGAATATGCATATTCTTTTTCTTTTTTTTTAGAACATGTTTGAGCCTGTATGACTATCAGTCTAAAGCAAGTGGATATAGGAAGGGGACCACCTGACCTGTCTCTTGAGAAGCCTGTATGCAGGTCAGGAAGCAATAGTTAGAACTGAACATGGAACAACAGACTGGTTCCAAATAGGAAAAGGAGTACTTCAAGGCTGTATATTGTCACCCTGCTTATTGAACTTATATGCAGAGTACATGTTCATCATGAGAAACGCTGGGCTGGACAAAGCACAAGCTGGAATCAAGATTTCTGGGAGAAATATCAATAACCTCAGATATGCAGATGACACCACCCTTATGGCAGAAAGTGAAGAGGAACTAAAAAGCTTCTTGATGAAAGTGAAAGAGGAGAGTGAAAAAGTTGGCTTGAAGCTCAACATTGAGAAAACTAAGATCATGGCATGTAGTCCCACAACTTCATGTGAAATAGATGGGGAAACAGTGGAAACACTGTCAGACTTTATTTTTTTTTTGGCTCCAAAATCACTGTAGATCGTGATTGCAGCCATGAAATAAAAAGATGCTTGCTCCTTGGAAGGAAAGTTATGACCAACCTAGATAGCGTATTAAAAAGTAGAGATATTACTTTGCCTTCAAAGGTCTGCTTGTCAAGGCTATTGTTTTTCCAGTAGTCATATATGGATGTGAGAGTTGGACTATAAAGAAAGCTGAGCACCGAAGAATTGGTGCTTTTGAACTGTGGTGTTGGAGAAGACTCCTGAGTGTCCCTTGGACTGCAAGGATGTCCAACCAGTCCATCATAAAGGAAATCAGTCCTGGGTGTTCTTTGGAAGGACTGATGCTAAAACTGAAACTCCAATACTTTGGCCACCTCATGCGAAGAGTTGACTCATTGGAAACGACCCTGATGCTGGGAAGGATTGGGGACAGGAGGAGAAGGAGACGACAGAGGATGAGATGGTTGGATGGCATCACCGATTCGACAGACATGAGTTTGAGTAGACTCTGGGAGTTGGTGATGGACAGGGAGGCCTTGCATGCTGTGATTCATGGGGTCGCAAAGAATCGAACATGACTGAGCGACTGAAGTGAACTGAACTAAACTGAACTGAACATACTTGAAGAACAGAGCAACCATAAGTCAAAAACATACAATAGATTCACAAAAACCAAAAAGGGAAGTCAAGTTAAAATAAAAGGAAATCATCAAACCGCAAAAAGGAAAAGAAAAAGAAAGGAAGAAAGAAGAAACAAACAATCAACTGGAAAACAAGATCTGAAATGGCAACAAATACATATGTGCCACTAATTACCTTAAATGCTAATTGACTGAATGCTCCAATCAAAAGACACAGAGTGGCAGACTGGATTAAAAAACAAAACAAAAAAAGAGTCTACAATATGCAGCCTACAAGAGGACTAACTTAGAGCAAAGGACACCCAGACTGAAAGTAAGGGGATGGAAAAAGATATTTCAGGCAAATGGAAATGACAAGAAAGTGGGAGTTTCAATACTCATATATCAGACACAATGAACTTTAAAGACTAAAACGAAAGATACAGAAGGACAGTAGATAATGATAAAAGGATCAGTATATGAAGAGGATATTATATTCATCATCTTATATGCACCTAATATAGGAGCACCCAAATACATAAAACAAATATTAACAAAGAGAAAGGGAAAAATCAGTGGGCATACATTAACGGTGGGAGGATTTAACCCCCCACTTATTCCAATGGACATATCTTCCACACAGAGAATCAACAAGGCAACAGAGATCCTAAAAGTACACATGGAACATTCTCTAGGATTGACCACATACTAGGGCACAAAACTAATCTCAACAAATTTGAGCATTTAGAAATTATTTCATGCATCTTCTCTGACCACAATGGTATGAAACTAGAAATCAACCACAGGAAAAGAAATAAAGAAAAAGGGACTATATGGAGACTAAACAACATGGTGTGGATAGAAGAGAAATAAAAGGCAAAGGAGAAAAGGAAAGATATACCCATTTGAATGCAGTTCAGTTCAGTTCAGTTCAGTTGCTCAGTCATGTCCGACTCTTTGTGACCCCATGAATCGCAGCACGCCAGGCCTCCCTGTCCACCACCATCTCTCGGAGTTCACTCAGACTCACGTCCATCGAGTCCATCATGCCATCCAGCCATCTCATCCTTGGTCGTCCCCTTCTCCTCTGGCCCCCAATCCCTCCCAGCATCAGAATCTTTTCCAATGAGTCAACTCTTCTCATGAGGTGGCCAAAGTACTGGAGTTTCAGCTTCAGCATCATTCCTTCCAAAGAAATCCCAGGGCTGATCTCCTTCAGAATGGACTGGTTGGATCTCCTTGCAGTCCAANTAACGGTGCTGTTAATAGGGGCTCACTTTTTTTGGGAAGGTAACATAGTAACTAAGTGCTTCCTATGCCAGGTACTAGCTGTGTAATTTGGGCAAATAATTAAAATTCTCCAGGTGAATCTTTTTGTTTCTAAAATAGAGATAAGAATAGCACTTGCCTCACAGCAGTGAGGTGAGGGGTAATTAAGCCTGGGGTATAGTTGGTCCTCAGGAGGTGATAGCTTCTTACTGTTTTGCTCTGGAAAATGTAGCAAAGCCAGAGGTGCCTGAGAGACGGGCAGGGCTGGGGGAGCAGTGGGCAGGGCTGGGACTGGCTGGGGAGAGGCTCTGGTCCAGCTCAGAGCCTGAGATGTGACAGTTGAGAGAGCCGGAGTGTGGTGGACAAGAGACGGGCTCTGCCCTCAGTGGGTAGCTTGATCCAGTCACTTTTGCCTCAGTTTCCCCATCTGTTAAATGAGAGCCAGACTCTTTCACTAGGTGATGGCAATGATCCCTAGTTCTGTATTAGCCCCACACTGAATGGCTATAAGATGACTAGTATCCTGGTGCTGAAGTACTCCTAGCCCCCTTCCCCATATGTAGTTGGGCTTGTGATTTAACCTCCTTATGCTTGCATTTTCTGGGGGATTAAAATGGGGCAAACCATAGTGCTTGTCTCATGGGGAAGTACGAGGATTAAGTGAGTTCGTGTACTAAAGCAGTGAACACAAGTGGGCAGTGTAGACACTAACCTGTTAGCCACTGATCGTAATTGCAGGCATGAGGGTAGTGGTGGCGTTGTTTGTTTTCTAATTTCCGAGAAAACAAGGGCCTGGGAGGGTGAGTGGTTGAGGAGGTGGACAGTGATGGGGGGGCGGTGATAATGTATGGAAGGTGTGGGCTTCAAAATGGAAGCATGGGGGTCCCCAACATCTAGACCATTGCAACCTCCCTCTCACCCTTGCGGGAGTTCTCTCTGCAAACAGTTTGCACTACTGGGCATTTGCAGGAGTCTAGACGGGAAAACAGTGGAAACGGTGTCAGATTTTATTTTTTTGGGCTCCAAAATCACTGCAGATAGTGACTGCAACCATGAAATTAAAAGATGCTTACTCCTTGGAAGAAAAGTTATGACCAACTTAGATAGCATATTCAAAAGCAGAGACATTATTTTGCCGACTAAGGTCCGTCTAGTCAAGGCTATGGTTTTTCCTGTGGTCATGTATGGATGTGAGAGTTGGACTGTGAAGAAGGCTGAGCACCGAAGAATTGATGCTTTTGAACTGTGGTGTTGGAGAAAACTCTTGAGAGTCCCTTGGACTGCAAGGAGATCCAACCAGTCCATTCTGAAGGAGATCAGCCCTGGGATTTCTTTGGAAGGAATGATGCTGAAGCTGAAACTCCAGTACTTTGGCCACCTCTTGAGAAGAGTTGACTCATTGGAAAAGATTCTGATGCTGGGAGGGATTGGGAGCAGGAGGAGAAGGGGATGATCGAGGATGAGATGGCTGGATGGCATGATGGACTCAATGGACGTGAGTCTGAGTGAACTCTGGGAGATGGTGATGGACAGGGAGGCCTGGCGTGCTGCGATTCATGGGGTCACAAAGAGTCGGACACGACTGAGCGACTGAACTGAACTGAACAGTAATTACTAACTACTGTTGCCATCACCAAAGGTGTGTGTTCAGCACCTTTTTAATGGGACCAGAAGGAAATATGGCTGTAGATGCACCTGCTCAAGGTCAAATGCACATGGCTTGTATCCTAATGCCTAAATGCATGAAAAGCCAGGCCAGTCATTAATACCCATCACTGAAGCTACTGGGGTGCTTAACTTCAATCCAAACCATGATCTTAAAGGAACAACTAGAAAATAGTGTGTTTTAAGCCAAACTAAAATGACTTGAGAATAGTATTCCCAGTCCCTGCTTACACTGCCAAATCGTTTTCAGACATGAGATCCAGTAAGGCAAGACACAGGGGGAAAGGACAGCATTCTTGTAAAACCCCTTCCTGTTGTAGTAACACTGATGCATTATATACTGACGGGGTGATTCCTGACCGTCACATATTTATTGGACAATGACTGGTTGTCTACACTCCGTCAGATACTACTGCTGGATATGACTGCTCCCGGCCCTAAACATTCACCGTCTAATAACTTAACAAACTTCATGAGAAAGTCTGTACTCCTAGAGTGGGTCCTCCTACTTTGATATAAAAATCAAGATAGCCTTTAGAAAAGCTACAGTGAGAGCCATGCAATCTAAATTGTAAAGCCCAGGCCCTTAATTGACTAGCTAGTGCTCCAAAAGCTCACTGACACACTTCATTTTATTTTATTCATATTAATAACAGATTTGATTTTCTAAGTACAGATCTTGGATGGGTCACTGACCAGCTTAATGCCCTGAAGCAAGTTACTTCACATGCCTGACCCTGGGTTTGCTAAGTGGGAAAACACTGTCATAGGATTAGAGATAATTACGCAATGCACCAACACAGAGCCTTGCATTTAGTAGAAGTGCAACAGATATAGCAAACATCATAATCACAGGATGTATAAACCAATAGCAAACTGAACAGAAACATCAAATTAGACACAGTGAGGGGTGGGGGGCAGGGACCAAAGATAGCTCTATGAATCAATAGCTAACAGGAAGTAAAAAGTTAAGAAAACCATGTAGATATAAAATCTCAGAAACAGCAACTAGAGTCACCAGACAATTACACTTCAATAGCAGCTGAGGGCAACACCAATGATTTCACAGGATGAAATCATGATGGTCTAAAGGTGACATTAAGCCATTTAAAACACATGAACCATTAAGTCCACATGTTTCTTTTTTTAAGACAGATAAGCACATAAGTAAATGACTTTAGAAAGATTTCTATCAAAAGTGATTTAGCATCACCAACTTAACATTTCATATGCCTAAACTTTAACTGCAAAATTCTATTCACAAGCTTCTGCTTAAGTATAGCATGTGCAAAGAAATCTCTTAAATTTCAGCAATTTTTCTAATAAACACTGAAAAAGATGTTTTTTCAAATTAACTGTGAAATTTCAGTCCAATGGCTTAAGACGTCATCAGCTCCTGAATAGCTAAAACAAGATAAAGTCTTGGTCCCCTTTATTGCTAAATGCTGTTATATCAGCAACAAAACACAAACATATGCCATGCAGATCTCTCTTCACTTGAATTTTCTCCCCACATTTGGAAGGTGGTAAGAAGAAAAACATCTGTTCCTTTCTGCAGAGCTGACAACCCTCATTCTATAGTTTAAAAATAATAGATGTTTATGGAGGCTTATAGATCTAACTATCACCTGCTTCAAAGGCAGCTGGCAATTAATTGATCCAAAGACATGCAAATTAAAGCCAGAAGACGATTTCCCTGAGGACAATGCTAGTCCTCACCAGGGCTTTAGTAATTTCCAAGACACCCATAAAATACTAGAGGATGGTAAAGAATCAAAGAAAAGGCAGATGACAAGAAAACAGACAACAGCTGAGGAACAGAGGCCTGTATCACTCTGGATTCCCTGGATTCACCACAGGGAAGCTTCCAGGAGAGTTGTCTGGAGAAAGCTTGCTTCACTGACCAGCAATCACCCTGCATCTAGCCCAGGAAGGCCAGATGCTCAACAATGAAAGTTCACATATTAATAACAGAAACTGGAAAATATTATAAGTGAAGGCCTTAAACACCATAATATTTTTTAAGTTTTTTTTCTCTATATGCCTTACAGTGCTAAACATCCAAAAAGCATGACTAATAAGTAAGAACATTCAGACTTGAATCAGTAGATTCAGTTATTTTTAGCTCAGCCTCTGAAAGAATTACAGTGTGACCTTGAAAAAGTTTCATTTCTTTGTTTACCTCCATGTGACCACCAGCTACAAGATTAGGTTAAACCTACCAATTCTTTTTTTCTTTTTCTTTTAAGAAACTGAATGGGTGAGATAAATATACAGAAACTCCTTTACAGATAACAAATGGTTACTGACCAACTACATCCAAGCATCAAATATAAAGCACTGCCCCATATGTATCACCTTCTGTGGAATCTAATATATGATACAGGTGAATTTGTCTATGAAACTGGAACAGACTCACAGACACAGAAAACAGATTTGAGGTTGCCAAGCAGGAAGGGTTGAGATGGAGCGAGAGGTTGGGGTTGGCAGATGTAAGCTATTACATACAGAATGGATAAATAAGATGGTCCTACTACATAGCACAGAGAACCAGGTTCAATATCCTGGTATAAGCTATATGGAAAAGAATATTAAAAAGAATGTATAGAGTGACTGAACAACAAAACACACACACACACACACACACACACACACATATATGTATAACTGAGTCACTTTGCTGTATGGCAGAAGTTAATACAGTGTTAAAAACCAACTATACTTCAATTAAAAAATAAAATAAAGATGATGGCCATATTAAAGCAACTAACCACACAGTAAAAAATTCTGCTTGGAAGTCAATAAAACCCACTTACTTCCTCAAGAGGAATCCTGCTAAGACTCTCAAATTTCAAATTTGGAAATAATTAGAAAATGTAAATGAAATGCTAGCTCCAAGAATACCCCTTTTATTTTCTTTAAGGAAAACAAAACTTTAACCTCGAGTTGAAGGGGTCCTATGATCTTCAGGATTCAGGTCAATCCTCCTATCAATTTCTCTCTCTTCATCCCTTGCCAAGGTGGTAAGTCACTGAAGAATCTAAGCTACTCCATTTTGTAAGGTTCTGGGAAAAGAGCTTTTTGGAAATCCCTTAACCTCACCCCACCACCCTCGGACCAATCAGAACCCATGGGCAGCCTGGGAAATGGGAACCAATCAGAACCCATCACCTAACCCTTCCACAGAAGGTAACCAATTAGATGTTTCCCAACCCAGAGACTCCCATTTTTCAATTTTTTTTTGCGTGAGAATACCCTATATACGCAATGTAACCCAGAGCTTGGGGCTCCTTCCTATAGCCGCTGTGTCAGTATCAGTGGGAGCCCCAGCTCGAGCTCGGTAATAAAAACTCTCTTGCTTTTGCATCGGATATTGGCTCCCTGGTGGTCATTGGGAGATTTCGCGACTTGGGCACAACATTTGGGGGCTCGTCTGGGATCTCCCACCCGTTCCACAGGAAGACCAATCCGGAGAGTCATCTGCAGCTGGTAAGCTTTTATCTGTCTTTCTTTTCACTTCTGGTAGGGCCTAGTTACTGAGACTGGTATACGACTCAGGCGGACGCACTGGAGAGTCACTGGTGGGGGTTGTTGGGAGACGTCCCGACCCCGGTGGTGGGGACAGAGCGCCCCTGTTCTCTGTAGACGATGGCGGGTCGCTCCCGCTGAACGGCCAGAGGCCGTCGTCGTTTGGTTTTACCTCCGGACTCCCGGAGGTGTATTTCTCCTGTCTCTCTGTCTGTCTGTGTGGCTGTTCGTATTGTCTGTGTTAATTTACCAACATCTGACTGATCCCAGGATGATGGGGCAGCACCATTCTAGCCCCACACCTCTATCCTTGGTTACTGATAATTTTAAGGAGGTCAAGATGTGCGCTCATGACCTCAGTGTAGAAATTAAAAGGAATAAATTAATCACTTTTTGCACCGAAGAATGGCTGACCTTCCATGTAGGCTGGCCCTCAGAAGGCACCTTTGACTTGGGAACTGTACACCGAGTCCGAGATATCACCTTCTGACCGCGGATCGGACACCCTGACCAAGTTCCCTTTGTCAGCACATGTGTCTCCTCAGACAATTCATTTCCGAGTGTTAGACAAGAGCCCAGTTTTGGGCCCTGGGATGGGTCCCTCTTCCTGCAACAAATGGCGACTCTGGCGAGAACTCTCCTTCACCAAGACTTACATCCTGACCACTCGGAGTACTCAGGGGCCAGCTTGCCTGCCAATGGACCAGACCCAGCGGCCACAACCGGGACCCTTTTGTCCCTGGTCTCCTCCTGACGTGGACAACTGGCCAGAGTGCCCCAATCGGTAAGGAACAAGAGACTTTATTGATCTCTCTCTCCCCTTCCCTCTCTTTCCTCTCCTTAACCCTTCCTATTCTTCCCTGTTTTTCTAGTCCCTGGGTCCTGGATGCAGGAATCTGTTAGAAGGGCCCTCAGCCTGAGCTGAGGATTGGAGACTGATCACCTCCTCTTGGCAGATAACTTGAATTCTGGTTCTGATTTCTGGTAGGGCTGAGTTCCTGTCCTCCCTTCTCTGGAGGCCCAGGGAAAAGTTCTGTAATGCCTGGGTCTCTGTAGGTGGCAGGAGACGTCTGTAAGGCCATCCCTTTTGCCCCTCTCTCCTACCTCCTCCCCTTTCTTCTTTCAACCTGGCTTCCTTTCCTCCCTTGAAATCTTTGATGTTAGTACTTAGATCTGAAGTTCTGTGTCTCTACAGGAAGTTTTCTGAGAGACTATTTTAAGGGCTTCCCTGGTGGAGCCGAGGTTAAAGTGTCTGCCTGCAATATGGGAGACCTGGTTTCGATCCCTGGGTCGAGAAGATCCCCTGGAGAAGGAAATTTTGCTTTGTCTGGCCACTATGTGATTTAGATCTGCCGCCATTTTGTTAGAACTTGATTTTCTTTCCCTGTGCCTTGAGACCAGGGCTCTCAGGAACACTTATCTAGACCATCTCTAACTCCTGACACTGAGGAAAAAGGAAAAAAAAAAAAAAAGACTTGAAGCTAGATCTTACACTGTGTTTGTCTAAATGTCTTGGTTATGTCTTTGTCTCTGGGTAATATTTTTGAGGTTAATTTTTATATGAGCTCTGTTTATTTGGCTTAAAAAAAGGGGGGGGTAAGCGCTTACCAATCAAGTAATTCTAAATTAAACAATAAATTCCAGGTTCATGTGAACTGGGAAATATTCAGTGTTAAATACCTGATATTAATGTTTGTTTTTTGACCTAATATAGACATGTCTAGAGTAATTAACATTAAGTAGAATATTTTCATTGTACCTAGGTTTAATATAAGTTAAATATTATATCTGTTACAAGTTTGTCAACAAGGAAATTAGAGTCAACTAGGTCCAAGATGGTGGAGCTGACTTTCACTAGACCTTGAGCCTTGGTATTTAGGCCTATTGTGACATATCAACAAGCTAAGTGATACACCCATCAACATTGACTAAATCTGACCAAATGTTCTAAACCCTTTTAATTGATCTTTTTGATAACACTTCCTAAATAGAACTCTTTTGAAGTTCTTTTGATCTCTAGCTAACTTTGGGGTGCTTCAGAGGGCCCCTGGAACATCCCAAAGAGAGATACTAAACTGTGTTTATTTGGTTGGTTAAATTACATGGAAAAGATTATCAAATGAGTAATAAATCCGCTCATGTTATAATGTATGGTAAAATTACTAATACAGATATCCTAGAAATTATATGGGGTTTTTAACATTCTGATATGTCCTGGTATTTTAATGGAAAACCTGTTGACTTCACAAAAGTTAACAAAAGGACTGAATGAGCCAGCAAATATAACTTTTATGGTTTCTATGTGAAAAATTATGGGTTTGAATCTTATGTTTTCAGGGAGTAGGGAAAATATTCCTCTCAGACTAATTCAAATGAATTAGGAAGGTTATCTCATGGGTACAAAATCTCAAGAAATTTTTGAGACCTTAAAAAGGGAAGAATTCACCTAGATTTGTTAGGCAAAATCTGTGATAAGCTTTTGGTGTGAGTTTCCTAGCCCTGTTTTATTTTAAAAGTTCAGTCTGAGACTCTATAAATGTTTCAGCAAAATAAAAAGCCTATAATCAATTATGGTTATAAAAATCATCAGACCAAGATCAGTGAGAATAGATCTATTTTGCAAACAAACTAGCCTTAATTTGGTTATATTTAATAAAAATAAGGGTAACTTTAAGGAGAAAAAGATACTTCAAAACTTTAAATCCCTGTTTGTTAATGGAGGTCTGCATCTAGTAAGACTCATCTCTTAGATAGTTCTTTGCTGTTATGTGATATTAATGTAAAATTTAATTGAATTCTTGAAGAACACTCCAAGTTTGTTTCTGAAGCTTATCTCAGTAATCTTTCTTTGGATGAAAATCAGATGCCTCATGACCTGCAACCAGGACTGGAAAAAGACGTAATTTTAGTGACTGTCACCAACCTGGATGGAAGGACTTTTTTTTTATCAGGAGAAACTACACTACACCAGGATGAGAAGACGACGACATCAGAGGTAGACAGCTTCCCCAAAATGCTGGACCTGATTCGTATGATCATTTACGTTTTCTTGACTTCTTAGACCTTTGCATATAAGTCACATGCTTTTCTATCATAGGCCTGATCCTATGCTAGTTTTAAAAATCAATCCAATTGTTGGGTTTGTGGCCAATTACCTGTGTCTACTTCTGGGTTACCTTGGTAAATTTCTCTACTACCAGACTCTAACTGGTTGGCCCTGAGAAAATTTACTTAAAAAAAAAATTATAGTCATACTCAGGTCACTATGATATTACTAGATAGGATCCCCTCACCGGGCCAATTAATAATGCCTGCTCTGACTCTGGCTATAAATTTGAGCTTTTTTCTATTACCCAAGCTCAATCAGAACAAGAAAAGTTTCCACAAAGGAGGGAAAAATCTCCCACAATTATGGAATGGATTTATATAGATAATACCAGGCTACAGTAATTTAGGTTTAAAGTCTCCTTTGTTGGAAAAAAAAAATTAAATCATACTAAAGATAATCAGTCTGAGAGGGTAACAGGCAGGAAGGCCAGGGGTCTCCAAATGGAGGAAATAGCCTGCAAGTGTCAGACATCTTATCTCTCTTAAGTGGCAGGAGAAAACAAACTAGCGATATTTTTTCCTTCTCTATACAAATTTAAAAGGAGGTTGTTCTTAAAATTCTGTGTTGTCATAATGATACCTGGTTTCACCAAAAGTTAGCAACTGCCTTTTTCTTATGGAAATGTTTATCTTAGGCTATGCTAATGTACTATACATTTACCCCAAACTCTGTCTTCAAGTCGGTTCCACCTTTTGGCTCAGAACCTACTTGATAAACCAGTATGTTATACTCCTGATATTGTTCCTCTAATCTATGTATATGACACTATTTGTATGGTGCTCTGCCCTTCTTCAAGATTCAAGTTAATCCTTTTATGGCCCAAGATGAACCATTTGGAGCCAAGATTATCCCAAAATACATCTTATGGGTGAGGGGCCTGGTGCCATTCTAAGTTTTGAGACATTCCTTTCTTTCATTAACAGACTGCTGGTGACTATATAACACCTAGCTAAAGACTAGCAGGGGGGTACTCTTTCTGCCCCCTTCTGATGCCTATGTCATAAGCTTTCTCTATCTCCTTTATACTTTAATAAAACTTTATTACACAAAAGCTCTGAGCGATCAAGCCTCGTCTTTGGCCCCGGATTGAATTCTTCTCCTCTGGGGGCCAAGAATCCCGGCGTCGTAATTCAACAACAAACTTTCAAGTCTAGTAACACTAGAAAACTGGGCTATGTGCCTTATAGATGGTGCCAATATATAATTTCCCTGAAAGATAAAGATTCTACAAGGCAGACTAAGTCAGATGACCTGAAGATATACTGGGCTACATCTAATGGAAGTTCTTAACATAAGTCTTACTTGTGACTTTACTAATACTGCTGGCTATGTTATTATTATTTCCCCTGTTTTACAAAATTGCTGTTTCTTACACTGTCAAATGTGTGTATGAGGCCTCTAATAGAATAATATATAGTCTCATATGAGATCGATGATGGTATCAGTGTAACTCTAGATATGGCAAGAAGCAACAAGAGGGAATATTTTCCTGGACCAAGAAGCTAGTAAGACAGGTGGTCCAGAGAATTTTGGATACTGTTTTATGGCCTAGTCCAGTAACAGCACATTGAGTGGCCTGTCAACAGAATCTTTGCCAAACCTGAGAATGGACATTCTCAGCACCATGGGATAAAATGGTCATGAAGTGCCCCCCTCATAATCATGGTCAAGTTTATGAGCAAAAAGGGGCTCTGCTAACTGAAGACTGACACTCGCCATCTGCATCTACAAAGATTAAATCATGGCCACTGCAACTGCTGACTTTCAACACCCCTGAAAGGAGTTCAGGGTGAAAATCAGGAATGAGGTACACTGTGTTCTGGGAAAAACTGGCAGAACAGGCCCTCAGATAGTTAGATCTTTTCAGGAGAAGATTTTGAGTCCCAATTCTTGCATCTTCTCGTACCTAGAGAAACACTGACGTCATTAATGGTGAAATCTGCTTTGACTATTAAGGACAAGTTTACAATTAAAAGTCAAAATAGAGTAGCTATGGTTCAGATATCCTGGGAAATAACTAGGTAATGCTATGGGTGTACTTTCAGATTAGAGCTTGTATTGCTCCAAGGTGGGGCAGTCCTATGCCCCATTTTGACAGGAAGTTATCACAGTCATAGTTGCCTAGTTCCCTAAAATTAAAACTGAGTGGAACTCTGGGGCTCTGGAGTACAAATCTGTTCTGTGTTCTCCATTTCTTATCTGTAGGATATAGACTTTGTTCAGCCTCCTTGGCCTTCCCCGAATTCCAAAGCATGGATTCAAACAATTGCTAATCAGGAAAGGGAGGGGATACAAAAACAGAAACAATCAAAGGTTGATACAGCCTCCAGACAGAGTCTTGGTTCCTACTCAAAGAAATATGCATAACAATGCCTTTGAGTCCCCACCCAGGTGGAAGATGGTAACTTCAGACTGAACACAAGATTCCTGGAGCACAGCCCTGTTGCCTCACCACCAAACAATCAGAAGGGGTCACAAACCCTGCAACCCTCACCCCAAATGTTGCCTTCTGTTTCCAGGGACCAGAGATGACCATCCTGTTAGGTCTCCTGTTTTGGCCTTTGTCTATTTCATCTCTGAGAGGGGCCAACTAAATTGCTGTTACTGCAAGGGTAGAAGCTGGTTTCAGGTGTGGAAAACCCCAACTTAGATCAGGTAGAGAGAGATTTCTGCTCTGCTAGGCAGGCCTACGCCCATGCACAGCAGGAAGAAGTTACAGAAGAAAGAGACCTCTGCCCCAATTCCCAAGAAGTATCTTGAGTATGAAGTCTCTCAGGTGGCCTATGTGCTGCATTAGGGGAAGAACATTGTATTTATGTGAATCACTCGGGGGTAGTCAGGGAGTCCCTGGCCAAGATAAGAGAAGGGATAAATCAGAGGAAAAGAGAAAGAGAAATGTCTCAGAGGTGGTTTGAATCCTGGTTCAACTCATCCCCCTGGTTCACAACTCTCATATCTTCCTTGGTAGGGCCCCTGATTATCTTGTTACTGCTACTCACCCTCGGGCCGTGCTCACTAAACTAATTGGTGGCCATCATTAAAAGCCGAATCAACGCGGTGGAGCTCATGGTGCGAAGATCCCAATATATGGCCTTGCCAACGGTCCCCTTAGCAGGAGACAATATAGAGCTGACCATAGACCCATGATTGGATCTGTCCTGGATCCTAGAGAATGGGGGAATAAAGAATCTAAGCTATTCCATTTTGTAAGGTTCCGGGAAAAGAGCTTTTTGGAAATCCCTTAACCTCACCCCACTACCCGTGGACCAGTCAGAATCCGTGGCCAGCCCGGGAAATGGGAACCAATCAGAACCCAACAGCTAACCCTTTCACAGAAGGTAACCAATTAGATGTCTCCCAACCTGGAAACTCCCATTTTTCAAATTTTTCGCACAAGAATACCCTATATAAGCAATGTAACCCAGAGCTTGGGGCTCCTTCCTATAGCCACTGCGTCAGTATTGGTGGGAGCCCCAGCTCGAGCTTGGTAATAAAAACTCTTGCTTTTGCATCGGATATTGGCTCCCTGGTGGTCATTGGGAGATTTCGTGACTTGGGCACAACAGTCACTGCACACTTGATCCACCCAAAGTACTATATCTCTGTGTGTTCCTGTGCTCTCTTAGTCAGTGAGCCACGGAAAGGCAGAAACAGGATTTAATGATCTTTGTATCACTCAGCACTTAACATATTGTCTAGCACAATATGACTGCGCAGTGTATGTATGTGTGTGTGTGTGTGTGTATATATTTATATATATATGTTAAATAAAGGAAATGTATTTTTCATTTAATATTCACTTGGAAATGAATATTTCCAAATTCTAAAGCTGCTTGGAAGAACAATATTAATGAATGATAATCTTAATTATGGTGATACTTTCATTTCAGGAAAACAATATATGAAATGAGTGTTACCTACATAAGGAGGAAATAATTTCTCACCAACATTCAGTTCACAAAAATTAAATAAAGAACTTTCCAATCCTCTTCCTTTAATTTCAGGTTTTTTGGGTTTTTATCATTGTGTGTTGTTTTAAAATTTATCTAGTGGATATCAAAACTATAAACATTCCTAACTTAACCTACAAAATAACAGGAACAGAAAACTAGAAAAGAGAGAGCAAGCATGTAAAACATAGAGGAGGCCACTCTTAAGTAGAAGACTCAATAAATGTAAAACTAAGAGAATCCGTAGAAGAAACTTAAACTGTGTCCTGCCCAGTCCAAAGCCCAGGCCCAAGCCTAGCCCCAGTATCAGACCCAGCCCCTCGCATGTAAACAAACAAACCCACACACAAACACATACACACACACACACACACACACCCTGCTGCCCAGACAGGTCAAGAGCCTGAAACCCCAGGTAAGGGAGATGGAGAAAGAGGGAGAGAGAGACAGCAAGAGCACCACACAGGCTTCCAAACCCTGGCCTCCATACCCTGCCTCCTCCATTCTGGGTATCCACCTGGCCCCAGTTGGCTTGACCACACCCTCGCCCACCAACACACTCACCCTCTGGCCTAGGGGTGGGGGCTGGGTCTTGCCTTAAGTAGCAAAGCCGAAGGGAACCTTTGAGACCTCCACTGTGAAAAAGTCTTGGGGACCCCACGGGTAACTGCCAGCCCTGCTGGGGCCAGGCCCAAGGCTGACTTCCCCTCCCTTGAAGAAGCTGCTTCTTCTGCATGGTCTCTCTCTGAAGTGTGTCAAGATCTATGCCAGTGTGTCTGTCTCGGATCAGATGCCATCCTCTCTCCCATGTCTGTCTCTCTGTCAGTTGCTCTGTGTCTCTGTCTCTCCATCTATGCCTCTCTGTGTGAGTGTGCATGTACGTGTGTGCACGTGGACATGTCTGTCTGTCTGCCTGCATCTCCCTCTCGCAGTCTTCTAGTCTGTCTCTGAACCTTCATCTCTTTCTGCCTCTGTGTCTCCTGTCCCTTCCTCTGGCCCCAGCCTCTCACAGGTGCTATTGTTATGCCCAAGTTGTGAAATCTCCCAATGACCACCAGGGAGCCGATATCCAATACAAAAGCAAGAGAGTTTTTATTACCAAGCTTGAGCTGGGGCTCCCACCGATACTGACACAGCGGCTATAGGGAGGAGCCCCAAGCTCTGGGTTACATTGCTTATATAGGGTATTCCCGTGTGAAAAATTTGAAAAATGGGAGTTTCCGGTTTGGGAGACATCTAATTGGTTACCTTCTGTGAAAGGGTTAGCTGTTGGGTTCTGATTGGTTCCCATTTCCCAGGCTGGCCTCGGGTTCTGATTGGTCTGTGGGTGGTGGGGCGAGGTTAAGGGATTTTCAAAAAGCTCTTTTCCTGGAACCTTACAAAATGGAGTTTTTCTGTTAACAAAATGGAGGAGCTTAGGTCCTTCACCATTACTCTGGCTCTGGCTGATGAAATTGCCTCGGCCGGCTGTCTCACCTGGCATGGGTGAGTGTGAGTGTCTGTGTGTCTGTCCGTGTGTCTGCCTGTCGCTCGTCCGCTCTCTCAGGAAGGTCCTGTGCTTGGCGAGAGGTGTGGGGCAAGGAGGTCCTCGGTAGGGTGAAGGGGCGGGACTGATGCTCTCCAGTCTACCACGATGGTGGCTCTGGTTGCATTTGGGCACTGGGCAAATACTGAGCAGGATGGGCACTCCAGGCCCCAGCTGGGCTGCACCTAGGCCCACAGGAGGCTCAGAGGACTGAGGCCTGCAGGCAGCAGCAGGCCCCAAAGCCAGACACCTCTGGGGCCACGTGGTCCTAAGCAGAGAACAGGATGGGGGAGCAGCCACCGAGTGAGGAGGCCCTGGATTGGCCCAGGGTGGGAGAACGACGAGACCTCCTCAACCTACACACCGACCCCAAGCCCCAGCATGCATGCATGCCTTGGCGCCAGCCTGGGGTGCCAGAAGCCCTCTGGGCCGCAGGCTGGGCCAGGTGGGTGCTGGCCCAGGGTGGCGGTGTACAGGGGTGGGGCAGCATTGGCTGGCAACCGGGCTGCTGACTCTAGCCAGCCAGAGATGGTCGTGGGTCGTGTGGCTCAGGTACAGTGCAAGGCCCGTTGAGAGGTGTGGCCGGCTGGCCCAACCAGCAGGCAGGTTTGAGCGAAAGGGAGGCACGGAGCAGGGCTTTTAAGGCGCCTGGTGGTAGCTGCCTCCATCTATGGCCATACCACCCTGAAGGTGCCCGATCTCGCCTGATCTTGGAAGCTAAGCAGGTTCAGAACGGGTTAGTACTTGGATAGGAGACCGCCTGGGAATATTGGCTGCTGTAGGGGTTTTGCCTCCCCTCTCCTTTAGCCCCTGGCATGGCTGGCGCCTCAAGCCCCACCTGCCCCTGGCCCCTCGCAACCCACCAGGCAGCAGCGTCCAACTCTTGTGTCCCTGTAGCCCCAGCCCTTCCCCAGGTGGGTGGCATGGGCCCGACTCTTGCTGCAGACCTGGGTTGCCTCAGTGTGGCCAGCGTGCCCCTCCACATTCAGCTTCCAGGAACACAGATGACCATCTTGTCTCTGTCTGAGTCTTCCTTGGCAAGCCTCAGACAATCCCGGAGGCTGCCCCACTCCCATCCCCAGCCCCATCCTTGCAGGCACACACACGCGGAAACACACACACCCCGCCTCTGATATAGGTCAAGAGTAGGAAACCCCAGGTAACAGAGACGGAGAAAGAGGGAGAGAGAGACAGCAAGAGGACCACACAGGCTTCCCATCCCCCGACCTCCACACACTCCCCCCTCCATTCTGGGTATCCACCCAGCCCCCTGTCGACCCGACCATACCCTCGCCCACGAACACACTCACACACACACTCACACTCTTGCCTGGGGGAGGGGTCTGAGTCTTGCCTAAGGTAGCCAAGCCGAAGGGGACCTTGGAGACCTCTCCTGCTAAGAAGTCTTGGGGACCCCACAGGTGACTGCCAGCCCCAGAGCACCACATCCTGCCGGGGCCTGGCCCAAGGCTGACGCCCCCTCCTTTGGGGAAGCTGCTACTTCCACATGGTCTCTCTCTGAAATGTGTCACCGTCTGTGTCAGTGTGTCTGTCTCGGATAGGATGCCATCCTCTCTCCCGTGTCTGTCTCCCGTTTTCCATCTCTCTGTCACTGGCTCTGTGTCTCCCTCTCTCTGTCTCTACCTCAGTATGTGTGCGTGTGTGTGTACACACCTGTGTGTGTGCGCACATGTCTGTCTGCCTGCCTGTGAAAGGTTGTTGCTGAATGAAAAGATGCTGGAACTCTTGGCCTCAGGAGGAGAAGAATTCAATTTGGGGCCAGAGACGAGGCTTGATCACTCAAAGCATTTGTGTAATAAAGCTTTAATAAGTATAAAAGAGGTAGAGAAAGTTTCTGACAGGCATCAGAAGGGGATAGAAAGAGCACCCCCCTGCTAGTCTTCAGCTGGATGGTATATAGTCACTAGCAGTCTTTTAATGAAAGAAAGCAATGTCTTAAAACTCAGAATGGCACCAGGCCCCTCATCCATAAGATGCATTTTGGGATAATCTCGGCGCCAGATGATTCATCCCGGGCCATAAAACTATTGACTTGAACCTTGTAGAAGGGCAGTTTACCATAAAAATAGTTTAATTTACATAGATTAGGGGAACAATATCAGAGTATAACATACTGGTTTGTCAAGTAGGTTCTCAGTCATTAGGCAGAACCGACTTGAAGACTGAGTCTGGCATAAATGCATAGTACATTAACATAGCTTAAGGCAAACATTTCCATAAGAAAACCGCATTGGTTAACTCAAGGTTTCGAGAATAGTTAACTTCAGGTGAAACCAGGTGTCATTATGGCAACACAGTATTTTAAGAGAAACCTCCTTTTAAATTGGAATAGAGAAGGAAAATAATATCGCTAGTTTGTTTCCTCCTGCCACACTTGCAGCCTATTTCCTCCCTTTAGAGACCCCTGGCCTTCCTGCCTGTTACTCTCTCACCTGCATCTCCCTCTCGCCGTCTTCGAGTCAGCCTCTGAACCTTCGTCTCTTTCTGCCTCTGTGTCTCCTGACACCTGGTCTCCCATCCCTTTGTCTGGCCTGGGTTCTCACAGGTGATATGGATCTGGCTCTGGCTGATGGGTTTGCGGCAGCCGGCTGTCTTACTTCGCGTGGGTGTGTGCGAGTGTCTGTGTGTCTGTCCAACTGCCTGCCTGTCACTCCTCTGCTCTCTCAGGAAAGTCCTATGCTTGGTGGGCGGTGTAGGGGCAAGGGGGGGCCTCGGTAGGGTGAAGGGGAGGGGCTGATGTGCTCTGTTCGACCTAGCTTGAGGCTCCCAGTGGGTTAGAGCACTTGGTAGGTGCCCTGGCAGGATGGGCGCTCAGGGCCTCAGCTAGGCTGCACCTAGGCCGGCAGGAGGCTCAGGGGACCATGGGTGGTGGGCAGCGGTGGACCCCGAAGCCACACAACTCCGAGGCCAAGTGGAGCAGCGAACCAGATGGGGGTTGGGCGCAGCCCAGTGGGGGCCTGGCTCCAGAAGCCCAGGGTTGGAGAGTGCCTAGACCTCTGCAGCCCTCACCCAACCCCCAGCCCCCGCATGCACGCCTTGCAGGCTTCTCCTGGTCTCAGAAGCCCTCCGAGCCCCAGGCTGGGCCAGGCGGGTGCTGGCCATGGGTGGTGGTGTGCAGGGGAGGGACAGCTTCCATCG
Source organism: Redunca redunca (assembly GCA_006410935.1). NCBI lineage: Eukaryota > Metazoa > Chordata > Mammalia > Artiodactyla > Bovidae > Redunca > Redunca redunca. Next base: position 56,104 of record SJYQ01001361.1, read on the forward strand.
GCTGTTGGGCTGCTGCCTGGCCGGAGTCCGGTTGCAGGTCGTGCAGCGCATGTACAGAGCTTGGTCCGGGGAGAAGTGCGCCGTCTCTCCCAACTGGCAGGCCAGAATGAAAGGGAGGTGCAGCGCAGGGAACTTAGGTGTCTGGCAGCAGCCACCTCTGTCTACAACCATACCACGCTGAACATGCTGAATCTCGTCTGATCTCAGAAGCTAAGCAGAGTCAGGACTGGATAGTAATTGGATGAGAGACCCCTTGGGAATATCGAGTGCTGTCATCTTTTTGCCCCCGATCTCCTTTAGCCCCTGGCCCCCAGGCGTGTTTGGCACCGCCAACCCCACCTGCCCCTGACCATGGCACCCCACCACACTCAGAGTCATCGCCTGCCTTTAGGTTGACCAGCTGGCCAGCCAGCCAGCCGGACAGCTGGCAGGCCTCTTCGGCACTGGTGTCAAAACTCTTGGGTCCCTGCAGCCCCTGCCCCTCCCTGGGTGGGTGGCCGGGGACCTGGCTCCAGATGAAGATCTGGGTTGCCTCCAGGCGGCACGTGAGCCCCTATGCATTCAGCTTCCAGGAACCCAGATGACCATCCAGTCTCTGTCTGAGGCTCCCTTGGCAAGCCCCACGCAATCCCAGAGGCTTCCCCATCCCCAGCCCCACCCCGAGTCCAACTCCTAATCCCAGCCCCATCCTCGCACAGGACAGCATACTCTGGCACACACGCACTCACACCCAGAGAAACAAACACACACACACCAACCGGTGCCAAGACAGGTCAAGAGCAGGAAACCCCAGGTAATGGAGATGGAGAAAGAGGGGAGAGAAGCATCAAGAGGATCACACAGGCTTCCCATCCCCCGACCTCCACACACTCCCCTCTCCCTTCTGGGCATCCACCTGGCCCCCGGTCAACCCAACCACACCCTTGCCCACCGACACACTCCCACACTCACCCTCTGGCCTGGGGATGGGGTCTGGGTCTTGCCTAAGGTAGCCAAGCCAAAGGGGAGCTTTGAGACCTAGGCTTCGAAGAAGTCTTGGGGACGCCACGGGTGACTGCCAGCCCCAGGGCACCGCATTCAGCCAGGGACTGGCCCGAGGCTGACGCCCCCTCCCTTGGGAAAGCCTGGCCTCTCTCTGAGGTGTGTCACGGTCTGTGCCACTCTGTCTGTCTTCGATCAGATGCCATCCTCTCTCCCGTGTCTGTCTCTCATTTTCCATCTGTCAGTCACTCTGTGTCTCCCTCTGTTTGTGTATGCCTGTCTGTGTGTGTGTCTGTGTGCGTGTGTATGTGTGTGCACGTGTGTCTGCCTCCCTCTCACCGTCTTTGAGTTTGTCTCTGAACATTCGTTTCTTCCTGGCTTTTTGTCTCCTGACACCGGGCCTCTCGTTTCTTCCTCTTGCCCCAGCCTCTCACAGGTGCTATGACACTGGCTCTTGCTGAGGAACATTCTCTGGCTGGCTGACTCACTTGGCGTGAGTGCCTGCGAGTGTCTGTGTCTGTCCGTGTGCCTGCCTGTCGCTTATCTGCACTCTCAGGAAGATCCTGTGCTTGGCAGGCAGCGTGGGGCAAGGGGGCCTCCGTATGGCGAAGGGGTGGGGCTGACGCTCTCAGGTCGACCATGCTGGTGGCTCCCCGTGCATTTGGGCACCGGGCAGGTGCGTGGCAGGAAGGGCACTCTGGGACATGGCTGGGCTGCGCCTAGGCCAGCAGGAGGCTCAGAAGACCTTGGGCCATGGTCAGCTGTGGGCGCCAGGCCAGACACCTTGTGGCCTGGTGGCCCTGAGCAGCGAATGGGATGGGTGGGGGGCGGGCCTGCTGAGGCCCAGGGTGCGAGAGCACCCAGACCTCCATGCCCCTCACCCCACCCCCCAGTCCATGCAGGCGCACA
>SJYQ01001361.1:61618-95984 GCA_006410935.1 Redunca redunca
CAGCCCTAGCCCCATCCTCACACGCATGGACACGCACACACAAGCAGACACACACACACACACACACCCCCCGCCTCCCAGATAGGTCAAGAGCCAGAAACCCCAGGTAAAGGAGATGGAGAAAGTGGGAGAGAGAGACAGCAAGAGGACCACACAGGCTTCCCATCCCCCGACCTCCACACACTCCCCCCTCCATTCTTGGTATCCATCCGGTCCCCAGTCGACCTGATCACACCCTCGCCCACCGACACACTCACACACACTCTCACACACTCACTCTCTGGACTGGGGGTGGGGGCTGGGTCTTGCCTATGGTAGCCAAGCTGAAGGGGACCTTTGAAACCTCATCTGCAAAGAGGTCTTGGGAACCCCACGGGTGACTACTAGCCTCGGGGCACCACGTCCATCTGGGGCCCGGCCCAAGGCTGACGCCCCCTCCCTTGGGGAAGTTGCTTCATACGCATGGCCTCTCTCTGAGGTGTGTCACGGTCTGTGCCAGTGTGTCTGTCTCGGATTGGATGTCATCCTCTCTTCCGTGTCTGTCTCCCTTTTTCCGTCTGTCAGTCACTCTGTGTCTGTCTGCCTGTCTATGCCTCTGTGTGAGTGTGTGTGCACACGCATGTGTGTCTGTCTCCCTCTCGCCCTCTTCGTGTCTGTCTCTGAACCTTCGTTTTTTTCTGGTTCTGTGTGTCCTGACACCAGGCCCTCCGCCCTTCCTCTGACCCCGTTCTCTCACAGGTGCTATGATTCTGGCTCTTGCTGACGAACTTGAGACTGCTGGCTGCTTCACTTGATGTGGGTGTGTGAGAGTGTCTGTGTGTCTGTCCGTGTGCCTGCCTGTTGCTTGTCTGCTCTCTCAGGAAGGTCCTGTGCTTGGCAGGCGGCATCTTTCAGCTTCCGGAGAATATCTAATTCAAAACCGTCTGCCTGTCCTTGAGTTTTATTTCCACCATTCATGTAGTTGCCAAAGGCAAGAACCAAACCCCAAACCTGCATAAACCCTGAGCCATGTTTTAATGTCTCACTCACTATTTGAATTTTCTTGTTGGTGGCAGATATTCATATCATACTAATAATTATGGGTCATATCCAAACTTCATCAGTGCTCATTTTAGGTATATTTCAGAACAGCGTCTCCAAAGGTAACTTTGAAAAAGCTGCACCACTAACAGCATGCGGGTTGTGCTTCTTCATGAGAGTTACCAGCCTAGGATGGTTCTGTGGTATAATTGCAAAGAAACCAAATACACCCAAAACATGAGAACCACCACAGTATAATGTTACTGCGATCAGTCCAATTGCACCTGCCTCTGTGTAACATTTTTAGCACAAGGTGTGGGAAATCGAAACATAGATATAAAGTTTAATTTTCAAATTTAGATTTATCCCTCAAAGGTTCACACAGTTTAACTTGAATTTGTACATCACTTCCTCTGAAAAATCTCTTTAATGACATAACGCTACTTTTGAAAATAATTTACCACAAACAGAATGAATGGTACTATTAAATTTTGACAGACTGTTTTAGACGTTAATATTGATCATTTCTGCCAAGAATTTGTTTTTTATTTTCAGAAGACTATTTCTCTTCTGTCGAGTCATATAGATATTCCTGAAGCATTTGGTTGGAGTCACTAACAATTTGTTGAGGGGCTCACTGCAAAATGGAGGAAAATAAAGAAAATGCATTCAAATGGTACTCAGTTGGCAGTATTTACTGTAAATTAAAGGCAACTTGTCTGAAATATAAACATGACTGAGCACAATTAAGTATCAGAACCCAAGCACTCACTTCACACAACTTCTGTAACAGCTCCAGTTTGCACCAAATTGAGCAAATGTTTCTGAAAATGTGGACTGAAAAAGGATGCCAAAACACTCGCTCTGAAAAGTTGGGGATTAGTGACAGTTCATAAAGGAATCTAAGGAAATAATGCCAAGTTAAGAGGAAAAAGCTGGAAACAAGATTGCCAGGAGAAATATCAATAATCTCAGATATGCAGATGACACCACCCTTATGGCAGAAAGTGAAGAGGAACTAAGCCTCTTGATGAAAGTGAAAGATGAGAGTGAAAAAGTTGGCTTAAAGCTCAACATTCAGAAACTAAGATCATGGCATTCAGTCCCATCATTTCATGGCAAATAGATGGGGAAACAGTGGAGACAGTGGCTGACTATTTTTCTGGGCTCCAAAATCACTGCATGGTGATTGCAGCCATGAAATTAAAAGATGCTTACTCATTGGAAGGAAACTTATGACCAACCTAGACAACATATTAAAAAGCAGAGACATTACATTGTCAACAGAGGTCCATCTAGTCAAGGCTATGGTTTTTCCAGTGGTTATGTATGGATGTGAGAGTTGGACCATGAAGAAAGCTGAGTGCTGAAGAGTTGATGCTTTTGAACTGTGGTGTTGGAGAAGACTCTTGAGAGTCCCTTGGACTGCAAGGAGATCCAACCAGTCCATCCTAAAGATCAGTCCTGGGTGTTCATTGGAAGGACTGATGTTGAAGCTGAAACTCCAATACTTTGGCCACCTGATGCAGTGCTGAATCATTTGAAAAGACCCTGGTGGTGGGAAAGATTGAGGGAAGGAGGAGAAGGGGACGATGGAGGATGAGATGGTTGGATTGCATCACTGACTCGATGGACATGGGTTTGGGTGGACTCTGGGAGTTGGTGATGGACAGAGAGGCCTGGCATACTGCTGTTCATGGGGTCGCAAAGAGTTGGACACAACTGAGCAATTGACCTGAACTGAACTAAGAGGAAAAAGATGATGCACATAAACATGTTTATCCTCACATCATTCATGACAGTGATGCACAGAAGATACTTCATTTTCCCAGTGGAAATAGCCCCCCATGGCCTGCATGCTGCCCATGGGGCCAACAGTGCGCTTACTCCTCAGGTTTGTCCAGAGACTCGGCGTTTTCCTTGTCTTTGGAGGACTGAATATGATTTTCAATTTTTTCTAGTTCAACTGACTGTGCTCTCTGGAAAAACAAAAACCAAGGAGTTTTTAGAAAATTATCTTAAATACAGCAAAACTCTACATATTTTCATATTTCTTAGCATCTGTTTGAAGTAAAGCTTGACTTTATTCATGAGGTATTTTAAAGTGTATATGTGTAATGCAAACCACATCAGCTCCAAATCTTCCAAATATTATTGGCTATCAAAAGTGAAAGTGATACTCTCTCAGTCGCGTCTGACTCTTTGTGACCCCATGGCCTTTACAGTGCGTGGAATTCTCCAGGCCAGAATACTGCAGTGCATAGCCTTTCCCTTCTCCAGGGGATCTTCCTGACCTAGGAATCGAACCGGGGTCTCCTGCATTGTAGGCAGATTCTTTACCAACTGAGCTATCAGGGAAACCATTATTGGCTATTGGTGATGTGCAAAATATTTATTCTAGCATGGTTTAAATCAATAGGATTTCCCTTTCTTGTTTTTTTTTTAGCTGTTTATAATACTTCTCTGGCAATCCAGTAGCTAGGATTCTGAGCTTCCACTGTAGCAGGGCACAGGTTCAATTTTTGCTCAGAGAACCCAGATCCCACATGCCAAATAAACTATAATACTCTCTGGAATGCAATAATTTTACTTAAAATGGTATTTCTTATTCAGAAGTTAATCAAATTAAATTTGGAAGGAATTTGATCCTAAAGATGGTATAAGATTTTTAATATAAGTTTATTTATTTTAATTGGAGGTCAATTACTTTACAATATTGTATTGGTATAAGATTTTTAAAAGAAAAAGTACCTATTTACCCTATTGCAATCATTGTCTATGCTTATCTGCTTTGGAAGAAATAAAAATAGAGTTGAATTATTAAGTCATGGAACAAAAATAGAAGATTTTGATTCTCCTAAATTTTCTTTCTGATACAAAAATAGCTCCAGGCTTCTTTTCTTCCCAAGTGTCTTCTTTTACCCTTGAAAATCTCAAGCTAAACATTTGTAATTCTAAATTTGTGTCTTTATGGGAGAGGATTTTCTACATTTTAACATAAGGTAGAGAATTTTATGGGCTGACCAAAACACAGACTTATGCTTTATGGAGAATCTGGATGATTTTTGTTTTTTATTTTAATGTCTCTATCATTCACAAAGATGTTTCAAAACAGCCTAAATACTTCATTTTCTAAGTATATGAAAAAATTTGAATACACCACCCTATCTTGGGTTTGAATCTAGTCCTCAGAAGGTAAAATCCCTTCAAGATTATTTGTTGTTTACACAGAAAAGCAGCTGAACCAAAAAACTGCTGTACATGACAGAACCTGATCCATTTTTAAGTGAAGGGATGGTTCTGTTTTGAACTCACTGATTATTCTGAAAGGCAGGTATTTCTGTTGATGGGATTAATTAGCAAAGACTGGTTCCTCCAAGAAAACTTCTTTTATCAGGGAAAGAAGATTTGATGACAGATTGGTCAATCTTGAGGGTTTGATAAATTTTGCTTTTGGAATATGATGCAACAGAAGAATACTGACAAATAAAGATACAACATCTGCTGCAAAGCCTGTCTTGCCCACTTCAACCCCTACTCTAACCAGTCTCTCTCTAGAACAACACAGAACCTTATATTTGCTTTGTGTTGTGCCACACATACCACCATGTCTTACTGGTGATGTGCAGGCATGTTTACAACTTCTATAAGAGAAGGGCCACGTTCTGTGTATCTCTGTGGTCCTGGTGACCAGTATGATTTATGATGTGGTCAGCCCTCTGCATCCTGGGCTCCGAATTCAAGGATACAACCAAATGCAGATCCAAAATATTGGGGGTGGGGGTGGGAATTCCATAAAGTGCCCAAAGGTAAAGTAGAATTCACTGCATTCCAGTAATCATTTACACAGCATTTCCATTATATTAGGCATTATAAGTAATTGAAGTGATTAAAAGTATACAAGAGGGTGGGGTGGGGTGTTCTATGCAACTGTGTCATTTTATTTAAGGGACATTAGCACCTCTTTTGTATCAATCCTCCCTCCTGTCCCCCTCCCTGCAGATATCCAGGGATGACTATAAAGCTGTTGTTTAGTTGCCAAACCGTCCCCGCCTCTCTGCGACCCATGGACTGGAGTATGCCAGGCTTCCTTCACTATCACCCTGAGTTTGCTTAAACTCATGTCCACTGAGTCAGTGATACCTTCCAACCATCTCATTATATGTCACCCTCTTCGCCTCTAGCCCTTAGGTTTTCCTGCCATCAGGGTCTTTTCAAAACAGTCAGCTCTTCACATCAAGGGGTCAAAGTATTGGAGCTTCAGCGTCAGTCCTTCCAATGTATATTCAGGGTTGATTTCCCTTATGATTGACTGGTTTGATCTCCTTGCATTTCAAGGGATTTTCAAGAGTCTTCTCTAGCACCACAACTCGAATGCTTCAGTTCTTTAGCACTCAGCTTTCTTTATGGTCCATCTCTCACATCCATACATGACTACTGGAAAAACCATTGCTTTGACTAGATGGACCTTTGTTGGCAAAGTGATGTCTCTGCTTTTTAATATGCTGTCTAGGTTTGTCACAGCTTTTCTTCCAAGGAGCAAACATCTTTTAATTCCATGGCTACAGTCACTGTCCATAGTGATTTTGGAGTCCAAGAGAGAATATCTGTCACAGTTTCCAGTTTTTCCCCATCAATTTGCCATGAACTGATGGGACCAGATGCCATGATATTTGTTTTTTAAATGTTGAGTTTTAAGCCAGGTTTTTCACTCTCCTCTTTCACCTTCATCAAAAGGTTCTTTAGTCCTCTTTTCTTTCTGCCATTAAAGTGGTATCATCTGCATATTTGGGATTGTTGAATTTCTCCTGGCAATCTTGATTCCAGCTTGTGATTCAACCAGCCCAGCATTTTGCATGATGTACTCTGCATTTAGGGCTTCCCAAGTGGCGCTAGTGGTAAACAACCTGCCTGCCAATGCAGGTTATATGTAAGAGATATGGGTTTGATCCCTGGGTAGGGAAGATCCCCTGGAGGAGGGCATAGGATCCCACTCCAGTATTCCTGCCAAAGGAAGAATCCCATGGACAGAGGAGCCTGGCAAGCTGCAGTCCACAGGATCACACAGAGTTGGACATGACTGAAGTGACTTAGCATGTATGCATGCACTCTGCTAAGCAGGGTGACAATATACAGCCTTGACATACTACTTAGCAGTTAGCAAATTCTTAAAACTTTGAAAAATTAAATCGGTAATCCAACAGGAAGAAAGAAGGCCTCCAAGTCCAGAGAGAAGACAGAGGTAAAAGGAGGAAAGATAACGACAAGACACTGGAAACAAGAAATAGGATGCAATGACATGCAGAACACGCCAGCTGTTTACTATCACCTTAAGAGTACAGTGAGAGTCCATGTGAGGTAATGTGAATCCAAAATATACACCTAAGCATGCATGAGACAAAACTAGTTATTTCAAGCATTAGGACACCAACAAGTAGATAAAGAAATAAGAAAGTTACACTCAGCAAAAGCACCTGTGAATTCATCCATCTGTATATTCATTCAACATCACTCTCTCATGTAGGAATCATCAATATGTTATGCAGGAATATATGTGTAAACGTAGGACTAAAAGGGATGCCTGGTTGGCACAGTGGTAAAGAATCTGCTTGCCAATGCAGGTGATGCAAGAGATGTGGGTTCAATCTCTGGGTTGGGAAGATCCCCTGAAGTAGGAAATGGCAACTGACTCCAGTATTCTTGCCTGGAAAATTCCATGGACAAAGAAGCCTGGCAGACTACAGTCCACAGTGCAGCAAATAATCAGACATGACTGAGTGCACGTGCATGCGTGCACACACACACAGGACTAAAACACCATAGACTTTAAAGCAGTATTCATCAAACCTACAAACTTTACTATTCATCTGTACACTAAGATAAACTGCTTCTTCTAGCCCATAATGTCAGTTTTCTCCTTGCAAAACTTGTGCAAAACTTGCAAAACAAGAGTCAGTTATTTTCTACCTGTTAAGGCCCCAAATTATTTTCCTTATTGGCAACCATCAACTATGTCAGACTAGTGACTACCAATCTGTACAAGAACATAAAGGTCATCCGGGTAATTCTGACTCTGTTTGACCTCCAAAGTGAAGTTAGTATCAAGTGTTCTTCGCTGGTCCATCAGTTTAAAGTCAGGCTTTAAAAAGGATTAGTATTAGGGATTTATTCATCCACCCATTCAATCAAAGGCCGACTGATTACTAAGCATTACACAAGATACTGGATATATATATACACACACACACACACACACACACACACACACATACATACATACATATACACACACACTGGGCTTCAAGTAAGGAAAATCCCACCACACAACATTCTGTGCTCCTCATAACACCATTCTTATTTGCTCAACCCTGCTACAGCAATCTTCCACTGCTTTTAAAACTGCATGTAACTCTTTCTATATATGAAGGAGGTACTAGTGAGCTCACTATCATTCCAGAGTTTCTGCTGAAATAGGTTCTTATGGCCAAACATATGGACAATGCAACTACACATTCACATATCAATTAACCACATAAAAGAATTTCCAAGTTTCAAACATTCAAATAACAAGCCCTCCCTCTCCTAGTCTCATGAGACCAAATTGTTTCAGTCTCCAGTACAGGGACTGCGTACCCCTTCCCACTCCCACCCCAATTATCTGCAGGTTTGTACCAGAATTTCTTTTTCCCATGATTTCCCATCTGCCTAAAAATGAAATAGGCCTATTGCTGATAAGCTAGAGGCTTTCACTAATTACTCACTAGTTTCACTAGTTTTCACTTTGTTACTCATTAAAACTCATGGCACCTAACACCACAGACACAACTCTCACCCAACCACTGGCCAGAATAGATGGAATTCCTGGCTGCCAGGAATCACCAAGTATTTTGACCTCCACAGTCCTAAACCAACATACCCTGCAACTGATGGCTGCTCTTCCAACTCCTGAGAGAAACTGTAGCTCCCAAAGTGGAGAGCCGTGGGAGCAGGTACGCAGAGGGAGGGGAGGCTGTCGAGAGAGACCATGTGCTTTCCTGTGGCTAAGTCTACTGACAGTGCTCAGCCAGTGTTTCTCAAGTAGGGTTCCAGGGAACACTTAATTGGGTCCTGAGATTCATTAAAAATTGCTGCGTGGTATGTACTATAGTAATAAGGGGGTTTCCCAGGTGGCTCAGTGGTAAAGAATCCGCCTGTAATGCAGGAGACATGGGTTCAATCCCTGGCTTGGGAGGATCCCCTGGAGAAGAAAATGGCAACTCGCCCCAGTATCCTTGCCTGGTGAATCCCACGGGCAGAGGAGCCTGGCAGGTGGGGTAGCAAAAGAGTCAGACACGACTTAGTGACTAAACAAAGACATGCTAAATAAATACCTTCAGAAGTTACGTTGTTGAAAGAGCTATTTCATTTTAACAGCAATCCTCATACTTAATTGATTATAAAACAAGTGTGTATGTGTTAGAAAGAGACAGAGAAGATGTGATAGAAATGCTCCTGAAGAGCTAGGTTTCCAAGGGATGCAGGTGGAAACACTGTGCAAGCCAGACTTTCACCAGCTCCCTCACTCAGTCTCTACCATTTTCTCAGTACTTTATACTCAATCTCATCTGTAAATCTTTGCCTTGATCCTCAAAGGGCATAAACTCTCACCCTCGTGTCTGCCGCCTAGTGTTGCTTCCTTCCATCACAGCATCACACCCTCAGTCCCTGGACTTCCCCTCACCCCCAATGACCCCCACCAACCCCCCTCACCAGACCTGCACGCACTTAACCACTCAGGACAAATCTCTTCAGCCGGTGTTTCTGTGATCAGCTCTGGTTTTCTCTCCACATCCACACAGGCAACTATTCCCTAGACATTTTCATCTGGATATTGCAGAAGCATCTTAGACCAGAAAAGTCTAACGATAAGCTCAAGTCTTCTTCAGTGGTCCTGATGACAGTAAAGTAGGAACGAGTCGCCCAGCTGGAAGCAGATGAATTGCCAAGTCTCGGAGCTGCTCACTGTCCTCCACTCCCACTGCTCTGCCCTCTCCATACCAACAGTCTCCGTCTACCAAAGACGTGAGGGTCCACCTAGTCCCCCATCATATCCAAGGCTCTGATACATGTCCTAAATGGTGGGCAGCTTGGCTGTAAAGATATGTATCTGAGCCTTTGTTCCACATCGACCCCACTCATACCTGTGTCACAGTATTCTGTGGAGGATATTACTATCCTCACTCTTGGATCCACAGAGACCCTGGGCACATGTTAAGCTCCCATTGCATGCCCGTTTCCCTCCCCCTTGACTGTGTCCTGCCCTCTCGTCTGTGTCCTGCCCACTCCTGCTGAGCAAGTCTGTTCTCACCAGCGTTCCTTCAGTTTCTCATCCACAAACGCCACATCCTTTATCTAGAACATCCTGCACACATCTCACCCTGGCAGCACCCACAGCCACCTGGCTTCAGATCTAGCCTCTCTGCTCTGGGGAGGGCTCCTTCACCCTCTACCTGCTGCATCCCCCTGTATCATGGCAGCATTAGAGGAATGCACATTTCTTTCAAGCACACATCACAGCTGTGAACAAATATGTGAGGCCCAGTGCCCAGAGCAGAAAGAAACTGACATAAGCACATGGATAATGTCCATTTTCTCCTCACTGCAACCAGAGCAAATGCCTGAAATAAAGCAGATGGTTAATAAACACAAGATGAAATAATAATAAAAGAATGGAGCTTATTATACATATAAATTACTTTAAACTCACTCTTTTCTTTCTAATCTCTTATCTCCTCCTTCAGTCTCTTTCCTCTTCTTTACACAGTAGAAATAGTAATCACCAGGAGTGGAAACAGTGGGTGTCTGATTTTGGAGAAGTAGAGGTCACAGTATGTGGTGATGTCAGTCAGAAATGCAGTCCTGTGCTGGATTCGGGCCGAGGGGAGCCTGCACTGGCCTCTGGATCAGTGTTCCTGTCTTTGCTCCTGTGCTACTCTGACAGCACCAGCAGCACTGTCCTCTCCCTGTAATTTACCTGCATGTCTCCCCTCTCTCCACTCCCCCTCAGCTTCTCCTCCTGTCCTGCCTGAGCTTCAAACTTCCTTCTTCTTCTTTCACAGGCCACTCTCTCTTCCAGCTCAGAATCTCTAAGGCACACTGACTTCTCTTACCTAGTGCTTGGTATTTGAATCCCAATCATCTGGCTTTTGTTCTTCCACTAAGCTCAGAAATGATCTCCCTGGAGCCAATAGTCTCACCTATAGAAGAACAAGAGCTCCTATCATTGAGCCGTTAGTAACAGGCAGGCATCTGCAAGGTGTCCTATGTGTACAGTGTCATGGAACCCTGACAGACAGGCATCATCACCAAGAAGGTCACCCCCAGTGTATGAATAAAATGCAGATCTCGGGCCTTGTCCATTGAGGACAGGCACTGAGGTCCAGGCCCTCACCCATCACCTCCTGACATCAAGGGCCCACATCAAGGTCTCTCCACAGGAGCTCTACTGAGCCCAGGGCTAACTAATGAAGCAGTCTGGGGCCTTAGACACCATCAAATATAGGAAAGCTATGAAAAATGCAGGGAAGGTGACTGGGCGGGAACTTCACAACCTGAGGAATGATGTAAGCTCCTGGGTTTTTTTTCCTCTTTCATCCCTGATGGGGTGCTAGAGCGGCCTGGGCCCAGGATCAGCTCTACACAAAGGACTGGGGAAAGGATGGCTGGTAGGAAAAAACTTCATTTTTAATACTTGTTGACCAACCAAAAACGAAAAGGAAAACTGACCCCTCTTGGAATCAGTGTGGCAAAGTGGAGAACCGAACTTTCCCCCTGAAGAGGGGGCAGATGGCACTCCTACCCGCTCCCCCAGCAGCAACAAGGCAGAATGAGGTGGCTCATAGGGTTGATAGTGAGCCAACAATCTAACAAGAAAATGGGCAAAAGACAGAGACTTCACGGAGAGAACACACAGAAGATAAACATATGCGAAGGTGGTCATTTTTTTCCAGTAGTCACATATGGATATGAGTGTTGGACTATAAAGCAAGCTGAGCACCAAAGAATTGATGCTTTTGAACTGTGGTGTCAGAGAAGACTCTTAAGAGTCCCTTGGCCTGTGTGGAGATCCAACCTGTCCATCTTAAAGGAGATCAGTCCTGGGTGTTTATTGGAAGGACTGATGTTGAAGCTGAAACTCCAATACTTTGGCCACCTGATGTGAAGAGCTGACTCATTGGAAATGCCCTTGATGCTGGGAAAGATTGAGGGCAGGAGGAGAAGGGGACGACAGGATGAGATGGTTGGATGGCATCACCAACTCAATGGACATGGGTTTGGGTGGACACCGGGAGTTGGTGATAGACATGGAGGCCTGGCGTGTTGTGGTTCATGTGGTAGCAAAAAGTCGAACATGACTGAGCAACTGAACTGAACTGAAGATGGCCTTTTACCATTAGAAAATTGCCCATTAAAATAATGAAGAGATATTGCCATACATCCATCTATTACAACAGCTAAAATTTTTAAATGGTGACAGTAGCAGTGACGTAGCAAAATTAGATCTCTCACATATTGCCTCTGAGAATATTAAAATGGTACAGCCATTCTGTAGTTTTCAGTCCATTTGCCCTCTGATGGAGAAGGATGAGGCTTATGAAAGCTTCCTGATGGGATAGATTGACTGTGAGGGATACTGGGGATACTGTGTCTTGTTCTGATGGGCAGGGCCATGTTCAGTAAATGTTTAATCCAATTTTCTGTTGAGGGGTGGAGCTCTGTTCCCTCCCTGCTATTTACCTCGGGCCAAACTATGGTGGAATTAATGAGTGGATGGATGGTATCACTGACTCAATGGACAGGAGTCTCAATAAATTCTGGGAGTTGGTGATGGACAGGGAGGCCTGGCATGCTGCAGTCCATGGGGTCGCAAAGAGTCAGACAGGACTGAGCAACTGAACAGAATGAAGATAACGGTGACCTCCCTCAAAAGACCCTACGCATGTACTGCTACATTCCATGCCCCCAGCCCCGCAGCAGGCCACCACCAACACATGCCTTTGCTGGAGACTCCTGAACATCCACAGGCAAGTCTCCTGTGGGGTCACTGTTTCCTTCTCCTGGGTCCTGGTGCTGACATCACCAACTGAACTGAACTGAACAGCCATTCTGGAAAATAGTTTGGCACCTTCTTAAAAATACGTTTTAAATATATACATTTAACATATGCTAGGCATTTCACTCAAAGTGAGGAAACTGATTAGTTTAGTTTAATTCAGTCACTCAGTCATGCCTGACTCTTTATGACCCCATGGACTGCAGTATGCCAGGCTTCCCTGTCCATCACCAACACTGGAACTTGATCAGACTCATGTCCATCAAGTCAGTGATGCCATCCAACCATCTCATCCTCTGTTATCCCCTTCTCCTCTTGTCTTCAATCTTTCCCATAGTCAGGGTCTTTTCCAATGAGTCAGTTTTTTGCACCAGGTGGCCAAAGTAGTGGAGCTTCAGTTTAAACATCAGTCTTTCCAATGAATATTCAGGACTGATTTCCTTTAGGATTGACTGGCTGGATCTCCTTGCAATCCAAGGGACTCTTAAGAGTCTTCTCTAATACCACATTTAAAAAGCACCAAAAGCACCAACTCTGTAGTGCTCAGCCTTCTTTATGGTCCAACTCTCACATCCATACATGACCACTGGAAAAACCATAGCTCTGACTAGATGGAATTTTGTCAGCAAAGTAATGTCTCTGCTTTTTAATATGCTGTCTAAGTTTGTCATAGATTTTCTTCCAAGAAGCAAGCATCTTTTAATATCGTGGATGCAGTCACTATATGCAGTGATTTTGGAGCCAAAGAAAATTAAGTCTGTTGCTGTTTCCATTGTATCCCCATCTATTTGCTATGAATTGATGGGACCAGATGCCATGATTTTAGTTCTTTGAATGTTGAGTTTTAAGCCAGCTTTTTCACTCTCCTCTTTCACTTCCATCAAGAGGCTCTTTAGTTCTTCTTCACTTTCTGCCATAAGGGTCGAGTCATCTGCATATCTGAGGTTATTGATATTTCTTCAGGAAACCTTGATTTCAGCTGTGCTTCATCGTGCCCAGCATTTTGTATGATGTACTCTGCATATAAGTTAAATAAGCAGGGTGACAATATACAGCTTTGATGTACTCCTTTCCCAGTTTGGAAAGGAGTCCACTGTTTCATGTCCAGTTCTAACTGCTGCTTCTTGACCTGTATACAGATTTCTCAGGAGGCAGGTAAGGTGGTCTGGTATTTCCATCTCTTTTAGAATTTTCCACAGTTCATTGTGATCCATGTCAAAGGCTTTGGCATAGTCAATAAAGTAGATATTTTTCTGGAACTCTCTTGCTTTCTCTATGATTTAACGGATGTTGGCAATTTGATCTCTTGTTCCTCTGCCTTTTCTAAATACAGCTTGAACATCTGGAAGTTCATTACTCACGTATTGTTGAAGCCTGGCTTGGAGAATTTTGAGTATTAATTTGCTAGCATGTGAAAAGAGTGCAATTGTCCAGAAGTTTGAGTATTCTTTGGCTTTGCCTTTCTTTGGGATTGGAATGAAAACTGGCCATTTCCAGTCCTGTGGCCGCTGCTGAGTTTTCCAAATTTTCTGGCATGTTGAATGCAAGACTTTAAGGGCATCATCTTTTAGGATTTGAAATAGCTCAATTGGAATTTCATCACTTCCACTAGCTTTGTTTGTAGTGATGCTTCCTAAGGCCCATTTGACTTCACACTCCAGAATGCCTGGCTGTAGGTGAGTGATCACACCATCGTGGTTATCTGGGTCATGAAGATCATTTTTTGTATAGTTCGTCTGTGTATTCTTGCCACCTCTTCTTAGTATCTTCTGCTTCTGTTACGTCCATACCATTCCTGGCCTTTATTGTGCTCATCTTTGTATAAAATGTTCCCCTGGTATTTCTGATTTTCTTGAAGAGATCTCTAGTCTTTCCCATTCTGTTGTTTTCATCTATTTCTTTGCATTGTTCACTGATGAAGGCTTTCTTATCTCTCCTTGCTATTCTTTGGAACTCTGCATTCAGATGGGTATATCTTTGTTTTTCTCCTTGCCTTTAGCTTTGCTTCTTTTTCAGCTATTTGTAAGGCCTCCTTAGACAGCCACTTTGCCTTTTAGACATCCCTCGTGCTGTTGGCAGATGGTGTTTGCTATGACCAGTGTGTTCTCTTGGCAAAACTCTGTTAGCCTTTGTCCTGCTTCATTTTGTACTCCAAGGCCTATTACAATTGTGTTTTCCATCTCTTTAGTCATTTTGAAAGCATTATATAAATTGAATCATATAGTATGTAACCCATAGCCTTTTGATACTGGCTTATTTTCACTCAGTATAATTCTGTTGCAATACCACCAAGTGTTGAGTGTATTGAAAGCTCATTTCTTTCCATTGCTGAATAGTATTCCATGGTGTGAATGCCCCATGCCCAAGGGCAAAGGAGAAGCCCCAACAAGATGATAGAAGGGGCAAAATCATGTTTAGAATCAAACCCCATACCCACCAGAGATGCTCAGATGGCTCAAACAAAGCCTGGTGCACACCAGGACCCAGAGACCCCACAGAGACTGAGCCAGACCTGCCTTTGAGTGAGTGAGTATCTCCTGCAGAGCTATGGGTCAGCAGTGGCCAGCCATGGGGACATGGACTCTGGCTGCAGTAGACCTGGGTCATGCAGTGTGTGGCATAAGCGCTCTTGGAGGAGGTCACCATTCACGCCACCATAGAGCCGCCGAGCATGTGACCTACAAACCACAGAACAATTATACCAAAAAAAGTCTCACATTGTTAGGAAAGTTCTAGGACCCACAATAGATTTCCCAACCTGGGGATCTGGCAAAGGGACTGAGAACCTCCAGAGAATTCTCTTTGGAGGCCAGTGAGATTTGATTCCAGAACTTCCACAGGACTGGGGAAACAGATTTGGAGTACATGTTTGCTTGTACAAACAATGTACAAAACTTTGTGCATACCAGGAGCCAAAAGATAGGAGCAGCGTCCCCACAAGAGACTGGGCCAGACTTTCCTGTGAGTGTCCAGGAGTCTCTGGTGGAGGCATGGGTTGACAGTGACCTGCTTGGGGTCCAGGCACTGAATACAACACTGTGTGCACAAGTCCTTTTGAAGGTCACCATTACCACAATTACCCCTACCACAGTTTGCCTCAGGCCAAAAACAGGGAGAGAACACAGCTCCGCCCATAAACAGAAAGTTGGATTAAATATTTACTGAGCATGGCTCTGCCCATCAGAATAAGACCTAGTTTCCCCCACAGTTAGTCTCTCCCGTCAGGAAGCTTCCAAGAACTTCTTATCCTTATCCATCAGAGAGCAGACAGAATGAAAACCACAATCACAGAGAACTAACCAAACTGATCACATGGATCACAGCCTTGTCTAACTCAATGAAACTATGAGCCATGCCATGTAGAGTCACCCAAGATGGACGGGTCATGGTGGAGAGTTCTGAAAAAATGTAGTCCACTGGAGAAGGGAATGGCAAACCACTTCAGTATTCCTGCCTTGAGGACCCCATGAACAGTAATGAGAAAACTTATATCAGCACAAAAAATATATGTATACCTATGGCTGATTCATGTTGAGGCTTGACAAAAAAACAGTAAAATTCTGTAAAGCAATTATTCTTCATTAAAAAAAAAAAAACTAAAACAAAAACAACTTAATGTATGTAAATAGTCACAAGCCAAACTATGGTATGGGTAATTGTGGTAATGGCGACTTCCTTCCAAAGGGCTTGTGCACTCACTGTTGTATTCAGGGCCTCTGACCCCACAGCAGGCCACTGCAAACCCATGCCCCTGCCAGAGACTCCTGGATACTCACAGGCAAGTACCGCTCAGTCTCTTGTGGGGACACTGCTCCTACTTCCTGGCTCCTGGTGCTCACAAGGTTTTGTTTGTGCCTTCTGAGAGTTTGTTGGAGGAAGTCCTGTGGAAGTTCCATAATCAAATTACAGAATTGGGCAGTAAATAGCCCAAACCTGAAAGCAACACAAATGTCCCTCAATGTATAAAGCAAATGTTAGAGCATTTACACCATGGAATATTATTCAGCAGTGGAAAGAAATGAGCTTTAGATACACTCAACACTTGGATGGATCACAACAGAATTAGTACTGAGTGAAAATAAACCAGTATCAAAAGGCTATGGGTTACATACTATATGATTTCATTTATATAACATTTTCAAAATGACAAAATTAAGAGATGCAAAACAGAATAATAAGTGTCAGAGATTAGTAATGGGGAAAAGAATCTTTGCAGAGGTGGAACAATTGTGTGTGTGTGTGTGTGTGTGTTTTCGGTTGGCTTCATGACTTGCAGCATCTGTCACTATCAGGGATTGAACCAGTTCCCTGGAAGTGAAAGCTCTTAGTCCTAACCACTGGACCACCAGGGAATTTCCAACAATTCTGTCTCTTGATTTTAGTGATGTTTACACAAATCAGCACATGTGATAAAACTGTATAGAACTACACACACAAACATGCATGCACATACACTCATTTACATACACACACAAGTGCATGTGAAACAGGCAAAACTGAAAGAAAGGTCTTTAAAAAATACCAATGTCAGTTTTCAGGTTTTAACATTGCACTATACTTCTGTAAGATGTATCATTGGGGAAAACTGGGGAAAGGCTACACAGGATCTTTGTGTACTATGTATGCTGTTTCTTGTGAACCTATAAAATAAAAACTTAAAAGAAAAAACAAATCAACAGGGCTCATTGGTCATCTGTTCCTTAACTTCCCCAAACATGTACCTCCTTTGAATACCCAACATTGGCACATGGCCATCTGGTCCAGACACCCAGGAAAGAAGCTAACTTCAGTCTCTCTCCTCCCGCACCCAGTTAGGTACCACTTCCTAGCTCAGTCAGCCCTGATAAAAATCTCAGGAGCAGATTTTCCCCTCTCTTATCACTACCAATCCAGAGCCATCTGACCACATCCACCCCTGTCAGTCTCAGCCTCAACCAAATCCAATTTCAACTCTCCTGTGGGTCAACTTCACCAACACAGAATTCCTCACCCCAAATATTGTAATGTTTCTCACATCTGTGCCTTTCAGCAAACTTTATCCCACCTGCTGGGAAAGTCTGCATATCCTCTGTCAAGCTTATAAGAACTTTTACAAATGGCTTCGAATCTTGCCTTATAATGAAGAGTACTCCAGGTTCCCCAAGATCAAGTAATTATCACCTCTTCAGCAACTACCCTGTTCTTCTCACATAATTATATCCTAGCACTTGTCACCTTAACCTGTAATTATTTAGTTGTGTGTTTGAAACCCGCCTCCTAATTTTGCAATCATCTCATCTTATTTGAATAAAAAATATGCATGTTGGACTTCCTGATGGTCTAGGGGTTAAGAATCCACTTGCCAATGCAGGAGACACAGGTTGGATCCCTGGTCTGGAAAGGCTGCATATGCCATGGAGCAACTAAATTCACGAGCCACAACTACTGAAGCCCATGCACCTGGAGCCTGTACTCTGCAACAAGACAAGCTACTGCAGTGGAGCCTGAGCACTGAAACTAGAGAGTAGCCCTTGCCTGCTGCAATTAGAAAAAGCCCACGCCAAGCAACAAAGACTCAGCACAGCCAAAAATAAATAAATAAATAAAACTTAAAACTATGCATGTTAAGTACATTATGAATGGAACAGCATTTTCTGTGTTGGACTGAGGACTTCTCAGCAACTTCAAGCAAAAATCCTTCTGTATTATTAAATGACTACTTAAATAGACCTTTAATACATCATACATTCCAGAGTTTATGGGTGGTCTCTATACTACTTGTTTGCCTGTGTCTCCTCTAAACTTGAAAACTAGTTTTCAAGAAGTATATTCTTTATAGTCCACAGACTAAGATACCACAGTCCCATAAATCTTTCCTCCCCACGTAGAACGAGCAACTGGAATGTTGTTAAATGACAAAGGCTGAGGGGAATTTGCAAAATGGTAGTCATGTACACACAGCAATGGTGAACACAGACACACAGCAATGGAGACACAGACAATAGCTATGGTGAACATATACATATACGAATAGCAGACAGACCCATAGTGATGGTCGACATTGACACACAGCAATCTCAAACTGAATGGCTATTCAGGACCCCTGAAAATATCACAATCACATATTGGCAAATCATTGCATATTGGTGAGTAAACAAAAAGTTCAGAAATGAATACAGATCTAAAATCATTCAATATCCTAAATAAGTAATCGACTGGGAAAAAAAAAAAAAAAAGCACAACCAGGATGTATAGAAGTTTTTGCTGAAAAAACAAAATTAAAAAAAAACATGTAGTCAAATATTGCTGGGAGCCAGCGTGAGGAACTCCGCCCATGGCAAAGGTCATGAGGAAGGAGGCTTCGGCATACGCAAAGGTGTGATCCAGCCTCAGGAAACCCCCTGTTCTCGAGCATCTACCCCAAAACCAGAGTCTGTTTTATGCTCTCACCTACACCTCTGAATTTACGGGGGGCTCTCCCCCATAACCATTTCTCTCCGAGAAGGAGTTAACGTGCAGCTTCAAGGCAATAAAAATTCCTGGGCGTGACAAGAGTGTTTCAGCTTACAGATTCCTCTGAAGGTTATCTAGCTCACCTGTATAGGTTCGTCCAGCCACATGTGATTGTTTACAGCCTCCCAACCTGAGAGGCATGAGATGTTTTAGACTTACTAAAGGCAAATTCTTTTAGGGAGTTGGAAATTATTAGTATAGTGGGTTGGTTAGAAATCATATCGGTGAAGGGTTTTTCATTTGTTGTGTCAATAATTGCTGTTAATTTCCTGTCCTGGGTGTGACAAGGGTGTCTTAGGTCAAACCTCTCTGCTGACAGACTAGCTTGTGTGACAGGAGAGAGTTTTGGAGTATTTTAAAGTCTTAATTAGCATAGGGCTTTTCTCATTGTCAAGTCGATGATTGCCGCCAGGCCTCCATATCCTTAGGCACCTGGGAATATATTAATCAATGTATTTGGAATATAGAAAAAGAAATATAGTAGTTTTTAAGGTCAGCAATACTAGACTTTTTGAGTTAATGAATTTTCTCTTTTGTAATAGATCACTGTACTTTGTTATGAATCACTGTGTCCTTGCTATGTAAAAATGTAACTTTATCACTATCTTAAGACTAAATAGATCTTAAGGGGAACACTGGTGAAAGGATTTTCACTTGTTGGGTTGATGTTTGCTGTTAAACCTCCATGTTCCCTGCCCTTATAATGAATATAACTAGCATATAGGAGAAATAAGTATCAACTTTTAAGCATATAGGAGAAATAAGTATTAACCTTTAAGATTAATCATGTTAACCTTGGGTTAAATAAATTCCTTTCTTGATTGTAACTCACTACACCCTCACCCTATAGGAATGTAACTTTATTTGGAGGGTGGTGCCTGGTTTTAAGCAAAAACACACTTGGAAGAAATAAGTTTTTTTTGGTTATCAGAAAGAAAGGATCATAAAATGTCAGCAGGTCTCATGGCCAGAAGATGATGTAATATCCCTAAGACCTTTCTTTTATACATTTATGTGAAGCACCTGATTTTGATAAAGGTCAGGACTGCTGACCCCCGCGTGACTCTGTATTCATCCCTATGTGTAACAAAAGATATATAAGCAAACCCAAAAATAAAGAGATAGGATCAGTTTCCGGAAAGACTGATTCCCCCATGTCGTTTCTTTCTTGCTCCCGTTTTTCTGGCTGAATTCCCATCTGGAGCATGGATGCTATTCCATGTAAACCAAGTTATTCAGCCTCTTTTTCTCCACTAATTTTTCTACTACACTATCCATTTCTAATCTCTCTATATATCTGTGATTAAATATGTATTTTTCCAGAGACGCCGACGCCG
Organism: Redunca redunca; assembly: GCA_006410935.1. Lineage (NCBI taxonomy): Eukaryota > Metazoa > Chordata > Mammalia > Artiodactyla > Bovidae > Redunca > Redunca redunca. The sequence continues at coordinate 81,560 of SJYQ01001361.1, forward strand.
TCCCCACCTTCGAATTCCCTGGATCCAACGGGGCTGGACCCCGGCAAAATATCAAGATTACTGCTAATCACAAATAAGCCAACATCTCAAGTTAATGATTTTAGTTGCCTTTCTGTGTATGGGTAGATGCAAGAGTCTGGGCTCACTGAAATCATTCCTTTGATATGCATGTTAAAGGGGTTCTGTCTGGGGCCTGTATCCTGTTTCTCTCCACCCCAGTCCCTTAGGTACACCATTAGGGGCAGCTGCAGTGACCAAGAGCTTAATGGCAAGCAACATTCTTTGTTTACTAAAATGGCAGGAAACATTTTTTGTCCAACATTCAATGAAGGAAAATGTAGGAATTTTATATCCTTATAAAGGCATTTGACTATTCTTTTCATTGACTAATTGCCCAGGAAAACATTAGTTGTTGCAATCATGGGCGACAAGGAGGGGAGTGGTGGATGATGCATCCCTCAAGAAGAATGTTAAAACCATCAAATGCTCTTCCTGTTCATGAATAATTACCTGTCAGGACTTCGCTTTGGTAGTAGCTAAAGCCCTTAACAAAATTCTCCAAGCCAGGCTTCAGCAATATGTGAACCGTGCGCTTCCAGGTGTTCAAGCTGGTTTTAGAAAAGGCAGAGGAACCAGAGATCAAATTGCCAACATTCGCTGGATCATCAAAAAAGCAAGAGAGTTCCAGAAAAAACATCTACTTCTGCTTTACTGATTATGCCAAAGCCTTTGACTGTGTGGATCACAATAAACTGTGGAAAATTCTGAAAGTGATGGGAATACCTGATCACCTGACCTGCTTCTTGAGAAACCTATATGCAGGTCAGGAAGCAACAGTTAGAACTAGACATGGAACAACAGAGTGGTTCCAAATAGGAAAAAGAGTACATCAAGGCTGTATATTGTCACCCTACTTATTTAACTTCTATGCAGAGTACATCATGAGAAACGCTTGGCTGGAAGAAACATAAGCTGGAATCAAGATTGCCGGGAGAAATATCAATCACCTCAGATATGCAGATGACACCACCCTTATGGCAGAAAGTGAAGAGGGACTAAAAAGCCTCTTGATGAAAGTGAAAGAGGAGAGTGAAAAAGTTGGCTTAAAACTCAACATTCAGAAAACTAAGATCATGGCATCTGGTCACATCACTTCATGGCAAATAGATGGGGAAACAGTGGAGACAGTGGCTGACTATTTTTCTGGGCTCCAAAATCACTGCAGATGGTGACTGAAGCATGAAATTAAAAGACGCTTACTCCTTGGAAGGAAAGTTATGATCGATCTAGATAGCATATTAAAAAGCAGAGACATTACTTTGCCAACAAAGGTCAGTCTAGTCAAGGCTGTGGTTTTTCCAGTGGTTATGTATGGATGTGAGAGTTGGACTATGAAGAAAGCTAAGTGCCAAATACCTGATTCTTTTGAACTGTGGTGTTGAAGAAGACTCTTGAGAGTCCCTTAGACTCCAAAGAGATCCAACCACTCCATTGTAAAGGAGATCAGCCCTGGGTGTTCTTTGAAAGGACTGATGCAAAAGCTGAAACTCCAATATTTTGGCCACCTCATGCGAAGAGTTGACTCATTGGAGAAGAGTGATGCTGGGAGGGATTGGGGGCAGGAGGAGAAGGGGACGACAGAGGATGAGATGGCTGGATGACATCACTGACTCGATGGACATTAATTTGAGTAGACTCTGGGAGTTGGTGATGGACAGGGAAGCCTGGCATGCTGCAATTCATGGGGTCACAAAGAGTCAGACACGACTGAGCGACTGAACTCAACTGAAAGCCCTTAGCAGGTAGCTGCAACCATCAATACTTGATACCACTGAAATACTTCTGCCTTATTCACAAGAAAAACCAGATGGTCTTCCACATAATCTATTGCTTTCCTGCGTCATCAGCAGAATGGTGGTGGTGTTGGAGTAGCCACTAAGTCATGTCTGAGTCTTGCAGCCCCATGCACTATAACCCGCCAGGTTCCTCTGTCCATGGAATTTCTCAGGCAAGAATACTGGAATGGGTTGCCATTTTCTTCTCCAGGGGATATTCCTAATCCAAGATTTAACCCGAGTCTCCTGTATTGCAGGTAGATTCCTTACAAACTGAGCGACCAGGAAAGCTTTAAAGGGATTTAAAGAAGGTATAGCAAACATTCGTGGCACAAGGTTGGAAGCATTCATCTTACCTGCTAGCACCGTTCCTCTAATGTCTGCCTGCCACAGTAGACAGTTACTGGGGAAGGTTCAGTACATGTATGTTGGGAGAGACTGTCTATTCAGGAGAGTTGAATATAGTTAGTAAATAGGGGAAGGACAAAAAGTACTTCCTGTACTCTATAATTTGTTAATGTTCCCAAGGAGAGAATCTAGAGGTAGATCACAGAACAGAATTTATATAAAGACAGTCTCTGGTAGAAACAGACAAGTATTCTAAACAACTCAACTCTGCACATGAGGGTGTGCATTTGTGTTCTTCCAAGGTGAGACTTCCAGAATGATGGAAAGAAACTGCAAGAAAAGCAGAAGAAAACAAGTGCTCCCATCATCAAATATAGCTTAGGTTTAAAACTAAAACATGAGAAAAAAATAACAGTGGGGATCAAAGCCAGTGTGAAACCAAAATAAAATCATTCCAAATTTTTAAAAAAATTATTAAGGATTCATTCTCCATGGACTTTTAAAAATTTATTATAGTGCTCATTTTGTTCTCTATTTTGAAAAAAGTAATTTTCCCAAATCTTCCTTTACTCTAATTGAAATATAGTTGATTTATAATGTGTTAGTTTCAGGTGTACAGCAAAGTGATTTAGTTACACACATGTATATATACCTATTCTTTTTCAGATTCTTTTCCCATATAGGTTATTACAGAATACTGAAAGGAGTTCCCTGTGCTGTACAGTAGGTCCTTGAAGATAATCTATTTTATATATAGTAGTGAAAGAAAGCGAAGTTGCTCAGTTGAGTCTGACTCTTTGCGACCCCATGGACTGTAACCTATCAGGTTCCTCTGTCCATGGGATTTTCCCATATATAGTAATGTGTATATGTTAATCCCAAACTCCTAATTTGCCTCTCCCCCTTTCCCTGTTGATAAACATAAGTTTGTTTTTTAGGTCTATAAGTCTATTTGTTTTGTAAATAAGTTAATTTGTATTGGTTTTTAGATTCCACATATAAGTGAAGAATTTGAGGACAGCAGTATTAACAGATCTTTTTCTTCTCTCTTTTGAGAAATCTTGGGTATTTTTTAACCAGGTGAGTACATATTAAAAGACGGCCCTGTGATTTATAAACAGGTCTGTGGTTGGAGCAGAATTTCTCAGGGAAGTGTGAACACTGGAAAGGCACAACACAGCAACTCTCCCTCCATTCCAGCCTTTCAAGCAATGTCTGTGCTCCCAGCTCTAGACGGGTGCCACACGTCCCCTCCACAAACCGACTGCCTTCACCATCTACTCCTTGTTTTAAGGGGATGGGATTTAGAGTGTGCTGTGATATATTTTATGTTAAATTATTATCTCATTGAGTATTATCCCATTGGAATACTTTCATGATTATTAAAAATTTATGCATATTTTACCCCTCCCCCCAAAGTATATCCTTTTTGCGGGGGATGGAGGGCAGAAACAGGCATCCAGGATATTTTCTAGAAGCATTCTATAGACAAAGCATAAATTGGAACATAAAACGTGTAAGTATAAATTATTTTTCAGAGCATTACTATTGTTGTTCAGTCGCCAAGTTGTGTCTCTTTGGGAGACCATGGACTGCAGCACATCAGGCTTCCCTTTCCTTTGCTATCTCTGAGTTTGCTCAAACTCACGTCCATTGAATTGGTGATGCCATCTGACCATCTTATCTTTTGCCACTCCATTCTCCTCCTGCCCTCCATTTCTTCCAGCATCAGGGTCTTTTCCAATGAGTCGAGTGTTCATATCCACTGGTCAAAGTGTTGGAGCTTCAGCTTTAGCAACAGTCCTTCCAATGAATATTTAGGTTTGACTTCCTTTACGATCAACTAGTTTGATCTCCTTGCTCTTCAAGGGAGTCTCAACAGTCTTCTCCAGCACCACAATTGAAAAGCATCAATTCTTCAGTGCTCAGCCTTCTTTACAGTCTTACTCTCACATCTGTACATGACTACTGGAAAAACCATAACTTTGACTAGATGGACCATTGTCAGGAAGTTATGTCTCTGCTTTTTAATATGCTGTCTAGGATTGTCATAGTATATACTTACTATTTCCATATATATTATTTTAAACATTTAATTAAATATCCAGTACTATATTTTAACATGCACAATATATAGAGCTTTCCAGAAATGGAATTACCAGTCACATCTAACCTTACCTCAACTTCACCAAGTGTTCACCACTTTGGAAAATCTTATAAATGTGCGTAGGTTTTCATCTATTAATTTCTTCTCAGAATGGTAAGGGAAATGTGGACAAATAATGTTGATGAAATTTCAGTAAACCAAGGATGTTGCTGCCTTCAGCCACTGCAGCCACCTCCTCTGTAAGCCCTGACAGGATATGGGAGGGAGTAAAACAGGACACTGGTCCTAAGTAGTTAAGGTGCATATCAAAGGAATGTTTCAGTGAACCCAGACTCTTGCATCTTCCTATACATAAAAAAGCACTGAGGTCATTTACTTGAGATGTCTGTTTTTGTGATTAGAAGTCACCTGTTGATGTTCAACTATATGTTTTTGTTTTTGTTTTTTTTTCCCTTACCTTACCTCTTTAGGACAGTCACTCAGAGGTCTCTGAGAGGCTGTATCTCAGGCTTACATCCTCAGAATGTCTGTCAAGTAAAACATAGTTCTCAACTTACAGGCTGTACTTATTTTTCAGCCAACAATAACATATTTCTTAGGAAAAGGAGACACTGAATGAATAGGATTGAGAATTAGCAGTCTGGTCTAAGGATTATCCATCTGGGATGACTCATCCTTCTGCAGGAAGCTCACTCAATAAAGATACTCCAAAAGGAAAGGAAAGTGGTAACACTGGAGCTTCAAAAGCAAATGTTGCAACATGGAATGATGCAGTCAACATCCAGGGATTAATTCCTGAGAGTGCCTGGTCATTTGAAATGAGAGAGGGCAGGAGGGGGAAAGGAGAAGGTCTGGAGCAGAAGGAAGCTCCATAGAGCCATGAGTACAGTCTCTCTTCAGGCCCCTTGGGCACGCACAAGGAAGCCAGTGATTGTGATGCACTGAAGAAACACAGCAGGTCAACCCAGGCAGCTCTCAGCTGTGCTTTATGTGGGGGACGTAGTGCCAGAGACCTGACTTCCTGTCATGATTATGAGAAAGTGAGAGTCTTTATTTCATTTGTCAAAGTAAAAACTGATCCTCAGATTACCTTTGTGGAAGATCTGATCACAGTTCCTCTTTCTCCTTAAAATATTTGTCATCACTTAAGTAATGATCAAAAGCTTGATGTTTTAAAAAACATTCTATTTAAGATAACATGTCAAAACTAGTGTTATGTTTACTATAAGTAAATGCATTTATTTGGTAAATATTTCTTTGGGATGCTGTGGGTTCCCAGTGGGAATATGCTAAGGAAAATAAGCAGACATGGAGCTTACATTATGTTGGAGGAGATGACAGTAAATGCTGGGGCTGTGTGTGGAACATCCAGGCTAAGTGCTCTAAGTTTAAAATAGGAGGGCCTTTGACTTGGAAGAATGAATGAGGACGAAGGAGGGGATGAGAAATGCTTCCGAGGAGAAGATAGTGAGCAGAAGTTTCCATCTGAGAGCAGCTTGTCAATGGAGTTCTAGGGGTGGACAAGGAGATTCTGAGAAGCAGACACCAAGTGGCTGGAGGGCAGACAGGTGGGAGAGCTGTTCTCTAATGTGCCTACCCTTGGATTTCACCAATCAAATTAGAATCTCAAGTTAAAATGAGGTAAAAACGTATGTGAACATTCCCATGTCATTCATTTCCAGTGAAGCCGAGTTATCATTCTAACTTTCATTTTCTAGGAATTCCCTGGAAGCCATTTATCTAAAAGAAGCACAGTTATCAAAACCTCAGTCGCCACCTTCATTGCATGGCATGTGATGTCATGTCTCAGACGGAGTAGAGAGAAACGTAATGTCTGGATTTTACTAAGTCCATAGCATTGATATGTTAAGTTATCCGAGATCAACAGGCTTTCTATTTTAATACTGACATTCACCTTAATCACGTTCATACTCGAAAATGAGAAACATGGATTCCAGGAACCAACCACAAAAGCAAAGAAATGCAAGAGTATAGTTTTCAAAAAGCTCTGTGGGGAACTTAATTTCCTTGGGCTCCAATATCACTGCAGGTGGTAGCTGCAGTCATGAGATTAAAAAAGCGTTTGCTCCTTGGAGGGAAGGCTATGATGGACCTAGATGGCATATTAGGAAGCAGAGACTTCTTTGTCAACAAAGACTTGTCTAGTCAAAGCTATGGTTTTGTATAGATGTGAGAGTTGGACCAGAAAGAAGGCTGAGTGCTGAAGAATTGGTGCTTTTGAACTGTGATGTTAGAGAAGACTCTTGAGAGTCCCTTGGACTGCAAGGAGATCCAACAAGTCCATTCTGAAGGAGATTAACCCTGGGATTTCTTTGGAAGGAATGATGCTAAAGCTGAAGCTCCAGTACTTTGGCCAGCTCATGGGAAGAGTTGACTCATTGGAAAAGACTCTGATGCTGGGAGGGATTGGGGGCTGGAGGAGAAGGGGACGACCGAGGATGAGATGGCTGGATGGCATCACGGACTCGATGGATGTGAGTCTGAGTGAACTCCGGGAGATGATGATGGACAGGAAGGCCTGGTGTGCTGTGATTCATCGGGTCGCAAAGAGTTGGACACGACTGAGCGACTGAACTGAACTGAACTGAACTGCGTATAAAAGGTGTCTCAGCTCAAACCCCTCTGATGGCTCTCTAACTTGCCTGACAGGTTTACCCGGACTTTTACAACTACACATGTGATTGTTTACAGCCCCCCAACCGCAAGAAGCACGAAGCTTAAAACATTTTAAAGATATAGAGCCTCTTTTAAAGAGCTAAGAATTATATCAGTGTAGGGTTTCATTGTTGGGTTAATGACGGCTGCCATGCCTCCATATCCTTTATCTTTTAGGCACCTGGAGGACATTAATCGATGTAATTGGGATGTAGAGAAAAGAATATAGTAGTTTTGATGTCAGCAATACTAGACTTTTGAGTTAATGAATTTTCTCTTTGTTATAAATCACAGTACTCCTCTTTCTTTGTTACAAATTGTTGTGTCCTTGCTATGTAAGAATGTAACCTTAATTAGTGCTTTCTGAGAGTAGCACCAAACTTCAGTAAGAACAACACTTACAGAACAAATAAGTTTTCTGGTTGACAGACCCTTATCAGAAAAGGGCTATAAAATGCTAAAGGCCTCCTGGCCAGAAGATGATGTAAATCACCTAAGACTTGTGTATACAGCTGGGTATGCAGAGAGGAAGCTTGACCTCGATAAGGGTCAGGGCTGCTGACCCTGCATTATTTTGTATTATCCATTGATCTCTATGTACAAATTAAAGTATGAAAGCTTTCCTGGAAAATAACGGGACGGACCTGTTTCCTGGAAAGACTGGTTTCCCCGTGTCATCTTTTCCTCTTCTTCTTTTCAAGCTGAATTCCCATCTGGAACACAAAGGCTTGCCATGTCTACTAATTATGCCTTGGACTCTAAGATCCAAACGGGGAGCCGCTTGGCATCTCCACTCCTTCAGGAGACCGCAAGGACACCCGTGGCCTAATGTAGATGGTGAAAGTCTCTTGTCTCGGGACTTTATTGGCTTCTTGTGTAAACTAAGGAATCTCAGCCCCCTTTTCTCTACTACACTATTCTCTTCTAATCTCTATTTATATCTCAAATAAATAAATCTTTCCTAATCACGGAATCAGTCCCTGCTTCAAATTACCCTGGATCCACCGGGGCTGGAACCCAGCACTTGAACCCCTTGATGCAACTCAAGAAGTTCCCCATCATACCCATCTCCACTCAGGAGAACACCGAGTGTCCTGCCACAACTCAAGAAGAGCCCCATTTCCCCCTCCTCATCTTGAGTTGAGGGTCCATTTCCCTGCTTCATTGGGAAAGGAATCCAGGTGTTCCCGTAGCACCTCAAGAGGAAGTGGTCTCAAGTTGAAACTTGAGAGGTACTCCAGGGGTCGTGCCACAATTCAAAAAGACCCCAATGTCCCAATCCACTCCAGATACACTTGATTCCCCTGCACTCACTCAACTGTTACCCCGAGTATCGACTCAAAACATGATGGCAGGTATGACAGCCCTGTGGCACCTGGAGAGAAAGCCACAGATCCCTATGTCAACTCGACAGGAAGCCTGACACTACTGTGACAGCTTGAGAGGAAAGTGGACATGCATGTCTCCACACAAGACGAGGCCTGACTCCCCTGTTGAAACTTCATAGGAACCCCAAGATCCATGTCAGCACTGGCGAGGAGCACTGAGGTTCCACCCTCAACTCGAAATGAAGACCTAGGACTCTGCACTGACTGGAGAGGAATCCCAATAGGCCTCTCACAACTCGCATGGAGGCAGGGCTTTCCTGAGGCAACAGGGGCAGGTCAATGAGGTCCCCGTCATAACTCAAGAGGAACACCGATTTTCCTGCTGCAACTCAAGAATTACCCTGAATTGAGGTTCACCCCTCAATGCGAGTTGAGGCCCTTTTCTGCTGCGGCATCTCGAGAGAAATCCCACCTTCCCTCTTGAGCCTCGAAAGGGTACTTGACACCACTGATGCAACTCAAGAAGTTCCCTGACATACGCGTCTCCACTCGAGAGGAACATCGAGTGTCCTGCCACAACTCAAGAAGAGCCCCGTTTCTCCCTCCTCATCTCGAGATTAGGGTCCATGTCCCTGCTTCATCAGGAAAGGAATCCCGGTGTTCCCGTTGCACCTCAAGAGGAGGCGGTCTCAACTAGAAAGTCGAGAGGAACTCCAGGGGTTGTGCCACAATTCAAAAAGACCCCAATATCCCAATCCACTCCAGATACACCTGATTGCCCTGCAATGACTCAACTGTCACCCCGAGTATCGGCTCAAAACGCGATGGCAGGTATGACAGTCCTGTGATCGAGAGAAAGTCACAGATCTCTATGTCCACTAGACAGGAAGACTGATACTACTTTTACAGCTCGAGAGGAAAGCAGACTTCCATGTCTCCACACAAGACGTGGCCTCACTCCGCTGTTGAAACTCCACAGGAACCCCAAGATCCATGTCAGCACTGGAGATGAAACCTGAGGCTCTGACCTCAACTCGAGATGAGGACCTAGGCCCCTGCAACGACTAGAGAGGAATCCTGAGAGGCCCCTTGCAACTCGCATGGAGACTGGCCTTTCCTGAGGCAACACAAGCGGGTCATTGAGATCCCCGTCGTAAGTCGAGGGGAACCCGAATTTTCCTGCCACAACTCAAGAAAAACCAGATTTTCCCCTCAATGTGAGATGAGGCCCTTTTCCACTGCAGCATCTTTAGAGAAGTCCCACCTTCCCACTTGGGCCTCAAAAGGGTCCTTGACACCCTTGATGCAACTCAAGAAGTTCCCTGACATACCCGTCTCCACTTGAGAGGAACACCGATTGTCCCGCCACAACTCTAGAAAAGCCCCGTTTTTCCCTCCTCATCTCGAGATGAGGGTCCATTTCCCTGCTTCATCGGGAAAGGAATCCCAGTGTTGCCATCGCACCTCAAGAGGAGGCGGTCTCAACTTGAAACTCAAGAGGAACTACAGGGGTCGTGCCTTCAGGTAGCCAGGATGGGAGATCCCACCCATGACAAGGTCCTGTGGAGAGACCTGGCGGGGCAAGGCGAATCAGGTCTCAAGTGGTCCTCTGCCCGAGCATTTACCCTGAAACCAAAATCTGTTTACTGTCTGCTATACTACACTCTTCTGACATTAACAGGGGGCTATCCCTGACCACCTTTCTCTGGAAAAGGTTAACTTAGAGCTCCAATTAACAGTCTCCTGCATATAAAAGGAGTGTCTTAGCTCAAACCCCTCTGACGGCTGTCCTACTTGCCTGACAGGTTTACCTGGACTTTTACAACTAAGCATGTGATTGTTTACAGCCTCCCAACTGCAAGAGCCATGGGAAGCTTAAAATATCTTAAAGGTATAGAGCCTTTTTAAAGAGCTAAGAATTATATTGGTGAAGGGTTTCATTGTTGAGTTAATGATTGCCACCAGGCCTCCATATCCTTTATCTTTGAGGCACCTGGGAGGATATTAATCAATGTAATTGGGATGCAGAAATAGGAACATAGTAGTTTTGATGTTAGCAATACTAGACTTTTGAGTTAATGAATTTTCTCTTTGTTATAAATACCTGCACTCCTCTTTCTTTGTTATAAATTGTTGTATCCTTGTTATGGAGAAATGTAATTTTATTTAGTGCTTTCTGGGAGTGACACCAGACTTTGAAAAGAACAACACTTTTAGGGCAAATAAGTTTTCTGGTTAACAGACCCTTATAAGAAAAGGCCCATAAAACGCTAATAGGCCTCCTGGCCAGAAGATGATGTAAATCACCTAAGACCTGTCTATACAGATAGGTATGCAGAGAAAGCCTGATCTCGATAAGGGTCAGGGCTGCTGACCCTGCATGACTTTGTATTTTCCATTATTCTCTATGTATAGCTTAAGGTATACAAGACCCTGGAAAAATAAAGTTTTGGGCCTCGCCTCATCATTGCTTGGCTTCCATGTGTCTTCTTTTATTTCTTACTCTATTTTCTGGATGATTCACATCTGGAGCATAGAGGCTCGCCATGTCTACTTATTTGCCTGGGCTTCTAAGACCCACGCGAGAGGGAGCCGAAGATGGGGCACCCTCCGCTATTCAAGCGGGCACCTGTGGCCCTATGTAGACGGTGTAAGTCCCTTGTCTCAGGGCTTTATTGGCTTTCAATGTAAACCAAGGAATACAGCCTCTTTCTCTCTTCTATTCTCTTAACTGGAAATTCTTTCCTTATTTCTGTCTAAATCTATATATCTCTCTCACCACGCCGTCCCCATTTCAGATACCCTGGATCCAACTGAGGCTGATCCCTGGTACATGACACAATTCAAAAAGACCCCAATGTCCAAATCCACTCCAGATAAACATGATTCCCCTGCACTGACTCCACTGTCACCTCGAGTATCATATCAAAACACAATGGCAGGTGTGACAGCCCTGTGGAATCCTAGAGAAAGCCACAGATCCCTATGTCAACTGGACAGGAAGCCTGACACTGTTTTACAGCTCGAGAGGAAAGCGGACTTATATGTCTCCACACGAGACGAGGCCTGACTCCCCTGCTGAAACTCCATAGGAACCCCGAGATCCATGCCAGCACAGGACAGGAACACTGAGGTTCTTGTCTCAACTCGAGATGAAGACCTAGGCCCCTGCACCGACTGGAGAGGAATGCTGAGAGGCTCCTTTCAATTTGCATGAAGACTTGACTTTCCTGAGGCAATGTGAGCGGGTACCTGAGGTCCATTGTAATTCAAGAGGAACCCCGAGTTTCCTGCCGCAACTTGAAAAACCAGGATATTCTCCCCTCAGCGTGAGATGAGGCACTTTTCTGCTGCAGCATTTCAAGAGAAATCCCACCTTTCCTCTTGAGCCTCGAATGAGTGCTTGACTCCCTTGAAGCAACAGAAGAATTTCCCCTACCTACCCGTCTCCACTCGAGAGGAACATCAAGTGTCTGGCCACAACTCAAGAAGAGCCCCGTTTTCCCCTCCTTGTCTCGAGATGAGGGTCCATTGCCCTGCTTCTTCAAGAACTGAATACTTGCGTTCCCGTCGCATGTCAAGAGGAAGCGGTCTCAACTTGAAATGCGAGAGGAACTCCAGGGGTCATGCCATAATTCAAATAGACCCTAATGTCCAAAATCCACTCCAGATACACCAGATTCCCCTGGATTGACTTGACTGCCATCCCGAGTATTGACTCAAAAGACATGGGAGGTGTGACAGCCCTGTGGCACCTCGAGAGAAAGCCACAGATCCCCATGTCAACTCAACAGGAAGTCTGACACTACCTTTAAAGCTCGACAGGAAAACGGACTTGCATGTCTCCACATGAGACAAGGCGTGACTCCTCTGTTGAAACTCCATAGGAACCCCGAGATCCATGTCAGCACTGGCGAGGAACCCTGAGGTTCCTGCCTCAACACGAGATGAGGACCTAAGACCCTGCGCAGAATGTAGAGGAACCCAGAGAGGCCTCTCGCAACTCGCATGGAGACTGACTTTCTGAGGCAACATGAGTGATTCTCCGAGGTGCCTGTCGTAACTCGAGAGGAACCCCGAGTTTCCTGCCGCAACTCGAGAAAAATCAGGAGATTCTCCCCTCAACCTGAGATGAAGCCCTTTTCCACTGCAGCGTCTTGAGAGAAATCCCACTTTCCCTCTTGAGCCTCAAAAGGGTCGTTGACACCCTTGATGCAACTCAAGAAGTTCCCTGACATTCCCGTCTCAACTTGAGAGGAACACCGAGTGTCCTGCCACAAATCAAAAAGAGCCCCGATTTTTCCTCCTCATTTCGAGATGAGGGTGCATTTCCCTGCATCTTCGGGAAAGGAACCCCGGTGTTCCCATCCCATCTCAAGAGGAGATGGTCTCAAGTTGAAAGTTGGGAGGAACTCCAGGGGTCCTGCCACAATTCAAAAAGACCCCAATGTCCCAATCTACTCCAGATAAATCTGATTACCCAGCACTGACTCGACTGTCACCCCGAGTATTGACTCAGAGCAAGATAGGATGTGTTAGAGCCCTGTGGCACCTGGAGAGAAAGCCACTGTTGCCCATGTCAACTCGACAGAGGCCTGACACTACTTTTACAGCTCAAGAGGAATGCGTACTTCCATGTCTCCACACGAGACGAGGCCTCACTCCTTTGTTGAAACTACATAGGAACCCTGAGATCCATGTCAGCACTGGAGACGAACACTGAGGTTCTGGCCTCAACTCGAGATTAGGTCCAGGGCCCTGCACTGACTGGAGAGGCATCCCGAGAGGCTCCTTGCAACTCGCATGGAGACTTGACTTTCCTGAGGCAACACAAGCGGGTCCCTGAGGTCCCCATCGTAACTCAAGAGGAACCCCAAGCTTCCTGCTGCAAGACGAGAAAAACCAGGAGATTTCCCCCTCGTCGTGAGATGAGGCCCTTTTCCACTGCAGCATCTCGAGAGAAATCCCACCTTCATTCTTGAGCTTCAAAAGGGTCATTGACTCCCTTGATGCAACTCAAGAACTTCCCTGACATTCCCGTCTCCACTTGAGAAGAACATCGAGTGTCCTGGCACAAATCAAGAAGAGCCCCCTTTTCCCCTCCTCATCTCTAGATGAGGGTCCATTTCCCAGCTTCAGTGAGAAAGGAATTCGGGCATTCCCGTCGCACATCAAGAGGTGGCTGTCTCAACTTTAAACTCGAGAGGAACTGCAGTGGTCGTGCCACAATTCAAAAAGACCCTGATGTCCCAATCTAGTCCAGATAAACCTGATTCCCCTGCACTGACTCCACTGTCTCCCCGAGTATCAACTCAAAACACGATGGGAGGTTTGACAGCCCTGTGACACCTCGAGAGAAAGCCACAGATCCCAATTTCAACTTGACAGGAAGCCTGACACTACTTTGACAGCTGGAGAGGAAAGTGGACTTGCATGTCTCCACATGAGACGAGGCCTGAATCCCCTGTTGAAACTTCATAGAAACCCTGAGATCCATGTCAGCACTAGCGAGGAACCCTGAGGTGCCGGGAGCCAGTGTGAGGAATCACGCCTGTGGCAAAGGTCATGAGGAAGGAGGCCTGACATACACAAAGATGGGTCAGGCCTCAGCGGTCCCCCTGGACATTCTCAAGCATCTACCCCCAAACCCAGAGTCTGCCTACCTCACCGCATTATGCTTTTACCTGCTCTTCTGACATTTACAAGGGGCTAACCCCCACCACCTCTCTCTGAAAAGGAGCTAAATTAGAGCTCCAGTTAATAAATCTCCTGGGCGTAACAAGAATCTTTCATTCCACAAGCTCCTCTGTTGGCTCTCTAGCCTGCCTTACAGGTTTGTCCAGCCACATGTGATTGTTCACAGCCTCCCAACCGTGAGAGGCACGATATGTCATAAACTTTCTAAATACAGATTCTTTTGAGAAGTTAGAAAATTATTAGTATAGTATTAGCGAGTTAGTTAGAAATTATACCGTGGAGGGTTTCATTGTTGAGTCAATATTTACTGCTAAGCCTCCATATCCCTTGCCCCTTATACACACTAATTGATATAACTAGTGTATAGGATAAATAAGTATTAACCTTGATATTAATCACATTAGACCTTCAGTTCAGTTCAGTCGCTCAGTCGT
>SJYQ01001361.1:96393-203378 GCA_006410935.1 Redunca redunca
TCTTGTAGGTCTCCATAAAACCGTTCAACTTCAGTTTCCTCAGTGTTACTGGTTGGGGCATAAACTTGAATAACTGTGATATTGAATGGTTTGCCTTGGAGACGAACAGAGATCATTCTGTCATTTTTGAGATTGCATCCGAGTACTGCATTTCGAACTCTTCTGTTGACCATGATGGTTACTCCATTTCTTCTAAGGGATTCCTGCCTGCAGTAGTAGATGTAATGGCCATCTGAGTTAAATTCACCCATTCCAGTCCATTTTAGTTCGCTGATTCCTAGAATGTCGACGTTCACCCTTGCCATCTCTTGTTTGACCACTTCCAATTTGCCTTGATTCATGGACCTGACATTCCAGGTTCCTATGCAATATTGCTCTTTACAGCATCGGATCTTGCTTCTATCACCAGTCACATCCACAACTGGGTATTGTTTATGCTTTGGCTCCATCCCTTCATTCTTTCTGGAGTTATTTCTCCACTGACCTCCAGTAGCATATTGGACACCTAATGACCTGGGGAATTCCTCTTTTGGTATCCTATCATTTTGCCTTTTCCTACTGTTCATGGGGTTCTCAAGGCAAGAATACTGAAGTGGCTTGCCATTCCCTTCTCCAGTGGACCACATTCTGTGAGGCCTCACCACCATGATCCGCCCATGTTGGGTTGTCCCGCAGGCATGGCTTGGTTTCATTGTGTTAGACAAGGCTGTGGTCCTAGTGTGATTAGATTGACTAGTTTTCTGTGAGTATGGTTTCAGTGTGTCTGCCCTCTGATGCCTTCTTGCAACACTTACCATCTTACTTGGGTTTGTCTTACCTTGGGCGTGGGGNTGGGCATGGGGTATCTCCTCACGGCTGCTCCAGCAAAGCACAGCTGCCACTCCTTACCTTGGACAAGAGGTATCTCCTCACCGCCACCCCTCCTGACCTTCCACGTGGGATAGCTCCTCTAGGCCCTCCTGGGCCAGAGCAGCCACCACTCCTTGGTTGTGGGTTGATCTTCCCGGCTGCCGCCCCTGGCCTTGGACGCAGGGTGTCTCCTCCCAGCCCCCGACCCAGGCCTCGGACATGAGGGTGGCTCCTCCAGACTGTTGCTCCTGACCTTGTACGTGGGGTGGCTCCTCCTGGCCGCCGCCTGTGATCTCGGACGTGGACGTGGGGTGGCTCCTCTCGGCCATGCTGAGTGTGCCGGGTGTCGCAGCCGCTTGCGCTGAGTGCGCTGGGCGTTGCAGCCACTTGTGCTGAGTGCACTGGGCATCACAGCCACTTGCGCTTAGGCTAAGTAAACTCTCTTCTTGATTATAGCCCTCTTCACCTTTGCCCTGTAGGAATGCAACTTTATCTGGTGCCTTCAGAGGGTGCTGCCTGACTTAAGAAAAATCACCTTTGGAGAAAATAAGTTTTCTGGTTGACTAATCATCATCAGAAAGGGTCATAAAGTGTTAGCAGGCCTCTTGGTCAAAGGATGATGTAAATCACCTGAGAACTTTGTATATTGGAAGGAATGCAGAAAGAAAGCATGGTTTCAATAAGGGTCAGGACTGCTGACCCCGCTTTGACTTTGTATTTTCCATTTTTCTCTATGTATGACTTAAAGTATAAAAGTGGCCCTGGAAAATAAAGAAATGGTCCAGTTCCTGGAAAGACTGGTTTCCCCAAGTTGTTCTTTCTCGCTCTCCTTTTCTGGCTGAATTCCCATTGGAGCATGGAGGCTCACTGTGCCTAATAATTTTGCCTGGGCCTCTAAGATCTCAACAGGGAGGCGCTTTGTGTCTCCACTCCTCCAGGATACCAGGAAGACGCCTATGGCCTACGTAGGCAGTGCAAACCCCTTGTCTCAAGGTTTTATTGGTTTTCTGCATAAACCAAGTTATTCAGCCAGTTTTCTCCACTAATTTTCCTACTACACTATTCTTTTCTAATCTCTCTCCATATCTTTAATTAAACAATTTTCCTCTAGACACGCCGTCCCCACTTTGAATTACCCTGAATCCACTGGAGCTGGAGCCTGGCAAGTGGCGCTTGGAACAGGCTATTCAAAGATAGGTCTCTCAGAGCAGTTTCTATTGCACCCCCCGGAGCACTTTCTGTTGCTTCCCCCAGAGTAATTTCTGTTACTCCCCCAGTGTTGAGTTTTTGGGATGGATAGGACCCCACTTAAGGTGCTTCAGACCCCCCTGTAGGATAAGCAGGATGAGTAGGAGTTGGAAGTGTTAAAGGGTTGAAGAGAAATCCGGTTTCTAAAGGTTGAAACAAAAACTTCTTTACTAAACTTAAATTTCTGACATGGGTAACAGTGAGTCAAAAGAAAGACAGCTTTTTATAGGAGTATTCTTGCAATTGCTAAGCAAAAGAGGAATTAAAGTTAAGATATCCAATATTCATTCATTTTTTTTTTTTTCATTTGTACAAGAACAATGTCCTTGGTTTCCAGAAGAGGGCACTGTTAACTTAGATACCTGGGAGAGAGTAGGAAAACAGCTAAACATGACTGTTATCATGCTGAACATGGCTCAGAAAAGGTGCCTACTGATGCCTTTTCCTTATGGAATATAATTAGGGATGCTTTAGATCCTGCCCCTGAGTCTGAAAAAGTACATCTTGAAGAGGAAAGTGAAGAAAAAAGAGCATCTATAAAAGAGGAAAAGTAGGAACAAGAGGCTATAGCTAGCTATCGGCAGTTAAATGAAATGCTAGCGGCAATGACTGCCCAAGAACAAGTGAGGGATAAGTATGAGAGGAAATAACAGTTCTCAGATGAGGAAGATTTAGAAGAAAAGATACCTCAACACCATTCTGACGAAGATTGGCTTCTTTTAAATAAAGAGCCTCCCAGGAACCCAAGAGAAACTTCCCCAATCAGACCTTCTGCTCCCAGGAGTTTAGGACAAATGTCCTCTATTAGGCCACCCACTTCCAGGAATTTAAAAGACACGACCCCAATCAGACGAGCCGTGAGATTTAAACATCAAATGGTTAAAAGGTCTCCGGAGTATGAAAGAAGAGACATGGGACACCCCGGTCCTCCCCTGCCTCCTCCTCCTTATAGGGGCAAGGGAGCCTCACTAGATACTCCCCAGAGAAGGGTATTTTCTAGCCCTGAAGATGAATTTGATCCCCACCTTGAAGCTTGTTTTCCTGTAATATTCGACGACTACGGCAGTGGAAGGGCTATCGAATGGGATACCATTCGAATGAAAATGGTAAAAGAATTAAAACACGCATGTTCTTCATATGGGCCTAAAGCACCATATACTATGCAGTTTCTAGAAGCCTTAGCAGGCAGATGGATGTCACTGTATGATTGGAAGACAGTCGCTAAGTCTTGTCTATCTGGAGGGCAATATGTGCTTTGGAAAGCTGAATATGATGATCTTGCCCCAAAACAAGCTGATAATAACCAAAGATATGGCCCCACATATATTGTAAAAAGTATGCTGACAGAGACTGATGATTATGCAATACTTAGAGACCAGATGAAGTTAGACAAGTTTACTCTACAACAAGTAACTGCCTGCGCCATTGCAGCTTGGTGATCATTGCCTGAAGGGAAAGAATCAACCTCTTCTTTCTCAAATATCAAACAAAAATTTGAAGAGCCATATGAGGACTTTGTCTCACGGCTTACAGAGGCTGTCTGCAGAGTGATTTCTAATTCTGAGGCAGCCGGAATATTGATAAAGCAACCGGCATTTGAAAATGCTAACTCTACCTGCCAGGCTATTTTATGTCCTATTAAAAAATCAGGCCAATTAATAGATTACATCAGGCAGTGTGCAGATGTAGGACCAGTGATGCAGGGTGTTGCCATAGCTGCAGCCATAAAGGGGAATTCTTATCAGCAGGCAGTCCAATCCTTTTTTTACAAACAAGAACAATCCAGTGCAGAGTAATCCCAGTAACCAAGGCAGAAATAGATTGTCTAAAACTTGTTTTTCCTGTGGCCAAGAGGGACACTTTTTTCGTACCTGCCCTCAAAAACCAGTCAGTTCTTATCCACCTAATTCTGCCCTCTGGCTGTGTCTGCTCAGCAAAATCCTGCTCTCCCGCCCTTGCCTGCTAATCTCCCTAGATCTCTCTGCCCTCAGTTGTCAAAAAGAGTATCATTGGGCAAAAGAATGCAGGTCACAATTCCATAGAAACAGAGCTTTTTTGGGCCCTGACCAGCAGTCGGGAAACGGATTGAGAGGCCAGCTCCAGGCCCTGACAATGATTGGGGCAGCCTCACTGAAACCATTCATTCCCTTCGTCCCATCACAGAACTCATTAGAGCAACCGCAGGCAGTGCAGGACTGGACCTCAGTTCCACCACCTCAACAATATTAACACCAGATAGCCCCACTATAAAAATCCCTACAGGAGTTAAAGGCCCATTACCAACAGGTTTGGTGGGAGTTATATTAGGCAGAAGTTCCTTGGCTATGTAAGGTCTTACAATTATCCCTGGAGTAATTGATTCAGACTATACAGGAGAAATTCAGGTAATGATTTCACCCCCAACTAAAACTTTCCAAATACATCAGGGACAAAGAATAGCTCAACTTTTACTTTTGCCTTACCACACTTCAATTCGGCATACAGCTACTCAGAATGAAAGGCAAGACAAAGGATTTGGGTCTAGTGACATGGTTTTTTGGGTAACAGAAATTACTCAGAAACGCCCTATGAAAACTATTCTCGTTAGTGGCAAGTTTATGTAGGGTTATTAGACACAGGAGCAGATGTTTCTTGTATTTCAGGAAAAGACTGGCCCAACTCCCGGCCCACACATACTACTGAAAATGAGTTGGTGGGATTAGGAGGCCCTGCAGTAGCTAAGAGTGCAAAAATATTAGACTGGCAATTTGATGATACTCATGGAACTTTTCAATCTTATGTCATTCCTTCACTCCCTTTTACTGTGTGGGGGAGGGATGTGCTGTCTCAGATGGGAGTGTTTCTCTTTAGTCCTGATGATAAAGTAACCTATCAAATGCTGCAGATGGGCTATGACCCATTGAAAGGATTGGGTAAACAACAGACAGGAATAATTGAGCCAATCTGCCCAACTCCTTGAAAGCTTTACTACTGGATTGGGGTATCCAAATTTTTAATGGAGGCCATTGTTTTTGCTGCCAACCCCATTACATGGAAATCTCAGGACCCGGTGTGGGTGGAACAATGGCCTCTCCCTAAAGAAAAATTACTGGCAGCTAAAATTTTAATTTCTGAACAACTAGAATTGGGACCTATTGAGCCCTCCAATAGCCCCTGGAACACTCCTATTTTTGTCATTAAGAAAAAATCTGGTAAGTGGAGGCTTTTGAAGGATTTGAGAGCAATTAATGCCACCATGGAGGACATGGAGGCCTTACAGCCTGGGCTCCCTTCCCCAGTAGCCGTTCCAGAGGCATATATAATTGTAATCAATTTGCATGATTGTTTTTTCACCATTCCCTTAAGTGCTGAGGATAAAACGCGATTTGCCTTTAGTCTGCAATCAGAAAATCTTAAACAGCCTTATTTAAGGTTTCAATGGAAAGTGTTACCTTGGGAATGAAAAATAGCCCTACCTTATGTCAAAAATTTGTCACTGCTGCTTTGGAGGATATTAGGGCTAAATATGAACAAGTATATATGATCCATTGCATGGATGATATTTTAATAGCTCATCCAGATAGAGCTCATTTACAAACCGTCCTCCAAAATTTAACTCAGGCATTGTCAGCCAGAGGCTTAAAACTTGCCCCAGAGAAAATTCAAACTAACCCACCCATAACTTACTTAGGAAGGGTTATAAATTCAGAAACTGTGACTCATGCCCTGCTTCAACTAAGAAAAGATCATCTAGTCACTTTAAATGATTACCAAAAACTTTTAGGTGATATTAATTGTATTAGACCTTATTTGAAATTAACCACTGCCAAATTAAAGCCTCTTTTAACATTTTGCGCAGGGATCCTGATCCAACTTCTAAAAGACAATTAACTGCTGAGGCTCGAAAAGCCCTAAGCAAAGTAGAAGCATCTTTATCTGATAGCTATGTAAAAAGAATTGACCTAACAACAAACTGGCACTTCCTTTGCCTAGCTACTCCAACTGCACCTATGGGAGTTTTATGTCAAAACAGCCCCCTAGAGTGGGTCCATCTTCCCGCCCAAGCTAAAAAGGTAGTGGCTTCTTATCCAGGCTTAATAGCAACGTTGATATTAAAAGGGAGGAAATGGAGCATTGAATTGTTTGGGAAAGAGCCAGCAGAGATTGTAATTCCATATAACAAGGAGCAGCTTGACGCACTTCTAATATTTGACGATGATTGGCAGATTGCTCGGAGAAAGTAAACTATTGTGGTCAAATTTTGCATCATTTACCCTCACATGTTTTTATTAAATTTCATATCTAGACACTCAGTAATCTTTCCTACTAGATGTAAACAGTTCCTTATTCCAGATGCTCAGATAGCTTTCACTGACGGATCAGCAAACGGTAAAGTTCCATAGTTACAAGAAATCATCAGAAAGTTTTGGAAACACAAGAAACCTCAGCTCGAAGAGCTGAAATCACAGCTGTCATAGAGGCTTTTGTCATGTTCACAGATGAGGAATTTAACCTCTACTCTGACTCTCAGTATGTGGTCAGACTGTTTCCACACACTGAGACGGCAGTTCTGCCAGAGAACAAAACTACTATATTTCACTTGTTAACAAAGTTACAGCAACAAATTTGGAAGATAAATAAAGTATTTTTTATTGGGCACATTTGGGTTCATTCTGGACTGCCCGGCCCTTTAGATACAGTGGCTACTGTGATTGAAGAGGTACGAGCCTCTCACTCACTTCATCATCAGAATGCCATTGTTTTAAGATATCAATTTCAAATTCCTTGAGAGTCTGCTCGAGAGATTGTTCGTTCCTGCTTACACTTCCCCACTACTCTTAATAGCCTGCCTATGAGAGTTAACCTTCGTGGTCTGAAACCTAATGCACTCTGGCAGATGGATGTGACTCACATCTCCTCATTCGGAAAATTAGCTTTTGTTCATGTAACTGTAGATACCTTTTCTCATGTTATTATTGCCAGTGCTCTTACAGGAGAGGCAGTTAAAGATGTAACACAACATCTCTTTATTTGTTTTTCATATTTGGGTTTGCCAAAGGCTTTAAAAACTGACAATGCCCCTGCTTATTCCTCTAAGTCCTTTCAGGAATTTTGTACAAAGTTTCAAATTAAACATAATACTAGCATCCCTTATAATCCACAGGGACAAGCCATTGTGGAAAGAGCTCACCAAACATTAAAAACACCAATTCAAAAATTAAGGGAAGGGGAATTTAAGTATAGTTCCCCCCTTCAGATTTTACAACATGCTCTTTTCATAATAAATAATTTAAATGCTGATTCACCCGGAACCACTGCAATGCTTCGTCATTGGTGCCTGGAGCAATTGAATGCAAAACCATTAATAAAATGGAGGGACCTCCTCTCTGGACAATGGAAAGATCCCGACCCATTGTTAACCAGTGGCAGAGGATATGCTTGTATTTTTCCACAGGATGCAGATTCTCCAATTTGGGTTCCGGATAGATTGATTCACCATGTCACAGCTCCCCGGATACCGGATTCCTCCACTGCTTCAACCCCTAAAAAGGAAAGGCCTCCTCTACCTCCGCTCCCTCTGCCTGCAAGGGAAATGCCACCGACCTCAGGACAACTGACATTGGAGATCCCAGATGAGCAAGGAATGGGTCCACCCACCAGAAAGATGTCTCAACTTCACATACGGGATATTGCTCCCCCTGATCCTTCACCCTGCAAAAAGATGCCAGGTCGCCCTACTCAGGCGACTCAGCATGCCCCCATACCCACTTGGGGTCAAATAAAAATGCTTCGTCACCAGAAATGGGGAACAGCTTCTTTACAGGGATCTTCAGCCTCTCCTGAGAAAATGTTTATTGCCATACTTGCTTTGCTTTCCTGCCAGGTAAGCGCCTTTCCCAATCCAACTAAATATTGGGCATATCTCCCAGATCCTCCAAATTTCCAGGTTGTTACTTGGAATAATGAACCTATATGGGTTAACACAGATCAGCCTCGACTTTTGGGAGGATTTTATACTTCTTATACTAAAGATAAATACCCCCATTAATTTAATTATACATTTAGGGGATTAACTGATGAACCCCCTATTTGCTTTAATTTCCCTACCAATAAAACAGGGCATTTTATCACTCCCACCAAAGAAAGCTGTGTTGGAGCTTCTAAAAAAGTAATTCTGACAGAATCTCTGACCCGGAAACCTGATTTTAAAGGGCCTCGGTCAGTATGGATATTACAGGCTCATATGCCTGGGATCCGTGACCCCTTTAAATCCTTGTTCCTTGAGGCACCTTCAGAATACCCAAATTGTAGAAAAGTTACTCCTTTAAATGCCATCTGGAGTGATATAGATGATCATTCAGGGTTTCCGATTTGGAAATCTTGTACTTATAATTCAAGAATTGATTATAGAATACCAGGAGGAGGGAATTATTCAGTTCAGGACTGGAGCAACCCATATCCATATCATAGCCATAGTTCCAAGGATGAATATATCTCTGGAATTGAAAACTGGCATGCCACTATAATTCCTTGGCAACTAGATGCCACTAGGTGGCATCATAATCAATTTGTTCCTCCTATGTTGTCCTATACAACTAAAAACATAACCTTTTGGCAGCCAGAAATATGGAAAGCCCTTGCTGCTTGCTACTGCCCCTATCACTTTGACATGCCCAAGTAAAGATACTACTTATTCTGCTATAGCTTGTTTACCCTCTCCTTATGTTTTTCTCTTTGGTAACGATTCCAGAAAACTTAATGTACAAATGAATTTCATGGGTGGACCCAATGTAGTGACTTGTGAACAATGTATGCTTTCATCTTGTTTAACCCCTCAGTACAATCTTTGTTCTTTTGTAGTGTTGAAATGTCCACCCTATCTTATGATACCTGTAACTGTAATTTCTCATTTGTATGATAATTATGGTCTTGCTATGTTACAACAACTACAGGATTTGATGTGACAACGGTGATTTGTGGGCTTCCTTATTTTAGGGATATCAGCTTTAATAGCCGGAATCACTTCTGTTACTGTGGCAGCAATATCATTGACTCAACAAGTGCATACTGCTCAATATGTTGATACTATGTCAAAAAATGTTTCTTTAACACTGGCAACACAAGAAGCTATAGATAGGAAGTTAGAGATGAGGGTAGACGCCTCAGAAGAGGCAATAATGCATATTGGGACTGAACTGCAAGCCCTAAAAGTAAAAATGGCTCTGCCTTGTCACGCCAATTACCAGTCGATATGCATTACATCCTTGAAAGTAAATAAGACAGATTATGAATGGGAAAAAATTAAAAATCATATTTTAGGTGTTTGGAACAGCTCTGACATTGGCCTGGATTTAGGGAAACTTCATAATCAGATACAGACCATGGAACACTCTCGATTGGATTTTACTGCTGCGGGAGCAGCTAATGACTTTTCCCACACTTTCTCTAACTTCTTTTCTTGAAAGAACATTCTGTCTACGATGTTCAGTTATGCTGCTGTGGGTATTCTAATCTTGCTTCTCATAATCATTCTTCCTTGTATTGTCAGGATCCTTCGGCAGAGCATTCAGAAGCTCGCGACTGAAATGCATCTGGCTGTTTTAAGAAACAAAAAAGGGGGAAATGCTGGGAGCCAACATGAGGAAGGAGGCCTGACATATGCAAAGGCAAGATCAGGCCTCAGGGGTCCCCCTGGACATTCTCAAGCATCTACCCCCCAAACCAGAGTCTGCCTACCTTACCGCATTATGCTTTCACCTACACTTCTGACATTATGGGGAGCTATCCCCTACCACCTCTCTCTGAAAAGGAGCTAACTTAGAGCTCCGGTTAATAAATATCTTGGGTGTAACAAGAGTGTTCCAGTCCACAAGCTCCTCTGATGGCTCTCTAGCCTGCCTGACAGTTTTGTCCAGCCATATATGATTGTTCATAGCCTCCCGACTGTGAGAGGCACGAGATGCTACAAACTTTCTAAATACAGATTTTTTTTCAGAAATTAGAAAATTATTAGTATAGTATTAGTGAGTTAGTTAGAAATTATACCAGTCGAGCGTTTCATTGTTGAGCCAATATTTGCTGCTAAGCCTCCATATCCCTTGCCCCTTATACACACCAATTGATATAACTAGCATATAGGAGAAATAAGTATTAACCTTGATATTAATCACGTTAGACCTTAGGCTAAGTAAATTCTTTTCTTGATTATAGCCCTCTTCACCTTTGCCCTGTAGGAATGCAACTTTATCTGGTGCCTTCAGAGGGTGGTGCCTAACTTAAGAAAAATCACCTTTGGAGAAAATAAGTTTTCTGGTTGACTAATCATCATCAGAAAGGGTCATAAAATGTTAGCAGGCTTCTTGGCCAGAAGATTATGTAAATCACCTAAGAACTTTGTATATTGGAAGGAATGCAGAAAGAAAGCATGGTTTCAGTCAAGATCAGGACTGCTGACCCCACATGACTTTGTATTTCCCATTTATCCCTATGTATGACTTAAAGTATAAGAGCAGCCCTGGAGAATAAATGGACCAGTTCCTGGAAAGACTGGTTTCCCCGAGTTGTTCTTTC
Organism: Redunca redunca; assembly: GCA_006410935.1. Classification (NCBI taxonomy): domain Eukaryota; kingdom Metazoa; phylum Chordata; class Mammalia; order Artiodactyla; family Bovidae; genus Redunca; species Redunca redunca. The sequence continues at coordinate 107,041 of SJYQ01001361.1, forward strand.
TCGCTCTCCTTTTCTGGCTGAATTCCCATCTGGAGCTTGGGGGCTTGCCGGGCGTACTAATTTTGCCTGGGCTTCTAAGATCTGAACGGGGAGGCGCTTTGTGTTTCCACTCCTCCAGGAGACCAGGAAGATGCCTGTGGCCTATGAAGGCGGTACAGACCCCTTGTCTCGGGGTTTTATTGGTTTTCTGCATAAACCAAGTTATTCAGCCAGTGTTTTCTCACTAATTTCCCTACTACACTATTCTTTTCTAATCTCTCTCCATGTCTTTAATTAAACAATTTTCCTCTATACGCTGATGCTGTCCACACTTCGAATTACCCTGGATCCACAGGGGATGGAACCTGGCACTGAGGTTCCAGCCTTAACTCGAGATGATGACTTAGGCCTCTGCACCGACTGGAGAGGAATCCCAAGAGGCCCCTTAAACTCGCATGGAGACTTGACTTTCCTGAGGCCCCATGAGCGGGTCCCTGAGGTGCCCATTGTAACTCGAGAGGAACCCCAAGTTTCCTGCTACAACTCGAGAAAAACCAGGAGATTCACCCCTCAACGTGAGATGAGGCCCTTTTCTGCTGCAGCATCTTGAAGGAAATCCCACCTTTCCTCTTGAGCCTCAAAAGCGTCCTTGACACCTTGGATGCAACTCAAGAAGTTCCCTGACATACTCGTCTCCACTCAAGAGGAACACCGAGTGTCCTGCCACCACTCGAGAAGAGCCCATTTTCAACTCCTTATCTTGAGATGGGGGTCCATTCCCCTGATATGTCAGGAAAGGAATCCCAACGTTCTCATTGCACCTGAAGAGGAGCCAGTCTCACTTTGAAACTCAAGAGGAACTCCCGGGGTCATGCCACAATTCCAAAAGACGCTGCTGTCCCCATCTACTCGAGATAAGGCCTGATTCCCTTGCATGATTCGAATGGAACCCCGACTCTCACCCCACAACATGAAGGGAAGACTGAGAGCCCCGTGGCACCTCTAGAAAGAGCCCCAGATCCTTACCTCAACTTGACAGGAGGCCTGACACCCCTTTTACACCTCGAGAGGGAAGCGGAGTTCTGTGCCTCAACACGAGATGACTGCTGACTCCCCAGGGGAATCTGCATAGGAACCCCGAGATCCAAGTCAGAACTGGAGAGGAACCCTGAGTTTCCCGCCTCAACTCAAGATGAGGCCCTATTCCCCTGCATCAACTCGAGAGGAATCCCGGGAGACCCCTCACACCTCGAAAGGATTCCTGACTTGCCAGAGACAAGATGAGAGGCTCCCTCAGGTCCCCTTCTCAACTCAAGGGAATCCAAAATTCCTGCCACAACTAAGAAATACATTGAGATCACCCTTTCCATGCGAATTGAGGCCTGATTCCCCTGCCGAGACTCCAGAACAATCCCGCACCCCGCCTCACAACTCGAATGGAGACTTGACTTCCCTGAGGCAACACGAGAGGCTCCCTGAGTTTCTCAGGGTACCTGCAGAGGAATTCCAAACCTCCCACCACAACTCGAGAAAACCAGGAGATTCCCCCGTCCTCGCGACATGAGGCCCTTTTTTTTCCTGCAGCACCTAGAGAGCAATCTCGAGTGCCCTCTCCAGACTGGAGAGGAGGCTTGACTCCATTCATGCAACTCAAGGGGGCCCAGAGATCCCCATCACACCTCAAGAGGAAACCCGAGTTTCCTGCCACAACTCGAGAAGAGCCCCGTGTTTCCGACCTCACCTGGAGATGAGGGCCCATTCCCGACTTCAACTCAAGAGGAATCACAACTTCCTCTCACACCACCAGGGGAGGCCTGTCTCACCTATTGAATCTCGAGTGGAACCCCGTGGCTCCTGCTGCAAGGAGAAAGGACACCGAGTTCCCTCTCAACTCAAGATAAGTCCTGATTCACCTGCACCGGCTCCAATGTGACACCGAGGATCCCCTCACAACATGATGGGAGGCCTGACACCCCTGCCAATCCTCTTGGAAAAGCCCTGATTCCCCACCTGAACTCTTCAGGAGGCCTAACACTCCTTTGACAACTCAAGAGGAAAGCCGAGTTCCATGCTTCAACACCAGACGAGGCCTGACACCCTAGTTGAACCTTGAGAGGAAGCCCAAGATCCCTGTCGCTGCTGGACAGAAACAATGTGTTGACTGAATGAACTCTAGACATGGCCCTATTTGCGCCGGCAGCGACTCAAGAGAAATCCCGACGTGCCTCTCTCAACTCGTAGAGACCTGACTTCTTGGAGGCAATGTGAGCGGGTCCCTGAGGTCCCCGTCGCAACTCGAGGGGAACCCCAAATTTCCCTCCGAAACTCGAGAAAACCCACGAGATTCTCTCCACAAAGGGAGATGAGGCCCTTTTCCAGAACAGTGACTCGAGAGGAAACCCATGTTCCCTCTTGAAACGCGAAAGGGTACATGACACCCTTTCTGCAACTCAGCAAATTCCCCGAGATACCCATACACATTCGAGAGGAACACCAAGGTTCAGGCCACACCTCAAGAAGAGCCGTGTGTCCCCCTCCTCAACTCGAGATGAGGGTCGATTCTCTTACTTCGTCAGGAAAGGAATCCCGACGTTTCCATCGCACCTCAAGAGGAGGCCAGTCTCACTGGAAAACTCGAGCACATCCCTGGGAGTCAAGCCTCAATTGAAAAGACCCCCCATGTCCCCATCCACTCCAGATCAGCCTGATTCCTTGCACTGATTGGACTGTCACCCCGAGTATCAACTCGAAACACAGTGGGAGGTGTGACAGGCCTCCCATAAAGAGGCATCTCGAAAGAAAGCCACAAATCCTTATGCCAACTCGACAGGAAGCCTGACACTACATTTACAGCTCTAGAAGAAAGCAGACTTCCAGGTCTCCACAGGAGATGAGGCCTGACAGCACTGTGGAAACTCCATAGGAACCCCGAGATGCATGTCAGCCCAGAAGAGGAAACCTGAGGTTCCAGCCTCAGCTTGAGATGAGGTCCTATGTCCCTGCACCAACTGGAGAAGAATCCCGAGAGGCCCCTTGCAACTTGTATGGAGACTTGACTTTCCTGAGGCCCCACGAGCGGGTCCCTGAGGTCCTCGTCATAACTTGAGAGGAACACCAAGTTTCCTGCTGCAACAAGAGAACAACCAGGAGATTCTTCCCTCAATACGAGATGAGGCCCTTTTCTGCTGCCACGTCTTGAAAGGAATCCCACCTACCCTCTTGAGCCTTGAAAGGGTCCTTGACACCCTTGATGCAACTCAAGCAGTTCCCTGACATACCTGTCACCACTTGAGAGGAGCACCGTGTGTCCTGCCACAACTCAAGAAGAGCCTCGGTTTTCCCTCCTCATCCTGAGATGAGGGTCAATTTCCCTGCTTCTTCGGGAAAGGAATCCCGGCATTCCTGTCACACCTCAAGAGGAGGCTGTCTCAACCTGAAACTCAAGTGGAACTCCAGGGGTCGTGCCACAATTTAAAAAGACTCCGATGTCCCAATCCACTCCAAATAAACCTGATTCCCCGGCACTGACTCGACTGTCACCCAAAACACGATGGTAGGTGTGACAGCCCTGTGGCACCTGGAGAGAAATCCACAGATCACTGCCAGGAGCCAGCATGGGGGAATCCTGCCTGTGGCAAAGATCATGAGGAAGGAGCCTGACATACAAAGGTGGGATCAGGTCTCATCTGGCCCCTCTGGAACTTCTTGAGTTTCTACCCCAAAACCAGAATCTGTCTGTCTTTTTGTGTTATGACTTTCACTGACTCTGCTGACATTAACAGGGGGCTATCTCCAACCACCTTTCTCTGAAAAAAGTTAACTCAGAGCTCCAGTTAACAGTCTCCTGCATATAAAAGGAGTGTCTCTGCTCAAATCCCTTTGATGGCTCTCTAACTTGCCTGACAGGTTTACCTGGACTTTTTCAACTAGCATGTGATTGTTTACAGACCCCCAGCTGTGAGAGGCACGAAGCTTAAAACATCTTAAAGATATAGAGCCTTTTCTTAAAGAGCTGAGAATTATATTGGTGAACGGTTTCATTGTTGAGTTATGATTGCCGCCAGGCCTCCATCTTTTAGGCACCTGGGAGGATATTAATCAATGTAATTGGGATGCAGAAATAGGAATATAGCAATTTCATGTTAGCAAACCTAGACTTTTGAGTTAATGAATTTTCTCTTTGTTTTAAATTACTGTACTCGTCTTTCATTGTTATAAATTGTTGTATCCTGAATACATTTGAATCAGTTCTAAGGAGATGGATGGAACTGGAACCGATTATACAGAGTGAAGTAAGCCAGAAAGAAAAACACCAATACAGTATACTAACGCATATATATGGAATTTAGAAAGATGGGGATGATGACCCTGTATGCGAGACAACAAAAGAGACTCAGATCTATAGAGTGAACTTTTGGACTCTGGGGGAGAGGGAGAGGGAGAGGGTGGGATGAGATGGGAGAATGGCATTGAAACATGTATACTATCATGTAAGAAACGAATTGCCAGTTGATGTCCGATACAGGATGCAGGATGCAGGATGCTTGGGACTGGTGCAAGGAGAGGACCCAGAGAGATGGTATGGGGTGGGAGGTGGGAGGGGATTCATGTTTGGGAACGCTTGTACACTAGTGGTGAATTCATGTCAATGTTTGGCAAAACCAATACAGTAATGTAAAGTAAACTAAAGTTAAAATAAAAAATAAAAAAAAAAGAATGTAACCTTAATTAGTGCTTTCTGAGAGTGGCACCAGACTTTAGTAAGAACAACACTTTTAGGGCAAATAAGTTTTCTGGGTGATGGACCCTTATCAGAAAAGGGCCATAAAATGCTAATAGGCCTCTTGGCTATAAGATGATGTAAATCACCTAAGACTTGTATATACAGCTAAATACGCAGAGAGAAAGCCTGGTCTCGACAAGGGTCAGGGCTGCTGACCCTGCATGACTTTGTATTATCCATTGATCTCTGTGTATAACTTAAAATATAAAAGCTTTCCTGGAAAATAAAGGATGGACCATTGTCTCAGAAATCTGGCTCCCCCATGTCTTCTTTTCTTATTCTCCTTTTCAGGCTAAATTCCCATCTGGAACATAGAGGCTCGCCACATTTACTTATTTGACTGGGTCACAAGTTCACCGACATACCCGTCTCCTCTTGAGAGGAACACCGAGTGTCCCGCCACAACTCAAGAAGAGTCCCGTTTTTCCCTCCTCATCTCGAGACGAGGGTCATTTTCCCTGCTTTGTCAGGAAATGAATGCCAGCATTCCCGTCACCTCAAGAGGAGGCGGTCTCAACTTGAAACTCGAGAGGAACTCCAGGGTTTGTGCCACAATTCATGAAGAAACCTATGTCCAATCCACTCCAGATACACCTGATTCCTCTGCACTGACTCGACTGTCACCCTGAGTATCTACTCAAAACATGATGACAGGTGTGACAACCCTGTGCCACCTCGAGAGAAAGCCATAGATCCCTATGTCAACTGCACAGGAAGACTGACACTACTTTTACAGCTTGAGAGGAAAGCAGATTTCCATGTCTCCACATGAGAAGAGGCCTGAATCCCCTGTTCAAACTCCATAGGAACCCCGAGATCCATGTCAGCACTGGAGAGGAACCCTGAGGGTGTGGCCTCAACTCCAGATGAGGACCTAGGACCTGGCACCGATTGTAGAGGAATCCCGTGTGGCCCTTCAGAACTGAAATGGAGACGACTTTCCTGAGGCAACATGAGCGGGTTCCTGAGGTCCCCGTCTTATATCGAGAGGAACCCCAAGTTTCCTCCTACAACTCATGAAAAACCAGGAGATTCTCCCCTCAAAGCGAGATGAGGCCCTTTTCTGCTGCAGCATCTCGAGAGAAATCTCACCTTCCCTCTTGAGCCTCGAAAAGGTCCTTGACACCCTTTAGGCAACTCAAGAAGTTCCCCGACATACCCGTCTCCACTTGAGAGGAACACCGAGTGCCCTGTCACAACTCAAGGAGAGCCCCATTTTTCTCTCCTTATCTTGAGATGTGTCGGGGTTCAGCCCTGGTAGATCCAGGGTAATTTGAAGCGGGAAGGAGTTGGTGAGGAGAGACATATTTATTTAGTGATATAAAGAGAGATTAGGAAAGAATAGTCTAGTAGGAAAATTAGTGGAAAAAAGAGGCTGAATAACTTGATTACACAGGAGACCATTAAAGTTCCAAGACAAGGGGCTTGCACTGTCTATGTAGGCCACCGTTACCCTCTTGAATAGTAGAGGGTGTCACGCCTTGGGCTCCCTCTCGTGTGGGTCTTAGAAGCCAGGGCAAATAAGTAGACACGGAGAACCTCTGTGCTCCAGATGGGAATTCAGCCTGAAAAGGGAGCCAACATTGGGGAGCCAAGCATTGGTGCCAGACCCCAGACTTTATTTTCAAAGACACTTATATACCTCAAGTTGTTGCATAAAGAAATAATGGAATATGCGGAGTTATATAGGGGCAGCAGTCCTGACCCTTATTGAGACCAGGCCCCCCCCACCTTTTTTTTTGCATACAAAAGTTCTCAGGTGGTTTTACATCATCTTCTGGCCAGAGAGCCTGTTAACATTTTTATGGCTCTTTTCCTAGATAAATGTCTATCAACCAGAAAACTCATTTTTCCCTTGAAGTGTTTTTTCTTTAATCTACATCACCCTCAAAGTATTAAATAAAGTTACATTCCTGTAGAACAAAGGTGCAGTGGGTTATAACAAAGAAAGTACTTAACTCAAAGATCTAATGTTGCTAATGTCAGGGCTACTACCTGTTTTTTCTATATACCAGCTATATCAACAAATAAAAGATATGAAAACCTGGCAGCAAGTAATGGCTCAACAATGAAACCTTAATCATTCCTATTCTAATGATTTTGTCTCTTCAGAAGCCTCGATATTTCTAGGATGTTTTAAGCTTCCTGTGCCTCTCGTGGTCGGGAGGCTGCAAACAATCACATGCACAGTTGTAAGAGTCCAGACAAACCTGTCAGGCAGGCTAAAAGACAACAGGGGGGTTTTTGGATTGAAATACTCTTATTATACCCAGGACACTTAATATCTAAATGCTCTAAATAAATTTTTTCCATAAAAATGTGGTGGAGGGACAGCCCACTGTTAATGTCAGAAGAGTAGGTGGAAAGCATAACATGGTAAAGCAGGCAGACTCTGATTTTGGGGGTATAGGCTCAAGAAAATACAAGGGAACCCCTGAGACCTGATCCCATCTTTACGTTTTGTCAGGCCCCTTTCCCCATGGCATTTGCCATGGGCGGGATTCCCCATGTTGGCTCCTGATTTCCCTGCTTCATCGGGAAAGGATTCCCGGCTATCCCGTCGCACATCAAGAGAATGTGTTCTCAACTTGAAACTCGAGAGGAACTCCAGGGGTCGTGCCACAATTCAAAAAGACCCTGATGTCCCAATCCACTTCAGATAAACCTGATTGCCCTGCACTGACTCGACTGTCACCCCGAGTATCAACTCAAAACAATGGCAGGTGTGACAGCCTTGTGACACCTCGAGAGAAAGTCAGTGATCCCTATGTCAACTCGACAGGAAGCCTGACATTGCTTTTACAGCATGAGAGGAAAGTAGACTTGCATGTCTGCACACGAGACAAGGTCTGACTCTCTTGTTGAAACTCCGTAGGAACCCCGAGATCCATGTCAGCACTGGAGGGGAACACTGAGGTTTTGGCCTCAACTGCAGATGAGGACCTAGAACCCAGCACCGACTGGAGAGGAATCCCGAGAGGGCCCTTGGAACTGATGAGGAGACTTGACATTCCTGAGGCCACACAAGTGGGTCCCTCAGGTCCCCATCGTAACTCGAGAGGAACCCCAAGTTTCCTGCTGCACTCGAGAAAAACCATGAGATTCTCCCCTCAACACGTGATGGGGCCCTTTACTGCTGTGGTGTCTCGAAAGAAATCCCACCTCCCCTCTTGAGCCTTAGAAGGGTCCTTGACATCCTTGATTCAACTTGCATCATGTTGCAACCTTGATGCAACTCAAGAAGTTCCCCGACATACCCGTCTACAGTCGAGTGGAACACCGAATATCCTGCTACAACTCAAAATGAGCCCCGTTTTTCCCTCCTCATGTCGAGATGAGGGTCCATTTCCTGCTTCGTTGGGGAAGGAATCCCGGAGTTCCTATCGCAACTCAAGAGGAGGCAGTCTCAACTTGAAATTCGAGAGGAACTCTAGAGGTTGTGCCACAATTCAAATAGATCCCTATGTCCAAATCCTCTCCAGATAAACCTGACTCCCATGCACTGACTCAACTGTCACCCCGAGTATCAACTCAAAACACGATGGCAGGTGTGACAACCCTGTGGCACCTCGAGAGAAAGCCACAGACCCTTATGTCAACTTGACAGGAAGCCTGACACTACTGTTACAGCTCGAGAGGAAAGCGGACTTGCATGTCTCCACACGAGACGAGGCCTGACTCCCCTATTGAAACTCCATAGGAACCCTGAGATGCATGTCAGCACTGGAGAGGAAACCTGAGGTTCTGGCCTCAAATCCAAATGATGACTTAAGACCCAGGACCAACTGGAGAGGAATCCCGAGAGGCCCTTCTCAATTGGCATGGAGACTTGACTTCCTGAGGCAACATGATCGCATCCCTGAGGTCACGATCATAACTCTAGAGGAAACCAAATTTTCCTGCCGCAACACTTGAAAAACCAGGAGATTCTCCCCTCAACGCGAGATGAGGCCCTTTTCTGCTGTGGCATCTCGAGAGATATCCCACTTTCCTTCTTGAGTCTCGAAACGGTCCTTGACACCCTTGATGCAACTTGAATCAAGTTGCAAAGTTGATGAACCTAAAGAAGTTCCCCGACATACTCGTCTCCACTAGAGAGGAAACCGAGTGTCCCACCACAACTCAAGAAGAGCCCCATTTTACCCTCCTTATCTCGAGATGAGGGTCCATTTCCCTGCTTCTTTGGGAAAGGAATCCCGGCATTCCCCTCATACCTCAAGTGGAGGCGGCCTCTACTTGAATTGCGAGAGGAACTCCAGGGGTCGTGCCACAATTCATAAAGACCCTGATGTCCCAATCCACCCCAAATAAACCTGATTCCCCTGCACTGACTAGACTGTCACCCCGAGTATCAACTCAAAACACGATGGCAGGTGTGATAGCCCTGTGGCTCCTGGAGAGAAAGCCACAGATCCCTATGTCAACAAGACAAGAAGCCTGACACTTCTTTTACAGCACAAGAGGAAATCGGACTTCCATGTCTCCACACGAGACGAGGCCTGACTCCCCGTTTGAAACTCCATAGGAGCCCCAAGATCCATGTCAGCACTGGAGAAGAACCCTGAGGTTCCGGCCTCAACTCCAGATGCTGACCTAGGACCCGGCACCGACTGGAGAGGAATCCCGAGAGGCCTGTCGCAACTCTTATGGAGACTTGACTTTCCTGAGGCAACATGAGCATGTCCCTGAGGTCTCCGTCATAAATCGAGAGGAATACCGAGTTTCCTGCTGCAACTCGAGAAATACCAGGAAATTTTCCCCTCAACGTGTGATGAGGCCCTTTTCCACTGTGGCATCTTTAGAGAAATCCCACCTTCCCTCTTGAGCCTTGAAAGGGTCCTTGACACACTTGATGCAACTCAAGAAGTTCCCCAACATACGGTCTTCACTCGAGAGGAACATCGAGTGTCCTGCCACAACTCAAGAAAAGCCCCATTTCCCCCTCCTCATCTCGAGATCAGGGTCCATTTCCCTGCTTCGTCAGGAAAGGAAATTGGCATTTCCATCGCACCTCAAGAGAGGCGGTCTCAAGTTGAACTTGAGAGGTACTCTGCTGGGGTCTAGCCCTGGTGGATTCAGGGAATTCTAAGCAGGGACAGATTTGGAGTCTGAGAAAGGACTATTTAATTAGAAATATAAAGAGAGATTAGGAAAGAACAGTATAGTAAGAAAATTTAGTGGAGAAAAGAGGCTGACTAACTTGGTTTACATGGAGAATTAATAAAACCTTGAGAAAAGAGGTTTGCACCATCTACATTAGGCCACTGGTGCCCATTTGAATAGTGGAGGTTGCCCCGCCTTGGTCTCCCCCTCACGTGGGTCTCAGAAGCCAGGGCAAGTAAGTAGACTTGGTGAGCCTCCATGCTCCAGATGGGAATTCAGCCTGAAAAGGAGAGGGAGGGAGAGGGAGAAAGAGAGAGAGAAATGGGGGGAGCCAGATTTCTAAGAAACTAGTTTGAGAAGCTGGTCTGAAAAACTGGTCCATCCTTTATTTTCCAGAAAGGCTTTTTATACTTTTTGGTTGTACATAGAGATCAATGGATAATACAAAATAATGCATCGTTAGCAGCCATGACTCCTATCGAGACCAGGCTTTTACTCTGCACACCTAGCTGCATACACAAGTCTTAGGTGATTTACATCATCTTCTGGCCAGAAGGCCAATTAACATTTTACAGCCGTTTTCTGATAAGGGTCTGTTAACCAGAAAACTTATATTTCTTAATAGTGTTGTTCTTCCCAAAGTCTGGTGCCACTCTCAGAAAGCATTAAATAAATTACATTCTTACATAGCAAGGATACAACAATTTAAAGCAATGAAAGAGGAGTACAGTGATTTATAACAAAGAGAAAGTTCATTAACTCAAAAGTCTAGTGTTGCTAACATCAAAACTACTATATTCCTATTTCTGCATCCCAATTACATTGATTAATATCCTTCTAGGTTCCTAAAAGATAAAGGATATGGAGGCCTGGCAGCAGTCATTGACTCAACAGTCAAAACCCTCTACCTATATAATTCTTAGCCCTTTAAAAAAGGCTCTATATATTTCAGATGCTTTAAGCGTCATGCCTCTCGCCATTGAAGGGCTGTAAACAATCACAAGTTGTAAAAGTCTCCAACTGTCAGGCAAGTTAGAGAGCCATCAGAGAGTTTTAAGCCGAGACATTCCTTTCATATGCAGGACACCAGTTGGAGCTCTAAGTTAACGCTTTCCAGAGAAAGGTGGTCGGGGATAGCCCCCTGTAATGTCAGAAGAGTATAGTATAGCAGACAGTAAACGGACAGATTTTGGTTTCAGGGTAGATGCTCAGACAGCGGATTTCTTGAGACCTGACTCGCCTTGCCTGTCAGGTCTCTCCGCATGACCCTGTCATGGGTGGGATCTCTTGTGCTGGCTCCCAGCAGAACTCCAGGGGTCGGGTCACAATTCAAAAAGACCCCAATGTCCCAATCCACTCCAGATCAACCTGATTCCCCCACACTGACTCGATTGTTACCTAGGTCCAGCCCCGGTTGGATCCAGGGTTTCCGAGCATGGACAGCATTGGCAATGAGAGATTTACTTATTTAGAGATATAGAAGGAGATAAGGATTTATTTGAAGATATATAGAGAGATAAAGTATGAATGTCACAGTTAAGAAAATAGAGGAGAGAAAGAGGCTGATATTCCTTTGTTTACACAGAAAGCCAATAAAGTCTCAGACAAGAGATTGCTCTGTTCACGTAGGCTACAGGCGCCCACTTGAATAGCGGAGGGTGACCCGCCTTGGGCTCCCTCTCACGTATGTCTTAGAAGCCTGGGCAGGAAAGTGAACTCAGCGACCCCCTGCACTCCAGGGGATGAACCTGAAAAGAAGATAAAGGAAGAAACAAAGAAAGACACGGGGAAGCAAAGCAAAGATGAGGCGAGGCCCAAAACTTCATTTTTCCAGAGAGCTTATATACCTTAAGCTGTACATAGAGAATAATGGAAAATACAAAGTCATGCAGGGTCAGCAGCCCTGACCCTTATCGAGACCAGGCTTTCTTTCTGCATACCTATCTGTATACACAGGTCTTAGGTGATTTACATCATCTTCTGTCCAGGATGCCTATTAGCATTTTATGACCCTTTTCTGATGAGTGTCCGTCAACCCAAAAACATATTTGCCCTAAAAATGTTGTCCTTTCCAAAGTCTGGTGGCACTCTTAAAAGCACTAAATAAAGTTACATTCTTACATAGCAAGGACACAACGATTTATAACAAAGAAAGAAAAGTACAGTGATTTATAACAAAGACAAAATTCATTAACTGAATGGTCTAGTATTGCTAACATCAAAAATATTAAATTTTTCTACATTCCAATTACATTGATTAATACACTCCCAGGTGCCTGAGGATATGGAAGCCTGGTGGCAATCATTAACTCAACAATGAAATCCTTCACCAATATTATCCTTAGCTCTTTAAAAGGCTCTATATCTTTAAAATGTTTTAAGCTTCCCATGCCTCTCGAGGTTGGGAGGCTGTAAACAATCACAAGCATAGTTTTAAAAGTCAGGAGAAAGCTGTCAGGTAACATAGCAGCAGCAGCAGAAAGTTTTGAGCTGAGACACTCCTTTTATATGCAGGAAACTATTAACTGGAGCTCTAAGTTAACTTTTTCCAGAGAAAGGTGGATGGGGATAGCCCCTGTTAATGTCAGAAGTCTGTAGTATAGCAGACAGTAAACAGACAGATTTTGATTTCGGGGTAGATACTCTGGCAGAGGACTCTTGAGACCTGACTCGTCTTTGCCTGTCAGGCGTCTTACTCATGACTATTGTCATGGGTGGGATCTCTTGTGCTGGCTCCCGGCAGACTGTCACCCCAAGTGTCTACTCAAAACACGATGGAGTGTGTGACAGCCCTGTGGCACCGTGGAAGAAAGCCACAGATCTCTATGTTAACTAGACAGGAAGCCTGACACTACTTGACAGCTTGAGAGGAAAACAGACTTCCATGTCTCCACACGAGACGAGGCCTGACTCCCCTGTTGAAACTCTTTAGGAACCCCGAGATCCATGTTAGCACTGGAGAGGAACCACAAGGTTCCTGCCTCAACTCAAGATGAGGACCTAGGCCCCGGTAACAAATGGAGAGGAATCCCGAGAGGCCCCTTGCAAGTGGGATGGAGACTTGGCTTCCCTGAGGCAACATGAGCAGGTCCCTGAAGTCACCATCGTAACTCAAGAGGAACCCCAAGTTTGCTGCCACAACTCAAGAAATACCAGGAGTTTCTCCCCTCAATGCGAGATGAGGCCCTTTTCCACTACACCTTCTCGAGAGAAATCCCACCTTCCCTCTTGAACCTCGAAGGGGTCCTTGACACCCTTGAGGCAACTCAAGAAGTTCCCCGACATACCCGTCTCCACTTGAGAGGACTATCGAGTGTCCCGCCACAACCCAAGAATGCCCCGTTTTCCCTCCTCATCTCGAGATAAGGGTCCATTTCCCTGCTTCTTCGGGAAAGGAATCCCGGTGTTCCTGTAGCATCTCAAGAGGAGGCAGTCTCTACTTGAAAGTCGAGAGGAACTCCAGGGGTCGTGCCACCATTCCAAAAGACCCTGATGTCCCAATCCACTCCAGATACACCTGATTCGCCTGCATTGACTCGACTGTCACCCCAAGTATAGACTCACAACAAGATGGTAGGTGTGACAGCCCTGTGACACCTCAAGAGAAAGCCAGAGATCCCTATGGCAACTCGACAGGAAACCTGATACTACTGTTACAGCTCGAGATGAAAGCAGACTTGCATGTCTCCACATGAGACAAAGCCTGACTCCCTTGTTGAAACTCCATAGGAACCCTGAATCCATGTTAGCACTGGAGAGGGGACCTGAGGTTGTGGCCTCAGCTCCAGATGAGGACCTAGGACCCGGCATCGACTGGAGAGGAATTTCAAGAGGCCCCTCGCCACTAGCATGGAGAATGAACTTTCCTGAGGCAACACGAGCGGATCCATGAGGTCCCCTTCGTAACTCGACAGGAACCCCAAGTTTCCTGCTGCAACTCGAGAAAAACTAGGAGATTCTCCCCTCAAAGCGAGAGGAAGCCATTTTCTCCTGTGGCATCTGAAGAGAAATCCCACCTTCGCTCTTGGGCCTCGAAAGGGTCCTTGACACCCTAGATGTAAATCAAGAAGTTCCCTGACATACCCGTCTCCACTCGAGAGGAACGCCGAGTGTCCGTCCACAACTCAAGAAGATCCACGTTTTTCCCTCCTTAACTCGAGATGAGGGTCCATTTCCCTGCTTTGTTGGGAAAAGAATACCGGGGTTCCCGTCGCAACTCAAGAGGAGGCAGTCTCCACCTGAAAGTCGAGAGGAACTCCAGGGGTCGTGCCACCATTCCAAAAGACCCCGATGTCCCAATCCACTCCAGATACACCTGATTCCCCTGCATTGACTCGACTGCTTCCCCGAATATCAACTCACAACACGATGGCACGTGTGATAGCCCTGTGGCACCTCGAAAGAAAGCCACAGATTCTTATGTCAACTCGACAGGAAGCCTGACAATACTGTTACCGCTAGAGATGAAACCGGACTTGCATGTCTCCACACGAGATGAGGCCTGACTCCCCTGTTGAAATTTCATAGGAACCCCGAGATCCACGTCAGCACTGGAGAGGAAACCCGAGGTTCCAGCCTCAGCTCCAGATGAGGACCTAGGATCCGGCACCGATTGGAAAGGAATCCCGAGAAGCCCCTCGCAATTCACATGGAGACTGAGGCAACACAAGGGGTTACCTATGTCCCTGTCGTAACTCGAGAGGAACTCCAATTTTCTTGCCACAACTAAAGAAAAACTAGGAGATTCTCCCCTCAATGTGAGATATGGCCCTTTTCCGCTGCAGCATCTTGAGAGAAATCCCACCTTCCCTCTTAAGCCTCAAAAGGGTCTTTGACACCCTGGATGTAACTCAAGAGTTTCCCAAACATGCCGGGGTCCAGCCCCGGTGGATCCAGGGAATTCAAAGCGGGGACTATTTAATTAGAAAAATAAAGAAAGAATAGGAAAGAATAATGTATTGGGAAATTTAGTGAAGAAAAGAGGCTGAATATCTTGGTTTATGTGGAAAACTAATAAAACCTCAGTCCTAGAGGTTTGCACCATCTACCTTAGGCCACCGGTGCCCGTTTGAATAGCGGAGCATGCCCCGCCTTGTGCTCCCTCTCTTGTGGGTCTTAGAAGCCAGAGCAAGTGAGTAGACTTGGCCAGCCTCCGTGCTCCAGATGGGAATTCAGCCTGAAATGTAGAGGGAGGGAGAGGGAGAAAGAGAAAGAGAGAGATTCGACACAGTGGGAGCCAGATTTCCAAGAAACCAGTTTGAGAAGCTGGTCTGAGAAACTGGTCCATCCTTTATTGTCCAGAAAAGCCTTTTATACTTTTGATTGTACATAGAGATCAATGGATAATACTAACTTATGCATTGTCAGCAGCCCTGACTCTTATCGAGTCCAGAATTTCTCTCTGCATTCCTAGCTGTATACACAAGCCTTAGGTGAATTACATCATCTTCTGGCCAGAAGGCCAATTAACATTTTACAGCCCTTTTCTGATAAGGGTAATAGTGTTGTCCTTCCCAAAGTCTGGGGCCACACTCAGAATGCACTAAATAAAGTTACATTCTTACATAGCAAGGACACAACAATTTATAACAATGAAAGAGGAGTACAATGACTTATAACAAAGAGAAAATTCATTAACTCAAAAGTCTAGTGTTGCTAACATCAAAACTACTATATTCCTATTTCTGCATCCTGATTATATTGATTAATATCCTCTCAGGTGCCTAAAAGATAAAGGATATGGAGGCCTTGTGGTAAACATTAACTCAACAAACTCTTCACCAAACTAATGATTAATTCTAAAAGGCTCTATATCTTTAAGATATTTTAAGCTTCGTGCCTCTCACGGTTGGGGGGCTGTAACAATCACAAGTTGTAAAAGTCCGGGCACACTGGTCAGGTAAGTTAGAAAGCCATCAAAGGGGTTTAAACCGAGACATTCTTTTTATATGCAGGAGACTGTTGGAGCTCTAAGTCAAATTTTTCCAGAGAAAGATGGTCAGGGATATCCCCCTGTAATGTCAGAATAGTATAGTATAGCAGACATTAACAGACAGATTTTGGTTTTGGGGTAGATGCTCAGACAGAGGACCCCTTGAGACCTGACTCGCCTTGACCGTCAGGTCTCTCCACATGAACTTGTCATGGGTGGGATATCCTGTGCTGGCTCCCGGCACCGACATACCCGTCTCCACTCAAGAGGGACACTGAGGGTCCCACCACAACTCAAGAAGAGCCCCAGTTTTCCCTCCTCATCTCAAAATGAGGGTGCATTTCCCTGTTCACCAGGAAAGGAATCTCGGCATTCCTGTCGCACCTCAAGAGAAGGTGGTCTCCACTTGAAAGTCAAGAGGAACTCCAGGGGTGGTGCCACTATTCCAAAAGACCCCGATGTCCCAATCCACTCCAGATACACCTGATTCCCCTGAACTGACTCGACTGTCACTCTGAGGATCAACTCAAAACATGATGGCACCTGCAACAGCCTTGTGTCACCTCGAGAGAAAGCCACAGATCCCCATATCTACTCGACAGCAAGCCTGAAAATACTGTTACAGCTCAAGAGGAAAGCGGACTTGCATGACTTCAAACGAGATGAGGCCTGACTCCCCTGTTGAAACTCCATAGGAATCTTGAGATCCATATCAGCACTGGAGAGGGACCCTGAGGTGCCAGGGTCCAACCCCAGTGGTTACAGGGTAATTCGAAAGGGAGACGGAGTAGGCGTCCTAGGAAAAAGCTATTTCATTAGAAATATAAAGAGAGTTTAGAAAAGAATAGTGTAGTAGGAAAATTAGTGGAGAAAAGAGGCTGAATAACTTGGTTTACGTGGAAAACCAATAAAACTCCAAGACAAAGAATTTGCACCATCTACGTGGCCACCGGTGCCCACTTGAATAGCGGAGGGTGCCCCGCCTTGGGCTCCCTCTCGTGTGTGTCTTAGAAGCTGGGCAAGTAAGTAGACATGGTGAGCCTCCCATCTCCAGATGGGAATTCAGCCAGAAAAGAAGAGAATGAGAAAAGACCACACGGGGGAAACCAGTCTTTCCAGGAAGTGGTCCTTTTTCGTTATTTTTCTGGTTTGCTTATATACTTTTTGTTATACATAGAGATAGAATACATAGTCACACGGGGTCAGCAGACCTGACCTTTATCAAAATTAGGTGCTTCATATAAATGTATACAAAAGGTCTTAGGTGGCTTGATATCATCTTCTGGCCATGAGGCCTGCTGACATTTTATGACCCTTTCTTTCTGATAACGGTCAGTGAACCAGAAAACCTATTTTCCAGGGGTGCATTTTCTTAAACCAGGCGCCACCCTCCGAAGGTACCAGATAAAGTTGCATTCCTATAGGCTGAAGGTGCAGTGGGTTACAATCGAGAAAGGAATTTACTTAGCCTAAGGTTTAACATGATTAATAGCAAAGGTTAATACTTATTTCTCTTATATGCTAGTTATATTCATTAATGTGTATAAGGCAAGGAATATGGAGGCTTAGCAGCAAATATTGGCCCAACAAATGAAAACCCTTCACCAGTATAATTTCTAACCAACCCACTATACTAATAATTTCTAACTTCTCAAAAGAATCTGTATTTAGAAAGTTTAAAGCATCTCGTTCCTCTCATGGTTGGGAGGTTGTGTGGCTGGACGAACCTGCTCAGGGAGGGTAGAGAACCTTCAGAGAAGTTCGCAAGTTGAAACACTCTTGTTACACCCAGGAATTTTTATTGACTGGAGCTTCAATTTAACTCCTTCCCCAAGAGAGGTGTTGGGGGACAGCCCGCCATAAAGTCAGAGGTGTAGGTGAGAGCATAAAGCGGTAAAGAAGGCAGACTCTGGTTTTGGGGGTAGATGCTTGGGAACAAGGGTTTTCCTGAGGCTCGATCCCACCTTTCAGTATGCAGACGCCTCCTTTGTCATGACCTTTGCCATGGGCGGAGTTCCTCATGCTTGCTCTTGGGACTGAGGTTCCGGCCTCAGTTCCAGATGAGGACCTAGGACCTGGCACCACCTGGAGAGGAATCCTGAGAGGCCCCTTGCAACTCACATGGAGACGTGACTTTCCTGAGGCAAACAAGTGGGTCCCTGAGGTCCCCATCATAACTCGAGAAGAACTCCAAGTTTCCTGTCACAGCTCGAGAAAAACCAGGAGATTCTCCCCTCAACTCGATATGAGGCCATTTTCCACTGCAGCGTTTTGAGAGAAATCCCACATTCCCTCTTGAGCTTTGGAAGGTTCCTTGAAACCTTTGATGCAACTCAAGAAGTTCCCGAACATACCCGTCTCCACTCAAGAGGAATACCGAGATACTTGCCACAAATCAAGAAGAGCTCCGTTTTTCCCTCATCATCTCGAGATGAGGGTCCATTTCCCTGCTTCATTGGGAAAGGAATCCTGGCCTTCCTGTAACACCTCAATGGAGGCAGTCTCCACTTGAGAGTCGAGAGGAACGCCTGGGTTGTGCCACCATTCCAAAAGACTCTGATGTCCGAATCCATTCCAGATAAACCTGATTCCCCTGCACTGACTCGACTGTCACCCCGAGTATCAACTCACAACATGATGGCATGTGTGACAGCCCTGTGGCACCTCGAGAAACAGCCACAGATCCCTATGTCAACTCGACAGGAAGCCTGACACTACTGTTACAGGTCATGAGGAAAGCTGACTTGCATGTCTCCACATGATACAAGGCATGACTCCCCCATTGAAACTCCATAGGAACCCTGAGATCCATGTCAGCACTGGAGAGGAAACCTGAGGTTCCTGCCTCAGCTCCTGATGAGGACCTAGGGCCCGTAACTGACTGGAGAGGAATCCCGAGAGGCCCCTCGCAACTCACATGGAGACTGGACTTTCCTGAGGCAACACGAGAGGGTCCCCAAAGTGCCCATCATATCTCGAGAGGAACCCCAAGTTTCCTGCCGCCACTCGAAGAAAAACAAGATTCTCCCATCCACGTGAGATGAGGCCCTTTTCTGCTGCGATGTCTCGAGAGAAATCCCACCTTCTCTCTTGAGCTTCGAAAGGGCCTTTGACACCCTTGAGGCAACTCAAGAAGTTCCCCGACATACCCGTCTCCACTCGAGAGGAACACTGGGGGTCCTGCCACAACTCAAGAAGAGCCCCCTGTTTCCCTCCTCATCTCGAGGTGAGGATCCTTTTCCCTGCTCGTCATGAAGGGAATCCTGGCATTCCCGTGGCACCTCAAGAGGAGACAGTCTCCACTTGAAAGTCGAGGGGAACTCCAGGAGTCATGCCACCATTCCAAAAGACTCCGATGTTCCAATGCACTCCAGATACACCTGATTTCCCTGCACTGACTTGACTGTCACCCCGAGTATCGACTCAAAACACGATGGCACGTGTGACAGCCCTGTGGCAAATCAAGAGTAAGCAACAGATCCCTATATAAACTCGACAGGAATCCTGACACTACTGTTACAGCTCGAGAGGAAAGAGGACTTGCATGTCTCCACATGAGACGAGGGCTGTCTCCCCTCTCAAAACTCCATAGGAATCCTGAGATCCATGTCAGGACTGGAGAGGAAACCTGAGGTTCCAGCCTCAACTCCAGAGGAGGACCTCAGCCCCAGCAACAATTGGAGAGGACTCCTGAGAGGCCCCTCACAACTCGCATGGAGAATTGACTTTCCTGAGGCAACATGAGCGGGTCCCTGAGGTCCCAGTCGTAACTCGAGAGGAGCCCTAAGTTTCCTGCCGCGACTCAAGAAAAACACCCTTGAGGCAACTCAAGAAGTACCCTGACATCCCCGTCTGCATTCGAGAGGAACACCGAGTTTCCCGTCACAACTCGAGAAGGGCCTTGGTTCTACCTCCTCATCCTGAGAGGAGGGTCTGTTTCCCTGCTTAGTCTGGGAGGGATTCCTGGTGTTCCTGTCACACCTTAAGAGGAGGTGGTCTCCAATTGACGCTCGAGAGGAACTCCAGGTGTCATGACACCATTTCAAAAGACCCCCGATGTTCCAGTGCATTCCAGACACACCTGGCTCCCCTGCACTCTAGACGCACCTGACTTCAGGCACTGATTCGACCGTCACCCCAAGGACCGATCAAAACAGGATGGCAGGTGTGACAGCCATGTGGCACCTCGAGAGAAAGCCACCGTTCCCTATGGTCAACCCGACTGGAAGCCTGACACTGCTTTACCGGCTTGAGAGGAGAGCGGACTTTCATGGCTCCACATGCAATGAGGCCTGACTCCCCTGTGGACGCCCCAGAGGAATCCCAAGATCCATTTCGGCCCTGGAGAGGAAGCCTGAGGTTCCAGCCTAAACTCCAGATGAGGACCTTGGCCCAGGCAGCGTCTGCAGAGGAATCCCGAGTGGCCCCTCATGACTCACGTGGATACTGGACCACCCTGAGGCCCCACGTGCAGGGCCCTGAGGTTCCCATCAATACTCTAGAGGAACCCCACCGCAATTCGAGAAAAACCAGGAGATTCTCTGCTCAACACGAGCTGAGGCCCTTTTCCACTGCGGAATCTCAAGAGAATTCCCACCTTTCCTCCTAGCCCCGAAAGGGTCCTTGACACCCTTGAGGCAACTCAAGAAGTTCCCCGACATCCCCGACTGCACTCGAGAGGAACACTGAGGGTCCCGCCACAACTCAAGAATAGCCCCGATTTTCCCTCCTCATCCTGAGAGGAGGGTCCGATTCCCTGCTTCCACAGGGAAGGGATCCTGTCTTTCCTGTCGCACCTGAAGGGGAGGCGGTATCCAATCGACTCTCCAAAGGAACTCCAGGGGTGTGCCACCATTTCAAAAGACACCTGATGTCCCAGTTCTCTGACTCAAGGTCAGCCTGAGGACCGACTCAAAACATGATGGCAGGTGTGACAGCCCTGTATCACCTCGAGAGAAAGCACCGATCCCTATGGTCAACTGGAAAGGAAGCCTGACACCTCTTTTTCTGGCTCGACAGGAGAGTGGACTTGCATGGCTCCACATGAGATGAACCGTGATTCCCCTGTGGACTCCCCAGAGGAACCCCGAGTTCCATGTCGGCCCTGGAGAGGAACCCTGTAGTACAAGCATCAACTCCAGATGAGGACATTGGCCCCAGCAGTGACTGCAGAGGAATCCTGCGGGGCCCCTCGTGACTCGCGTGGAGACTGGACTTCCCTGAGGCCCCACGAACGGGTCCCTGAGTTCCCTGTCATAACTCGAGAGGAACCCCGCTGCAACTCGAGAAAACCCAGGAGATTCTCCCCTCACGTGAGCTGAGGCCCTTTTCCTCTGCAGCATCTCGAAAGAAATCCCACCTTCCCTCCTGAGCCCTGAAAGGGTCCTTGAAACCCTTGTGGCAACTCAAGAAGTTCCCTGAAATCCTCGTCTGCACTCGAGAGTAACACCGAAGGTCCCGCCAAAACTTAAGGAGAGCCTCGGTTCTCCCTCCTCATCCCCCGAAGAGGGTACCTATCTCTACTTCATTGGGGAAGGAATCCCGGCGTTCCAGTCACACCTCAAGATGAGGCGGTCTCCACTTGATGCTCAAGAGGAACTCCAGGGGTGTTTCCACCATTTCAAAAGACTGCCAAAGTTCCAGTGCACTAGACACACCTGACTCACCTGCACTGACTAGACGGTCTCCCCG
Organism: Redunca redunca; assembly: GCA_006410935.1. NCBI lineage: Eukaryota > Metazoa > Chordata > Mammalia > Artiodactyla > Bovidae > Redunca > Redunca redunca. The sequence goes on from SJYQ01001361.1 coordinate 128,529, forward strand.
AGGACCGACTCAAAACACGATGGCAGGTGTGACAGCCCTGTGGGAGCTCGAAAGAAAGCCACCGATCCCTTTGGTCAACCAGACAGGAAGCCTGATGCTGGTTTTCCGACTCGAGAGGAGAGCGGACATGCATGGCTCCACACGAGAAGAGGCCCGACTCCCCTGTGGATGCCCCAGAGGAACCCCGAGATCCATGTCGGCCCTGGAGAGGAAACCTGATGTTCCGGCCTCAACTCCAGATAGGACTTCGGCCCCGGCAATGATTGCAGAAGAATCCCGAGGGTCCCTTCGCGACTCATGTGGACTGGACCTCCCTGGCCCCATGAGTGGGTCTCTGAGGTCCTCGTCATAACTCGAGAGAAACCCTGCCACAGCTCGAGGAAACCCAGGAGATTCTCCCCTAAACGCGAGCTGAGGGCCTTTTCTGCTGCGGCGTCTTGAGAGAAATCCCACCTTCCCTCCTGAACCCAGAAAGGGTCCTTGACACCCTTGTGGCAACTCAAGAAGTTCCCTGATATCCCCGTCTGCACTCGAGAGGAACACCGAGGGTCCCACCACAACTCAAGGAGAGCCTCGGTTCTCCCTCCTCATCCCGAGAGGAGCGTCCATTTCCCTGCTTCGTCACAGAGGGGATCCTGGAGTTCCCGTTGCACCTCAAGTGGAGGTGGTCTCCACTTGATACTCGAGAGGAACTCCGGGGGTCGTGCCACCATTTCAAAAGACCTCTGATGTCCCAGTGCACTCCAGACACACAGGACTCCAGTGCACTGACTCTATGGTCACGCTGAAGACCGAATCAAAACACGATGGCAGGTGTGACAGCCCTGTGGTACCTCAAGAGAAAGCCACTGATCCCTATGGTTAAACCAATAGGAAACCCGACACTGAATTTCCGGATTGAGAGGAGAGCGGATTTGCATGGCTCCAGACGAGACAAGGCCTGACTCCCCTGTGGACACCCCAGAAGAACCCCGAGATTGATGTCGGCCCTGGAGAGGAACTCTGAGGGTCCGGTCTCATCTCCAGATGAGGACCTCTGTCCTGGCAGCGACTGCAGAGGAATCACGTGGGCCCCTCGCGACTCGCGTGGAGTCTGGACCTCCCTGAGGCTGCAAGAGTGCGTCCCTGAGGTCCCCATCATAACTCGAGAGGAACCCTGCCGCACCTCTAGAAAAAACAGATTCTCCCCTCCAGGCGAGATGAGGCCCTTTTCCGCTATGGCGTTTCGAGGGGAATCACACCTTCGCTCTTGAACCTCGAAAGGCCCCTTCAAACCCTTGCTACAACTCAAAAAGTTCCTTGACATACCCATCTCCACTCGAGAGGAACACCGAGGGTCTCTCTTGGACTTCAAAATGGTCCTTCACACCCTTACTACAACTCAAGAAGTTCCCCGACATACCTGTCTCCACTCTAGAGGAACACCGAGGGTCACGCCACAACTCAAGAGGAGGCCCATTGTCCCCTCCTCAGCTCGAGATGAGGGTTCCTTTCCCTGCTTCGTCGGGAAAGGATTCCTGGCGTTACCGTCGCATATCAGGAGGAGTCGCTCTCAACAGGAAAGTCGAGAGGAGCTCCAGAGGTGGTGGCACCATTCCTAAAGATCCCCAAAAGTCTCAGTCCACTCCATACGAACCTGATTTCCCTGCACTGCCTCGAATGTCACCCTGGGTATCGACTCACACCACGGTGGCACGTATGACAGCCCTGTGGCACTACGAGGGAAAGACACAGATCCCTGTGTCAACTCGACGGGAAGCCTGACACTGCTGCTACAGCTCGGGATGAAAGATGACGTGCATGTCTCCACTCGAGATGAGGTTTGACTGCCCTGTTGAGACTCCAGAGGAACCTCAAGATCAATGTCAGCACTGGAGTGGAAACCTCAGATTCCAGCCTCGGCTCCAGATGAGGACTTAGGAACCAGCACTGACTGGAGAGGAATCCCTCTCAACTCGCAAGGAGAGTGGCTATTCCTGAGGCCACATGAGTGGGTCCCTGACGTCCCCGTCTTAACTTGAGAGGGACCTGCTGTAAATCGAGATAAACTAGGAGACTCTCCCCTTCAGGCGAAATGAGGCACTTTTCTGCTGCAGCATCTCGAGGCAAATCATACCTCCCCTCTTGGACCTCGAAACGGTCATTTACACCCTTGCTGCAACTCAATAAGTTCCCCAACATACCCTTTTCCACTCGAGAGGAACACCGATGGTCCTGTCACAACTTAAGGGGAGCCCTGTTGTCCCCTTCTCAGCTCGAAATGCGGGTTCCTTTTCCTGATTCGTTGGGAAAGGATTCCCGGCGTTCCCATCGCATCTCAGGAGGAGGCGCTCTCAACAGGAAACTCAAGAGGAGCTCCAGGGGTCGTGCTACCATTCCAAAATACGACCAAATGTCTCAGTCCTCTCCAGATGAACCTGATTTCCCTGCACTGCCTCGACTGTCATGGTGAGTATCGACTCACACCACGATGGCATGTATGACAGCCCTGTGGCACCTTGAGGGAAAGCCACAGATCTCTGTGTTAAATTGCCAGAAAGGGTGATACTGCAGCTACCGTTTGGGAGGAAAGCAGACGTGCATGTCTCCACTCGAGACGAGGCCAGACTCCCCTGTGGAGACTCCAGAGGAACCCCAAGATCAATGTCAGCACTGTCGAGGAAAACTCAGGTTCCGGCCTCACCTCCAGACGAGGACTTAGGACCCAGCATCGACTGGAAAGCAATCCCGAGAGGCCCCATGCAACCTGCATGGAGACTGGCCTTTCCTGAGTTTACCTGAGTGGGTCCTTGAGGTCCCTGTTGTAACTCGAGAAACCCGAGAAAAGCCATGAGGTTCTCCCCTGCAGGTGAGATGGGGCCTTCTTCCGCTTTGGCGTATCAAGGGAAAGCACACCTTCCCTCTTGGACCTCGAAAGGGTCCTTCACACCTTTGCTGCAATTCAAGAAGTTCCCCGACATTCCCGTCTCCACCCGTCTCCGTCCAGCCACAACGCAAGAGGAGCCCCGTTGTCCCCTCCTCAGCTCGAGATGATGGTTCTTTTCCCTGCTTCATCGGGAAAGGATTTCCGGTGTTCCCATCGCATCTCAGGAGGAGATGCTCTCAATAGGAAAGACGAGAGGAACACCAGGGGTCGTGCCACCATTCCAAAAGACCCGCAAATGTCTCAGTCCACTCCAGATGAACCTGATTTCCCTACACTGCCTCGACTGTCAACCCGAGGATTGACTCACACCATGGTGGCACGTGTGACAGCCCTATTTCACCTCAAGGGACAGCCACAGATCCCTGGGTCAACTCGAGAGGAAGCATGACAGTGCTGCTACAGTCGGGATGAAAGCAGACGTGCATGTCTCCACTCGAGACGAGGCCTGTGGAGATGTCAGAGGGATCCCAAGGTCCATGTCAGCACTGGACAGGAATCCTCAGGTTCTGGCCTCAGCTCCAGACGAGGACTTAGGACCCGGAACCGACTGGAGAGGAATCCCGTGAGGCCCCTCGCAACTCACATGTAGACTAGCCTTTCCTGAGGCCACATGGGCGGGTCCCTGAGGTCCCCATCCTAACTCAAGAGGGACCTGCTGCCACTCGACAAAAACCTGGAGATTCTCCCCTCCAGGCGACATGAGACCCTCTTCTGCAGCAGCGAGTTGATGGAAATCACACCTTCCCTCTTGGACCTTGAAAGGGTCCTTCATATCCTTGCTGCAACTCAAGAACCTGGCATGCCCGTCTCCACTCGAGAGGAACACCGAGGGTCCCGCCACAGCTCAAGAGACTCCCCAATGTCCCCTCCTCAGCTCGAGATGAGGGTTCCTTTCCCTGTTTCGTTGGGAAAGGATACCCTGAGTGCCCGTCACAACACAGGAGGAGGCGCTCTCAACAGGAAAGTCAAGAGGAATTCCAGGCGTCGTGCCAACATTCCAAAAGACACATAAATGTCTCAGTCCACACCAGATGAACCTGATTTCCCTGTACTGCCTCGACTGTCAACCCAAGGATCGACTCACACCATGGTGGCACGTGTTACAGCCCTGTGGTACCTCAAGGGAAAGCCACAGATCCCTGTGTCAAGTCGACAGGAAGCCTGATACTGCTGCTACAGCCTGGGATGAAAGCGACCATCATTTCTCCACTCAAGACAAGACCTGACTCCCCTGTGGAGACGCCAGAAGGACCCCAAGGTCCATGTCAGCACTAGAGAGGAAACCTCAGGTTCCAGCCTCAGCTCCAGACGAGGACTTAGGACCCGGCACTGACTGGAGAGGAATCCCATGAGGCCCCTTGAAATTCGCATGGAGACTGGCCTTTTCTGAGTCCATCTGAGTGGGTCCCTGAGGTCTGTGTCGTAACTCGAGAGGGACCTGCCTCAACTCGAGATAAACCAGGAGATTCTCCCCTCCAGGCGAGATGAGGCCCTTTTCCACTGTGGCATCTCGATAGAAATCACACCTTCCCTGGTGGACCCCGAAAGGGTCATTCATACCCTTGCTGCAACTCAAGAAGTTCCCCAGCATGCCCGTCTGCACTCGAGAGGAACACCAAGGGTCCCGCCACAACTCAAAGGAGCCCCGTTGTCCCCTCCTCAGCTCCAGATGAGGGTTCCTTTCCCTGCTTTGTCGGGAAAGGATTCCCGGTGTTCCCGTCACATCTCAGGGGGAGGCACTCTCAACAGGAAAGACTAAAGGAACTCCAGGTGTCGTGCCAACACTCCAAAAGACCCCCAAATGTCTCAGTCCACCCCAGATGAACCTGATTTCCCTGCACTGCCTCGACTGCCATCCCAAGTAATGGCTCACACCAGGGTGGCACGTGTGACAGCCCTGTGGCACCTCGAGGGAAAGCCACAGATCCCTGTGTCAACTCGATGGGAAGACTGACTCTGCTGCTACAGCTCACAGGAAAGCAGACGAGCATGTCTCCCCTAGAGACAAAGCCTGACTCCTATATGGAGACTACAGAGAGACACCAAGGTCCATTCAGCACTGGAGAGGAAACTTGTTTCCTGCCTCAGCTCCAGACGAGGACATAGGACCCTGCACAGACTGGAGAGGAATTTCAAGAGGCCCCTCACAACTCGAATGGAGACTGGCCTTTCCTGAGTCCACCTGAGTGGGTCCCTGAGTTCTCCATCGTAACTCAAGAGGGACCTGCTGCAACTCAAGAAAAACCAAGAGGTTTTCCCCTCCAGGCGAGATTAGGCCTTTTTCAACTGCGGCGTATTGAGGGAAAGCACACCTTCCCTCCTGGACCTCGAAAGGGTCCTTCACACCCTTGCTGCAACTCAAGAAGTTCCCCGACATACCCGTCTCCACTCGAGAGGAACACCGAGGGTCCCGCCACCACTCAAGACGAGCCCCATTGTGTCCTCTTCAGGTCGAGGTGAAGGTTCCTTTCCCTCCATCATTAGGAAAGGATTCCCGGCGTTCCCAACACATCTCAGGAGGAGGCACTCTCAACAGGAAAGTAGAGAGGAACTCCAGGGGATGTGCCACTATTCAAAAAGACCTGCAAATATCTCAGTCCACTCCAGATGAACCTGATTTCTCAGCACTGCCTTGAATGTCACCCCGAGTATCGAATCACAACACTGTGGCACGTGTGACAGCCCTGTGGCACCTCTAGGGAAAGCCTCAGATCCCTGTGTCAACTTGATGGGAAGCCTTACACTGCTGCTACAGCTAGGGAGGAAAGCGGACGTGCATGTCTCCACTCGAGACAAGGCCTGACTCCATTGTGGAGACTCCAGAGGGCCCCAACGTACATGTCAGCACTGGAGAGGAAACCTCAGGTTCTGGCCTCCGCTCCAGACGAGGACTTATGACCCGGCACCGACTAGAAAGGAATCCTGAGAGGCCCCTCACAACTCGCATGGAGACTGGCCTTTCCTGAGGCCACACGAGCGGGTCCCTTAGGTCCCCATCAGAACTCGAGAGGGATTTGCCGCAACTCGAGAAAAACCAGGAGATTCTCCCCTCCAGGCGAGATGAGGCCCTTTTCCAATGCGGCGTCTCGAGGGAAATCACACCTTCCATTTTGGACCTCGAAAGGGTCCTTCACACCCTTTCCTCAACTCATGAAGTTCCCCGACATATCCGTCTCCACTTGAGAGGAACACCGAGGATCCCACCATAATCAAGAGGAGCCCAGTTGTCCCCTCCTCAGATCGAGATGACGGTTCCTTTTCCTGCTTCGCCTATAAAGGATTCCCAGCGTGCCCGTCATATCTCAGGAGGAGGCACTCTCAGGAGGAAAGTCGTGAGGAAATCCAGGGGTCATGTCACCATTCCAAAAGACCTCAAAATGTCTCAGTCCACTTCAGATGAACATGATTTCCCTGCACTGCGTCGACTGGCACCCCAAGTATTGACTCACACCATGGTGGCACGTGTGAGAGCCCTATGGCACCATGATGGAAAATCACAGATCCTTGTGTTAACTCGACGGGAAGCCTGACACTGCTGCTACAGCTCATGAGGAAAGCAGACATGCATGCCTCCACATGAGACGAGGTATCACTCCCCTGTGGAGAATCCAGAGGGACCCCAAGATACATGTCAGCACTGGATAGGAAACCTCAGGTTCCGGCCTCAGCTCCAGACGAGGACTTAGGACCTGGCACCGACTGGAGAGGAATCCCAAGAGGCCCCTCGCAACTTGCATGGAGACTAACCTTTCCTGAGGCCACACGAGAGGGTCCCTAAGGTCCCTGTCTTAACTCGAGAGGGACCTGCCGCAACTCGAATAAAACCCAGAGATTCTCCCCTCCAGGCGAGATGAGGCCCTTTTCTGCTGTGGAATCTCGAGGGAAATCACACTTTCCCTCTTGGACCTCGAAAGTATCCTTCACATCCTTGCTGCAACTCAAGAAGTTCCCCGGCATACCCGTCTCCACTCGAGAGGAACACCGAGGGTCCCACCACAACTCAACTGGAGCACCATTGTCCCCTCCTCAGCTAGAGATGAGGGTTCCTTTCCCGGCTTCATTGGGAAAGGTTTCCCAGCGTGTCTGTGGCAACTCAGGAGGAGGCGCTCCAAACAGAAAAGTAGAGAGTAACTCCAGGGGTCGTGCCACCATTCCAAAAGACCCCCAAATGTCTCCATTCACTCCAGATGAACCTGATTTCCATGCACTCACTCGATTGTCTCCCCGAGTATCAACTCACACCACGGTGGCACCTGTGACAGCCCTGGGGCACCTGGAGGGAAAGCCACAGATCCTTGTGTCAACTCGACGGGAAGCCTGACACTGCTGCTACAGCTGGGGAAGAAAGTGGACGTGCATGTCTCCACTCGAGACGAGGCCTGACTCCACTCTGGAGACCCAAGAGGGACCCCAAGGTCCATGTCAGCACTGGAGAGGAAACCTCAGGTTCCAGCCTCAGCTCCAGACGATAACTTAGGACCCGGCAACAACTGGAGAGGAATCCTGAGAGACCACTCGCAGCTGGCATGGAGACTGGCCTTTCCTGAGGCCCCACGAGCGGGTCCCTGACGTCTCCGTCATAACTGAAAGGGACCTCCAAAACTTGAGAAAAACCAGGAGATTCTCCCCTCCAGGCGAGATGAGGCCCTTTTTCACTGTGGCGTCTTGAGGGAAATCACACCTTCCCTCTTGGACCTTGAAAGGGTCCTTCTCACCCTTGCTGCAACTCAAGAAGTTTCCCGACATACCTGTCTCCACTCGAGAGGAACACTGAAGGTCCTGCCACAACTCAAGAGGAGCACCGTTTTCTCCTCCTCAGCTGGAGATGAGGATTCCTTTCCCTGCTTCATCAGGAAAGGATTCCCGGCCTTAACGTCGCATCGCAGGAGTAGGCACTCTCAACAGGGAAGTTGAGAGGAACTCTGGGGTTGTGCCACCATTTCAAAGACCCCGAAATATCTCAGCCCACTGCAGATGAACCTGATTTCCCTGCACTGCCTCGACTGTCACCCCGAGTATCGACTTACCACGGTGGCACCTGTGACAGCCCTGTAACACTTTGAGGGAAACCACAGATCCCTGTGTCAACTCGACGGGAAGGTTGACACTGCTGCTACAGCTCGGGAGGAAAGCAGACGTGCATGCCTCCACTCGAGACGAGGCCTGCCTCCACTCTGGAGTCCCGAGAGGGACCTCAAGGTTCATGTCGGCACTGGAGAGGAAACCTCAGGTTCTGGCCTCAGGTCCAGACGAGGACTTAGGACCCAGCACAAACTGGAGAGGAATCCCGAGAGGCCCCTCTCAACTTGCATGGAGACTGGCCTTTCCTGAGGCGACACGAGCGGGTCCCTGAAGTCTCCATCGTAACTCGAAAGGGACCTCCGAAACTCGAGAAAAACCAGGACATTCTCCCCTCCAGGCAAGATGAGGCCCTTTTCCGCTGCGGCATTTCGAGGTAAATCACACCTTCCCTCTTGGACTTGAAAGGGTCCTTCTCACCCTTGCTGCAACTCAAGAAGTTCCCTGACATACCCATCTCCACTCGACAGGAACACCGAGGGTCCTGCCACAACTCAACAGGAGACCCATTGTCCCCTCCTCAGATCGAGATGAGGGTTCCTTTCCGTGCTTCTTCGGGAAAGGATTCCAGGTGTCCCGTCGCATCGCAGGAGGAGGCGCTATCAACAGGAAACTCGAGTGGAACTCCAGGGGTCGTGCCACCCTTCCAAAAACCACCAAATGTCTCAGTCCACACCAGATGAACCTGAGTTCCCTGCACTGCCTCGACTGTCACCCCAAGTATTGACTCACACCATGGTGGCACGTGTGACAGCCCTGTAGCACCTTGAAGAAAATCCATAGATCCCTGTGTCAACTCGACGGGAAGCCTGACACTGCTGCCACAGCTCGGGAGGTAGCCGAATGTGCATGTCCCATTCGAGTCGAGGCCTGACTCCACTGTGGAGATGCCAGAGAGACCCCAAGATTCATGTCAGCACTGGAGAGGAAACGTCAGGTTCGGCCTCAGCTCCAGATGAAGACTTAGAACCCGGACCGACTGGAGAGGAACCCAAGAGGCCCCTCGCAACTCGCATTGAGACTCGCCTTTCCTGAGGCCATACGAGCGGGTCCCTGAGGTCTCCATTGTAACTCAAGGCGGACCTACCGAAACTTGAGAAAAACCAGGAGATTCTCCACTCCAGGTGAGATGAGGCCCTTTTCTGTTGCGGCATCTTGAGGGAAGTCACACCTTTCCTCTTGGACTTCAAAAGGGTTCTTCACACCCTTGCTGCAATTCAATAAGTTCCCCGACATACCCGTCTCCACTCGAGAGGAACACTGAAGGTCCTGCCACAACTCAACAGGAGCCCCATTGTCCCCTCCTCTGCTCTACATGAGGGTTCCTTTCCCTGCATCGTCGGAAAATGATTCCTGGCGTGCCAGTCGCATGGCAGAAGGAGGTGCTCTCAACAGGAATGTTGAGAGGAACACCAGGGGTCTTTCAACCATTTAAAAAAAAACCCAGATTTCTCAGTCAACTCCAGGTGAACGTGATTTCCCTGCACTGCCTCGACTGTCACCCCAAGTATCGACTCATACCACGGTGACACCTCTGCCAGCCCTGTGGCACTTTGAGGGAAAGCCACAGATCCCTGTGTCAACATGATGGGAAGCCTGACACTGCTGCTACAGCTCGGGAGGAAAGTGGACGTGCATGCCTCCACTCGAGAAGAGGCCTGACTCCACTCTGGAGACCCGAGAGGGACCCCAAGGTTCATGTCGGCACTGGAGAGGAAACCTCAGGTTCTGGCCTCAGGTCCAGACGAGGACTTAGGACCCGCACCGACTGGAGAGGAATCCCGAGAGGCCCCTCGCAACTCGCATGGAGACTGGCCTTTCCTGAGGAGACACGAGCAGGTCCCTGACGTCCCCATCGTAACTCGAAAGGGACCTCCGAAACTTGAGAAAAACCAGGACATTCTCCACTCCAGGCGAGATGAGGTCCTTTTCAGCTGTGGCGTTTCGAGGTAAATCACACCTTCCCTCTTGGACTTGAAAGGGTCCTTCTCACCCTTGCTGCAACTCAAGAAGTTCCCCGACATACCCATCTCCACTCGACAGGAACACCGAGGGTCCTGCCACAACTCAACAGGAGACCCGTTGTCCCCTCCTCAGATCGAGATGAGGGTTCCTTTCCCTGCTTCTTCGGGAAAGGATTCCTGGTGTCCCGTCACATCGCAGGAGGAGGCGCTATCAACAGGAAACTCGAGTGGAACTCCAGGGTCATGCCTCCCTTCCAAAAGATCACCGAATGTCTCAGCCCACACCAGATGAACCTGAGTTCCCTGCACTGCCTCGACTGTCACCCCAAGTATCGACTCACACCACTCACACCACGGTGGCGCGTATGACAGCCCTGTGGCACCTCGAGGCAAATCCTTAGATCCCTGTGTCAACTCGATGGGAAGCCTGACACTGCTGCTACAGCTCGGGAGGTAGGCGGACGTGCATGTCTCCACTCGAGTCGAGGCCTGACTCCACTGTGGAGATCCAGAGAGACCCCAAGATTCATGTCAGCACTGGAGAGGAAACGTCAGGTTCCGGCCTCAGGTCCAGACGAGGATTTAGAACCCAGAACCAACTGGGAGGAATCCCGAGAGGCCCCTCACAACTCGCATGGAGACTGGCCTTTCCTGAGGCCACACGAGCAGGTCCCTGAGGTCTAAGTCATAACTCGAGAGGGACCTGCCTCAACTCGAGAAAAACCAGGAGATTCTCCCCTTCAGGGGACATGAGGCCCTTTTCCACTGCGGTGTCTTGAGGGATATCAACCTTCCCTCTTGGACCTTGAAAGTGTCCTTCACACCCTTGCTGCAACTCAAGAAGTTCCCCGACATACCCGTCTCCACTCGAGAGGAACACCAAGGGTCTCGCCACAACTCAAGAGGAGCCCTGTTATGCCCTCCTTAGCTTGAGATGAGGGTTGCTTTCGCTGCTTTGTTTGGAAAGGATTCCCAGCGTTCCCGTCACATCTCAGGAGGAGGCGCTCTCAAAAGGAAAGTCGAGAGGAACTCCAGGGGTCTTGCCACCATTCCAAAAGACCCCCAAATGTCTCAGTCCACTCGAGATGAACCTTATTTCTCAGCACTGCCTCGAATGTTACCCCGAGTATCGAATCACAACACTGTGGCACCTGTAACAGCCCTTTCGTACATCGAGGGAAAGACACAGATCTCTGTGTCATCTCGAAGGGAAGCCTGACACTGCTGATACCCCTTGGGAGGAAAGCAGATGCATGTCTTCACTCGAGACGAGGCCTGACTCCCCTGTGGATACTGTAGAGGAACCCCAAGATCCATGTCAGCACTGGATAGGAAAACTCAGGTTCCGGCCTCAGCACCAGATGTGGACTTAGGACCCGGCACCGACTGGAGAGAAGCCCGAGTGGCCCCTCACAACTGGCATGGAGACTGGCCTTTCTTGAGGCCACATGAGCGGGTCCCTGAGGTCTCCATCGTAACTCGAGAGGGGCCTGCTGCAACTTGAGAAAAACCATGAGATTCTCCCCTCCAGGAAAGATGAGGACCTTCTCTGCTGCAGCGTCTCGAGGGAAATCTCACCTTCCCTCTTGGACCTTGAAAGGGTCCTTCACATCCTTGCTTCAACTCAAGAAGTTCCCTGACATACCCGTCTCCACTCGAGAGGAACACCGAGGGTCCCGCTACAACTCAAGAAGAGTCCCGTTGTTCCTCCTCAGCTCGAGATGAGGGTTCCTTTCCCTGTTCCATCGCAAGAGGATTCTGGCGTGCCTGTCGCATCTCAGGAGGAGGCACTCAAACAGGAAAGTCGAGAGGAACTCCAGGGGTCGTGCCAGCATTCCAAAAGACTCCCAAATGTCTCAGTCCACTCCAGATGAATCTGATTTCCCTGCACTGCTTCGACTGTCACCCCGAGTATCGACTAACAACATGGTGGCACATGTGACAGCGCTGTGGCACCTTGAGGGAAAGCCACAAATCCCTGTGCCAACTTGATGGGAAGTCTTACACGGCTGTTACAGCTTGGCATGAAGGTGGACGTGCATTTCTCCACTCGAGACAAGGCCTGACTCCCCTGTGGAGACTCCAGGGGGCCCCAACGTACATGTCAGCACTGGAGAGGAATCCTCAGATTCTGGCCTCCGCTCCAGATGAGGACTTATGACCCGGCACCAACTGGAAAGGAATCCTGAGAGTCCCCTCGCAACTCGCATGGAGACTGGCCTTTCCCGAGGCCACACGAGCAGGTCCCTGAGGTCCCCATTGGAACTCAAGAGGGATTTGCCCCAACTCGAGAAAAACCAGGAGATTCTCCCCTCCAGGTGAGATGAGGCCCTTTTCCAATGCAGCATCTCGAGGGAAATCACACCTTCCATTTTGGACCTCGAAAGGGTCCTTTACTCCCTTTCCTCAACTCATGAAGTTCCCCGACATACCCATCTCCACTCGAGGAGAACACCGAGGATCCCGCCATCAATCAAGAGGAGCCCCGTTGTTTCCTCCTCAGATCGAGATGAGGGTTCCTTTTCCTGCTTCACCTATAAAGCTTTCCCAGCTTGCCCGTTGCATCTCAGGAGGAGGAGCTCTAAGGAGGAAAATCGAGAGGAAATCCAGGGGTCATGTCACCATTCAAAAAGACCAACAAATGTCTCAGTCCACTCCAGATGAATCTGATTTCCCTGCACTGCCTCGACTATCACCCTGAGTATCGACTCACACCATGGTCACGTGTGACAGCCCTGTGGCACCTCGAGGGAAAGCCACAGATCCCTGTGTCAACTTGAAGTGAACCCTGACACTGCTGCTACAGCTCGTGAGGAAAGCAGACGTGCATGCCTCCACACGAGACGAGGTATCACTCCCCTGTGTAGAATCCAGAGGGACCCAAAGATCCATGTCAGCACTGGAGAGGAAAACTCAGGTTCTGGCCTCAGGTCCAGACGAGGACTTAGGACCCGGGACCGACTGGAGAGGAATCTGGAAAGGCCCCTTGCAACTCGCATGGAGACTGGCCTTTCCTGAGGCCACATGCACGGGTCCTTAAGGTCACCGTCATAACTCGAGAGGGACCTGCTGCAATTCGAGAAAACCAGGAGATTCTCCCCACCAGGCGTGATGAGGCCCTTTTCCGCTGCGGTGTCTCGAGTGAAATCACACCTTCCCTCTTTGACCTCAAAAGGATCCTTCACACCCTTGCTGCGACTCAAGAAGTTCCCCGGTGTACCCATCTCCACTCGAGAGGAACACCGAGGGTCCCACCTCAACTCAAGAGGAGCAACGTTGTCCCCTTCTCAGCTCGAGATGAGGGTTCCTTACCCTGCTTCATCAGGAAAGGTTTCCCAGCATGTCCGTCGCATCTCAGGAGGAGGCGCTCCAAACAGGAAAGTCGAGAGGTACTCCAGGGTTCGTGTCACCATTCCAAAAGGCCCCCAAATGTCTCAGTCCACTCCAGATGAACCTGATTTCCATGCACTGCCTCAATTTTCTACCCCAATATCGAGTGACACCACGGAGGCACCTGTGACAGCCCTGGGTCACCTCGAGGCAAAGACATAGATCCCTGTGTCAACTCGACGGGAAGCCTGACACTGTCGCTATAGCTCTGGAGGAAAGCGGACGTGCATGTCTCCACTCAAGACGAGGCCTATCTCCCCAGTGGAGACTCCAGAGAGACCCCAAGATCCATGTCAGCACTGGAGAGGAAACCTCAGGTTCTTGCCTCAGCTCCAGACGAGGACTTAGACCCCAGAACCGACTGGAGAGAAATCCCAAGAGGCCCCTCGCAACTCGCATTGAGACTCGCCTTTCCTGACGCCACACGAGCGGGTCCCTGAGGTCTCTGTCGTAACTCAACGTGGACCTACGGCAACTCGAGAAAAACCAGGAGGTTCTCCATTCCAGGCGAGATGAGGCCCTTTTCCGCTGAGACGTCTCCAGGGAATTCACACTTTTCCTCTTGGACTTCGAAAGGGTCCTTCACACCCTTGCTGCAACTCAAGAAGTTCCCTGACATACCCGTCTCCACTCGAGAGGAACACTGAGGGTCCCACCACAACTCAAGTAGAGCCCCGTTGTGCCCCCCTCAGCTCGACATGAGGGTTCCTTTCCCTGCTTCTTCAGGAATGGATTCCCGGTGTTCCTGTCGCATCTCAGGAGGAGGCGTTCTCAATGGAAAAGTCGAGAGGAACTCCATGGGTCGTGCCACCATTCCAAAAGACCACCAAATGTCTCAGTCCACTCCAGATGAACCTGATTTCCCAGCACTGCCTCGACTGTCACCCGGGTTATTGACTCACAGCATGGTGGCACTTCTGACAGCCTGGTGGCACCTCGAGGGGAAGCCACAGATCCCTGTGTCAACTCGACAGGAAGCCTGACTCTGCTGCTACAGCTTGGCATGAAGGCGGACGTGCATTTCTCCACTCGAGACGAGGTCTGACTCTCCTGTGGAGACTCCAGAGATACCCCACGGTCCATGTCAACACTGGAGAGGAAAACTCAGGTTCCGGCCTCAGCTCCAGACGAGGACTTAAGACCTGGTACCGACTGGAGAGGAATCCCAAGAGGCCCCTCTAAACTCGCATGGAGACTGGCCTTTCCTGAGGCCAAACGAGCGGATCCCTGAGGTCCTCGTCGAAACTCGAGACGGACCTGTCGCAACTCAAGAAAAACCAGAAGATTCTCCCCTCCAGGCGAGATGAGGCCCTTTTTGGATGCGGCGTCTAAAGCGAAATCACACTTTCAATCTTGGACCTTGAAAGGGTCCTTCGACCCTTGCTGCAACACAAGAAGTTCCCGGGTATACCTGTCTCCACTCCTCAGCTCGAAATGAGGGTTCCTTTCCCTGCAGCATCGGGAAAGGATTCCTGGCGTACACCTCGTATTACAGGAGGCGGCACTCTCAACAGGAAAGTCGAGAGGAAATCCAGGGGTCGTGCCTACATTCCCCAAACCCCCAAATGTCTCAGTCCACTCCAGATGAACCTGATTTAACTGCACTGCCTCGAATGTCACCCCAAGTATCGACTCACACCATGGTGGCACATGTGACAGCCCTGTGGCACCTCGAGAAAAAGACACTGATCCCTGTGTCAACTCGGCAGGAAGCCTGATATTGCTGCTACAACTCGGGAGGAAAGCGGAAATGCATGTCTGCACTCGAGAAGAGGCCTGACTTCCCTGTGGAGACTCCAGAGGAAACCCAAGATCCATGTCAGCACTGGAGAGGAAACCTCAGGTTCCAGCCTCAGCTCCAGACATGGACTTAGGACCCGGCACCGACTGGAGAGCAATCCCGAGAGGCCCCTTGCAACTCGCATGGAGACTGGCTTATCCTGAGGCCAAACGAGCGGGTCTCTGAGCTCCCCATCGTAACTCGAGAGGGTCCTGCCGCAACTTGAAGAAAACCAGGAGATTCTCCTCTCCAGGAGATATGAGGCCTTTTTCCACTGCGGCGTCTCGAGGGAAATTACACCTTCCCTCTTGGACCTCGAAATGTTCCTTCACAACCTTGCTGCAACTCAAGAAAGTTACCCGACATACCCGTCTCCAGTAGAGAGGAACACCGTGGGTACCGTCACAACTCAAGACGAGCCCCGTTGTCCCCTCCTCAGCTGGAGATGAGGAATCATTTTCCTGCTTCATAGTGAAAGGATTCTCGGCGTTCCCGTCGCATCTGAGGAGGAGGCGCTCTCAACAGGAAAGTCGAGAGGAACTCGAGGGTTTGTGCCACCATTCCAAAAGACTCCAAATGTATCACCACTCCAGATAACTTGTTTTTCCTGCCCTGCCTTGACTGTCACTCCGAGTATCGACTCACACCACAGTGGCGCATGTGACAGCCCTGTAGCACCTCGAGGGAAAGCCACAGATTCCTGTGTCCACTCACCGGGAAGCCTGACACTGCTGCTACAGCTCAGGAGGAAAGCGGACATGCATGTCCCCACTCGAGATGAGACATGACTCCCCTGTGGAGACTCCAGAGGAACCCAAGATCCATGTCAGCACTGGAGAGGAAACCTCAGTTTCCTGCCTCAGCTCCAGAGGAGGACTTACGACCCGGCACCGACTGGAGAGGAATCCCGTGAGGCCCCCCTCATCTCGCATGGAGACTGGCCTTTCCTGAGGCCCCACGAGCGGGTCTTTGATGGCCCCATCGTAACTTGAAAGGGTCAAGCCGCAACTCGATAAAAACCAGGAGAATCTCCCCTCCAGGAACGATGAGGCCCTTTTCCGCTGTGGTGTCTTGAGGGAAATCACACCTCCCATCTTGGACCTCGAAAGGGTCCTTCACACCCTTGCTGCAACTCGAGAAGTTCCCCGACATACCCGTCTCCTCCTGAGAGGTACACCGAGGGTCCCGTCACATCTCAAGAGGAGCCCCGTTGTCCACTCCTCAGCTCGAGATGAGGGTTCCTTTCCCTGCTTCGTCGAGAAAGGGTTCCTGGCATTCCATCGCATCTCAGAGGAGTCGCTCTCAACACGAAAGTCGAGAGTAACTCCAGGGCTCGTGTCACCATTCCAAAAAACCCTCAAATGACTCAGTCCACTCCATATGAATCTGATTTCCCTGCACTACCTCGACTGTCACCCCAAGTATCGACTCACACCATGGTGGCACATGTGACAGCCCTGGGGCACTTCGAGGGAAAGCCAAAGATCCCTGTGTCAACTCGCTGGGAAGCCTGACACTCCTGCTACAGCTCGGGAGGAAAGCGGACGTGCATGTCTTCACTCAAGACGAGGCCTGACTCCCCGTTGAGACTTCAGGGGAACACCAAGATTTATGTAAACACTGGAAGGAAACCTTAGGTTCTGGCCTCAGCTCCAGACGAGTACTTAGGACCCGGCCCTTAACTGGAGAGAAATCCCGAGAAGCCCCTCGCAACTCGCATGGAGACTGGCCTTTCCTGAGGCCACAAGAGTGGGTCCCTGAGGTCCCCATCGTAACTCGTGAGGGACCGGCCTCAACTCGAGAAAAACCAGGAGATTCTCCCCTCCCGGAGAGATGAGGCCCTTTTCTGCTGCCGCGTCTCGAGGGAAATCACACCTTTCCTCTTGGACCTTGAAAGGGTCCTTCATACCCTTGCTGCAACTCAAGAAGTTCCCCGACATACCCGTCTCCACTCGAGAGGAACACCGAGGGTCCCCCCATCACTCAAGAGGAACCCCGTTGTCTCCTTCTCAGCTTGAGATGAGGGTTCCTTTCCCTGTTTCGTCAAGAAAGGATCCCGGCGTTCCCATCGCATCTCAGGAGGAGGCGCTCTGAACAGGAATGTCAAGAGGAACTGCAGGGGTTGTGCCACCATTCCAAAAGACCCCCAAATGTCTCAGTCCACTCCAGATGAATCTGATTTCCCTGCACTGCCTCGACTTTCACCGCGAGTATCGACTCACACCACGATGGCACGTGTGACAGCCCTGTGGCACCTCGAGGGAAAGCCACAGATCCCTGTGTCAACTTGAAGGGAACCCTGACACTGCTGCTACAGCTCAAGAGGAAGGGGGACATGCATGTCTCCACTTGAGATGAGGCCTGACTCCCCTGTGGAGACTCCAGAGGAACACCATAATA
The DNA here is from genome assembly GCA_006410935.1 of Redunca redunca. Classification (NCBI taxonomy): domain Eukaryota; kingdom Metazoa; phylum Chordata; class Mammalia; order Artiodactyla; family Bovidae; genus Redunca; species Redunca redunca. Next base: position 146,068 of record SJYQ01001361.1, read on the forward strand.
CATGTCAGCACTGGAGAGGAAACCTCATGTTCCAACATCAGGTCCAGACGAGGACTTAGGACCTGGCACCGGCTGAAAAGGAATCCCGAGAGGCCCCAGGCAACTCGCACGGAGACTGGGCTTTCCTGAGGCCACATGAGCGGGTCCCTGAGGTCCCCATCTTAACTCAAGAGGGACCTGCCGCAACTCGAGAAAAACCAAGAGATTCTCCCCTACACGCGAGATGAGACCCTTTTCCACTGTGACGTCTCGAGGGAAATCATACCTTCCCTCTTGAACCTCGAAAGGGTCCTTCACACCCTTGCTGCAACTCAAGAAGTTCCCTGACATACCCGTCTCCACTCGAGAGGAATACCTAGGGTCCTGCCTCAACTCAAGAAGAGCCCCTTTGTCCCCTCCTCATCTCGAGATGAGGGTTCTTTTCCCTTCTTCATCAGGAAACGATCCCTGGCGTTCCGGTCAATTCTTAGGAGGAGGCCCTCTCAACAGGAAAGTCGAGAGGAACTCCAGGCCTTGTGCCACCATTCCAAAAGACCCCCAAAATCTCAGTCGACTCCAGATGAACCTGATTTCCCTGCACTACTTCGAATGTCACCCTGAGTATCGACTCACACCACAGTGGCCATTGTGATACTCCTGTGGCACCTCGAGGGAAACCAACAGATACCTGTGTCAACTCGATGGGAAGCCTCACAGCTACAGATCGAGAGGAAAGCAGAGGTCCATGACTCCACTCGATACGAGGCCTGACTCCCCTGTGGAGACTCCAGAGGGACCCCAAGTTCCATGTCAGCACTGGAGAGGAAACATCAGATTCCGGCCTCCACTCCAGACGAGGACTTAAGACCTGGAAGCAACTGGAGAGTAATCCCGAGATGCCCTCGCAACTCGCATGGAGAAGGCCTTTCCTGAGGACACACGAACAGGTCCCTGAGGTCCCCGTCATAACTCGAGAGGGACCTGCCGCAACTCGAATAAAACCAGGAGATTCTCCCCTCCAGGCGAGAGGAGGCCCTTTTCTGCTGCGGTGTCTCCAGGGAAATCACACCTTCCGGCTTGGACCTCAAAAGCATCCTTCACACCCTTGCTGCAACTCAAGAAGTCCCCCGACATACCCTTCTCCACTCGAGAGGAACACCGTGGGTCCCGCCACAACTCAATAGGAGCCCTGTTGTCCCCTCCTCAGCTTGAGATGAAGGTTCCTTTCCCTGCTTTTTTGGGAAAGGATTCCCAGCATTCTCATACCATCTCAGGAGGAAGCGCTATCAACAGGAAAGTCTAGAGGAAATCCAGGGATTGTGCCACCATTCCAAAAGACCCTCAATGTCTCAGTCCACTCTAGAAGAAACTGATTTCTCTGAAGTGCCTCGACTGTCACTGGGAGTATGGACTCCCACCACTGTGTTACAGGTGACAGCCTTGTGGCACCTGGAGGGAAAGCCACAGATCCCTGAGTCAACTAGACGGGAAACCTGACACTGCTGCTAAAGCTCAGGAGGAAAGAGGATGTGAATGTTTCCATTCAAGATGAGGTCTGACTCCCCTGTGGAAACTCCAGAGGTATGCCAAGATCCGTGTCAGCACTGGAGAAGAAACCGCAGGTTCCGGCCTCAGATCCAGATGAGGAATTAGGACACAGCACTAAATAGAGAGGAATCCTGAAAGGCCCCTCGCAACTAGAATGGAGACTGGCCTTTTCTGAGGCCACACGTGTGAGTCCCTGAGGTCCCCATCGCAACTCGATAGGGAACTGCCACAACACGAGAAAATCCAGGAGATTCTCCCCTCCAGTTGAGATGAGGCCCTTTTCTGCTGTGGCGTCTCGAGGGAAATCATACCTTCCTTCTTGGACCTTGAAAGGGTCCTTCACACCCTTGCTGCAACTCAAGAAGTTCCCCGACATACTATTCTCCACTCGAGAGGAACACTGGGGGTCCTGCCACAACTCAAGAGGAGCCCTGTTGTCCCCTCCTCAGCTCGAGATGAGGGTTCCTTTCCCTGCTTCGTCGGGAAAGGATTCCTGGCATTCCATCGCATCTCAGGAGGAAGTGCTCTCAACAGGAAAGTCGAGAGGCACTCCAGGGGCCCTGCCGCCATTCCAAAAGACACCCAAATGTCTCAGTTTACTCCAGAAGAACCTGATTTCCCTGCACTGCCTCGACTGTCACCCCGAGTATCGACTCACACCACGATGGCACGTGTGACAGCCCTGTGGCACCTCGAGGGAAAGCCACAGATCCCTGTGTCTACTCGCCAGGAAGCCTGACACTGCTGCTACAGCTCAGGAGGAAAGCAGACATGCATGTCTCCACTCGAGACTAGGGCTAATTCCCCGGTAGAGACAGGAGAGGGACCCCATGGTTCATGTCAGCACTGGAGAGGAAATCTCAGGTTCCCGCCTCAGCTCCAGACGAGGACTTAGGACCCAGCAACGACTGGAGAGGAATCCCGAGAGGCCCCTCGCAACTCTCATGGAGACTGGGCTTTCCTGAGGCCACACGAGCGGGTCCCTGAGGTCCCCGTCGTAATTCGAGAGGGACCTGCCACAACTCGAGATAAACCAGGAGATTCTCCCCTCCAGGAGAGATGAGGCCCTTTTCCACTGAGGCATCTCGAGGGAAATCATACCTTCCCTCTGGGCCTCGAAAGGGTCTTTCACACCCTTGCTGCAACTCAAGAAGCTCTGCGACATACCCCTCTCCACTCAAAAGGAACACCGAGAGTCCTGCCACAAACCAAGCGGAGCCCTATGTCCCCTCCCCAGCTCGAGATTAAGGTTCCTTTCCCTGCTTCATCGGGAAAGGATTCCCGTAGTGCAAGTCACATTGAAGGAGCAGGCGCTCTCAACAGCAAAGTCGCGAGGTACTCCAGGGGTCATGCCACCCTTCCAAAAAAACCCCCAAATATCTTAGTCCACTCCAGATGAACCTGGTATCCCTGCACTGCCACAACTGTCACCTCGACTTTTGTCTCACACCCTGGTGGCACGTGTGACAGCCCTGTAGCACCTCGAGGGAGAGCCACAAATCCCTGTGTCAACTCATCGGGAAGACTGACACTGCTGCTACAGCTCGGGAGGAAAGCAGACGTGCATGTCTCCACTCAAGACGATGGCTGACTCCCCTGTGGAGACTCCAGAGGAACCCCAAGATCCATTTCAGCACTGGAGAGGAAACCTCAGGTTCAGGCCTCAGCTCCAGATGGGGACTTAGGACCCGGCACCGACTGGAGAGGAATCCCTAGAGTCCCCTCGCAACTCACATGAAGACTGGCCTTTTGTGAGGCCACACTAGAGTGTCGCTGAAGTCCCCATCATAACTCGAGAGGGACCTGCCGCAACTTAAGAAAAACCAGGAGATTCTCCCCTGCAGGCGAGATGAGGCCCTTTTTCACTGTGGCGTCTCGAAGGAAATCACACCTTCCCTCTTAGACCTCGAAAAGGTCCTTCACAACCTTGCTGAAACTCACGAAGTTCCCCGACATACCCATCTCCACTCGAGAGGAACACAGAGGGACCTGCCACAACTCAAGAGGAGCCCCGTTGCACCCTCCTCAGATCGACATGAGGGTTCCTTTCCCTGCTTTGTCGGGAAAGGATTGCCGGCCTTCCAGTCACATCTCAGGAGGTGGCGCTCTCAACAGGAAAGTGGAGAGGAACTCTAGGGGTTGTGTCACCATTACAAAGACCCCAAATGTATCAGCCCACTCCAGAAGAACCTGATTTCCCTACACTGCCTCTACTGTCACCCTGAGTATCGATTCACACCACGGTGGCACGTGTGACAGCCCTGTGGCACCTCGAGGGAAAGCCACAGATCCCTGTGTCAACTTGAAGGGAACCCTGACACTGCTGCTGCAGCTCGGGAGAAAAGTGGACGTGCATGTCTCCACTCGAGATGAGGCCTGACTCCCCTGTGGAGACTCCAGAGGGACCCCAAGTTCCATGTCAGCACGGGAGAGGAAACCTCACGTTTCGACCTCAGTTCCAGACGAGGACTTAAGACCAGGCAGCGACTAAGAGTAATCCTGAGATGCCCCTCGCAACTCGCATGGAGATGGTCTTTCATGAGGCCACACGAGCAGGTCCCTGAGGTCCCCATCATAACTCAAGAGGAACCTGCCACAACTCGAGAAAAACCAGGAGATTCTCCCCTCCAGGCGAGATGAGGTCCTTTCCTGCTGCGGTGTCTCGAGGGAAATCACACCTTCCCTCTTGGACCTCAAAAGGGTCTTTCACACCCTTGCAGCATCTCAAGAAGTTACCAGACATACCCATCTCCAATCGAGAGGAACACCGATGGTCCTACCACAACTCAAGAGGAGCCCCTTTGTCCCCTCCTCAGCTCGATATGAGGGTTCCCTTAACTGCTTCATCGGGAAAGATTTCCCGGCATTCCATCGCATCTCAGGAGGAGGCGCACCCAACAGGAAAGACGACAGGAACTCCTGGGATCGTGTCTCCATTTCAAAAGTCCCCCAAATGTCTCATTCCACTCCAGATTAACCTGATTTCCCTGCACTGCCTCGACTGTCACCCTGAGTATCAACTCACACCACGGTGGCACATGTGATAGCCCTGTGGCACCTCGAGGAAAAGCCACAGGTCCCTGTGCCAAATCAGCGGGAAGCCTGGTATTCCTACTAATGCTCCGGAGGAAATCAGTTGTGCATGTCTCCACATGAGACAAGACCTGAGTTCCCTGTGGAGACTCCAGAGGAACCCCAAGTTCCATGTCAACACTGAAGAAGAAACCTCAGATTGCAGCCTCAGCATCAGACAAGGACTTAGGACCCGGCACCGACTAGAGAGGAATTCCGAGAGACTCCTTGCAACTCGCATGGAGACTGGCCTTTCCTGAGGCCACACGAGCGGGTCCCTGAGGTCCCCATCGTAACTCGAGAGGGACCTGCTGCAACTCGAGAAAAACCATGAGATTCTCCCCTCCAGGAAAGATGAGGACCTTCTCCGCTGCAGCGTCTCGAGGGAAATTACACATTCCCTCTTGAACCTAGAAAGGGTCCTTCATACCCTTGCCGCAACTCAAGAAGTTCCCCGAGATACCTGAGTCCACTCGAGAGGAACACCGAGGGTTTCGCCACAACTCAAGAGGAGCCCCTTTGTCCCCTCCTCAGCTCAAGATGAGGGTTCCTTTCCCTGCTTCGTCGGGAAAGAATTCCCGGCATTCCCATCTCATCTCAGGAGGAGGCCCTCTCAACAGTAAAGTTGAAAGGAACTCCAGGGGTCGTGCCACCATTCCAAAAGACCCCCAATGTCTCAGTGCACTCCAGATGAGCCGGATTTCCTTGAACTGACTCGTCTGTCACCCCAAAAATCGACTCACACCATGGTGGCACCTTTGACAGCCCTGTGGCACCTCGAAGGAAAGCCACAGACCCCTGTGTCAACTCGACAGGAAGCCTGACCCTGCTGCTACAGCTCAAAAGAAAGCAGACGTGCAAGTCTTCACTCGAGACGAGGCCTGACTCCCCTGTGGAGACTCCAGAGGAACTCCAAGATCCATTTCAGCAGTGGAGAGGAAACCTCACGTTTCATCCTCAGCTCCACGCGAGGACTTAGTACCCGGCACCAACTGGAGAGGAATCCTGAGGGGCCATTCGTAACTCGCATGGAGACTGTCCTTTCCTGAGGCCACATGAGCGGGTCCCTGAGGTCCCCGTTGTAATTCGAGAGTGACCTGCCACTACTAGAGAAAAACCAGGAGATTCTCCCCTCCAGGTGAGATGAGGCACTTTTCAGCTGCGTTGTCTCGAGGGTAATCACACCTTCCCTCTTCAACCTCGAAAGGGTCCTTCTCACTGTTGCCGCAACTGAAGAAGTTCCCTGACATACTCATCTCTACTTGAGAGGAACACCGAGGGTCCCGCCACAACTCAAGAGGAGCACCGTTGTCCCCTCCTCAGCTCGCGATGAGGGTTCATTTCCCTGCTTCGTTGGGAAAGGATTCCCTTCGTTCCCGTCACATCTCAAGAGGAGGTGCTCTCAACAGGAGAGTCGAGAGGAACACCAGGGGTCGTGCCACCTCGCCAAAAGACCCCCAAATGTCTCAGTCCACTTCAGATGAACCTGATTTCCCTGCACAGCATCAACTGACACCCCGAGCATCGACTTACACCATGGTGGCACGTGGGACAGCCCTGTGGCACCTCGAAGGAAAGCCACAGATCCCTGTGTTAACTCGATGGGAAGCCTGACACTGCTGCTACAGCTCGTGAGGAAAGCGGATGTGCATGTCTCCACTTGGGACAAGGCCTGACTCCCCTGTGAAGACTCCAGAGGTACCCCAAGATCCATGTAAACACTGCAGAGGAAACCTCAGGTTCCGGCTTCAATTCCAGATGAGGACTTAATACCTGGCATCGACTGGAGAGTCAAGGATGTCAAGGCCCCTTTCCTGCTCAGGGGGGAAGGCGGAATTTATCTCCAGACACCGCAGCGGAAAGGGTCTCAATTCGTCTGGAGGGGAGAATCTCCTGGTTTTTCACGAGTTGTGGCGGGGTTTCTCTCGAGTTACGATGGAACCTCTGGGATCCGCTCATGGGGCCTCAGGGAGTTCCATTCTCCATGCGAGTCACGAGGGGCCCCTCAGGATTCCTCTGCAGTCGCTGCTGGGGCCGAGGTCCTCATCTGGAGTTGACGCCAGAACCTCAGGGTTCCTCTCCAGGGCCGTCAGGGATCTCGGGGTTCCTGTGGGGCATCCACAGGGGATTCAGGCCTCGTCTCGAGTGGAGCCATGCAAGTCCTCTCTCCTCTCCAGTCGGAAAAGCAGTGTCAGGCTTCCTGTCGGGTTGACCACAGGGATCGGTGGCTTTCTCTCGAGGTGCCATAGGGCTGTCACACACTACATCGTGTTTTGAGTCAGTCCTCGGGGTGACCGTCGAGTCAGTGCAGGGGAGTTAGGTGTGTCAGAAGTGCACTGGGACATCACGGGTGTTTTGAAATGGTGGCACGACCCCTGGAATTCATCTCGAGCTTCAAGTGGAGACCACCTCTACTTGATGGGTGACAGGAGTGCCGGGATTTCCTCCCCAACGAAGCAGGGAAACGGACCCTCCTCTCGAGATGAGGAGGGAGAACCACGTCTCTTCTTGAGTTTTGGTGGTACCCTCGGTATTCCTCTCGAGTGCAGACGGGGATGTCAGGGAACTTGTTGAGTTGCCTCATGGGTGTCAAGGACCCTTTCTGGGCTCAGGAGGGAAGGTGGGATTTCTCTCCAGTCACCACAGCGGAAAAGGGCCTCAGCTCAGGTGGAGGGGAGAATTTCCTGGTTTTTGTCGAGTTGAGGCGGGGTTCCTCTCGACTAGGACGGAGACCTCAGGGACCTGCTTGGGGGGCCTCGGGGAGTTCTTGTTTCCACATAAGTCGCGAGGGGCCCCTTGGGATTCCTCTGCATTCTCTGCTGGGGCCAAGGTCCATCTTGAGTTGAGGCCGGAACCTCAGTTTTCCTCTCCAGGGCTGATATGGATCTCTGGGTTCCTCTGGGGCGTGCACAGTGGAGAGGTCTCTTCTCGTGTGGAGCCATGCAAGTCCGCTTTCCTCTCGAGCCGGAAAATCAGTGTCAGGCTTCCTGTCGGGTTGACCACAGGGATCGTTGGCTTTCTCTCGAGGGTCCACAAGACTGTCATACCTGCCATTGTGTTTTGAGATGGTCCTCGGGGTGACCGTTTAATCCGTGCAGGGGAGTCCAATGTGTCTGGAGTGCACTGGGACATTGGGAGTCTTTTGAAATGGTGGCATGACCCCTGGAGTTTCTCTCGAGCATCAGCTGGAGACCGCCTCCTCTTCTGGTGTGACAGGAACGCTGGGATTCCCTCCCCGACGATGCAGGGAAACGGACCCTGCTCTTGGGATAAGGAGGGAGAACTGGGGCTCTTCTTGAGTTGTGGCGGGACCCTAGGTTTTCCTCTTGTGTGCAGACGGGGATGTCGGGGGAACATATTGATTTGCCTCAGAGGTTCCAAAGACCCTTTCTGGGCTCAGGAGGGAAGGTGGGATTTATTTTGAGATGCCGCAGCGGAATAGGGCCTCAGCCCGTGATGAGTGGAGAATCTCCTGGTTTTTCTCGAGTTGCGGTGGGGTTCCTCTTGTGTTATGGTGGGGACCTCAGAGACCCGCTCAGGAGGCCTCAGAGAGGCCCAGTCTCCACGCGAGTCTCGAGGGGCCCGTGGGATTCCTCTTCAGTGTCTGCCGGGGTGGAGGTCCTCATCTGGAGTTAAAACCGGAACCTTAGGTTTCCTCTCCAGGGCCGACATGGATCTCGGGGTTGCCCTGGGTTGTCCACAGGGGAGTCCCTCCTCGTCTTATGTGGAACCATGCAAGTCCACTCTCTTCTCGAGCCAGAAAATCATTGTCAGGCTTCCAGTCGGGTTGACCATAGGGATCGGTGGTTTTCTCTTGAGGTGCCACAGGCTGTCACACCTGCCATCGTGTTTTGAGTCAGTCCTAGAGGCAACTTTCGAGTCAGTTCAGGGGAGTCAGTTGTGTTTGGAGTGCACTGGGACATCGAGGGTGTTTTGAAATGGTGGCACAACCCCTGGAATTCCTCTCAAGCGTTAAGTGGAGACTGCTTTCTCTTGAGGTGCGACGGGATCGCTGGGATTCCCTTCCCTACGAAGCAGGGAAATGGACCCTCCTCTTGGGTGCGGAAGGAGAACCATGGCCTTTTTTGAGTTGTGGCGGGACCATTGGTGTTCCTCTCGAATGCAGACAAGGATGTCGGGGAACTTCTTGAGATTCCTCAAGGGTGTCAAGGCCCCTTTCGGGCTCAGGAGGGAAGGCGGAATTTCTCTCCAGATGCCACAGCAAAAAAGGGTCTCAACTCGTGTGGAGGGGAGAATCTCCTGGGTTTTCTAGAGATGCGGCTGGGAACATCTCGAGTTATGATGGGAACCTCGTGGATCCGCTCGTGGAGTCTCAGGGAAGTCCATTCTCCACGCGAGTCACCAGGGGACCCTCGGGATTCATCTGCAGTCGCTGCTGGGGTCGAGGTCCTCATGTGGAGTTGAGGCCAGAATCTCAGGTTTCCTCTCCAGGGCCGACGTGGGTCTCGGGGTTCCTCTGGGGCATCCACAGGGGAGTCAGGCCTCGTCTCGTGTGGAGCCATGCAAGTCCGCTCTCCTCTCAAGTGGAAAAGCAGTGTCAGGTTCTTGTTGTGTTGACCACAGGGAATGGTGGCTTTCTCTCTATGTGCCACAGGACTTTCAAACCTGCCATCACGTTTGGAGTCAGTCCTCGGAGCGACCGTCGAGGCCGTGCAGGGGAGTCAGGTGTGTCTGGAGTTCACTGGGACATCAGGGGTCTTTTGAAATGGTGGCACGACCCCTGGAATTCATATCGAGCGTCAAGTGGAGACCGCCTCCACTTGATGTGTGATGGGAATGCCGGGAATCCCTCCCCGACGAAGCAGGGAAAGGGACCCTCCTCTCGAGATGAGGAGGGAGAATTGGGGCTCTTCTTGAGTTTTGGCGGTACCCTCAGTGTTCCTCTCGAGTGCAGACGAGGATGTCGGACAACTTGTTGAGTTGCCTCTCGGGTGTCAAGGACCCTTTCGAGGCTCAGGAGGGATGGTGGGATTTCTCTCCAGACACTGCAGTGGAAAAGGGCCTCAGCTCGCGTGGAGGGGAGAATCTCCTGGTTTTTGTCGAGTTGTGGCAGGGTTCCTCTGGATTACGACGGGGATGTCAGGGACCTGCTCAGGGGCCCTCAGGGAGTTCCCTTCTCACGCAAGTTGCCAGGGGCCCCTCGGGACTCCTCTGCATTCGCTGCGGGGCCAAGGTCCTCATCTGGAGTTGAGGCCGGAAACTCAGGCTTCCTCTCCAGGGCGACTTGGATCTCGGGGTTTCTCTGGGGCATCCACAGGGGAGTCAGGCCTCGTCTCTTGTGGAGCCATACGAGTCCACTCTCCTCTCGAGCCGGAGAAGCAGTGTCAGCCTTCCTGTCGGGTTGACCATAGGGATATGTGGCTTTCTCTTGAGGCCTCAACAGGGCTGTCACACCTGCCATTTTGTCTTGAGTCGGTCCTTGTGGTGACTGTCGAGTCAGTGCAGGGCAGTCAGGAGTGTCTGGAGTGCACTTGGACATCGGGGGTCTTTTGAAATGGTGGCATGGCCCTTGGAGTTCCTCTCTGTCATCAAGTGGAGACCGCCTTCTCTTGAGGTGCGATGGGATCAGCGGGATTCCCTCTCCGACGAAGCAGGGAAACAGACTCTCCACTCAGGATGAGGAGGGAGAACCGGGCTCTTCCTCAGTTGTGGCAGGACCCTACATGTTCCTCTCGAGTGCAGAAAGTGATGTCCGGGAAATACTTGAGTTGCCTCAAGGGTGTCAAGGACCGTTTCGGGGCTCAGGAGGGAAGGTGGTATTTCCCTCGAGACGCCTCAGTGGAAAAGGGCTTCAGCTTGCGATGAGGGGAGAATCTCCTGGTTTTTTTCGAGTTGCAGTGGGGTTTCTTCAAGTTACGACATGGACATTAGTGACGAGCTCGTGGGGCCTCAGGGAGGACCAATCTCCACACAAGTGGCGAGGGGCCCTTCGGGATTCCTCTACAGTGCCTGCTGGGGCCGAGTTCCTCATCTGGAGTTGAGGCCGGAATAGCAGTGTTTCTCTCCAGGGCCGACATGGATCTCGGGGTTTGTCTGGGGTGTCCAAAGGGGAGTCAGGCCTCGTCTCATGTGGAGCCATGCAAGTCCGCTCTCCTCTTGAGTCGGAAAAGCAGTGTCAGGCTTTCTGTCAGGTTGACCACAGGGATCGGTAGCTTTCTCTCTAGGCGCCACAAGGCTGTCACACCTGCCATCGTGTTCTGTGTTGGTCCTCAGGGTGACCGTCGAGTCAGTGCAGGGGAGTCAGTTGTGTCTGGAGTGCACTGGGACATCGGGTGTCTTTTGAAATGGAGGCACGACCCCTGGAGTTCTTCTCTAGCATCCAGTGGAGACGGCCTCCTCTTGAGGTACAATGGCAAAGCAGGGATTCCCTCCCCGACGAAGCAGCGAAACAGACCCTCCTCTCAGGATGAGGAGGGAGAACCGGGGCTTTTCTTGAGTTGTGACGGGACACTCGGTCTTCCTCTCGAGTACAGACGGGTATGTTGGGGCATTTCTTGAGTTGCCTCAAGGGTGTCAAGGACCCTTTCAGGGCTCAGGAGGGAAGGTGGGATTACTTCAATATGTCGCAGAGGAAAAGGGCCTCAACTCGCGTTGAGGGGAGAAGCTCCTGGTTTTTCTCGAGTTGTGGTGGGGTTACTTCGAGTTACGACAGGACATTAGGGATCAGATCATGGGGCCTCTGGGAGGTCCAGTTTCCACGCGTGTCGCGAGGGGCCCCTATGGATTCTTCTGCAGTTGCTGCTGGGGCCGAGGTCCTCATCTGGAGTTGAGGCCAGAAACTCAGTGTTCCTCTCCAGGGCAGACATGGATCTCGGGGTTCCTCTGGGGCGTCCACAGGGGAGTCAGGCCTCATCACGTGTGGAGCCATGCAAGTCCGCTCTCCTCGCAAGAAGGAAAAGCAGTGTCAGGCTTCCGGTCGGGTTGACCATCTGTGGCTTTCTCTTGAGGTGGCACAGGGCTGTCACACCTGCCACTGTGTTTTGAGTCGGTCCTCGGGGTGACTGTTGAGTCAGGACAGGGGAGTCAGGTGTGTCTGGAGTGCACTGGGACATCGGGGGTCTTTTGAAATGGTGGCACACCCCGTGGAGTTTCTCTCGAGCGTCAAGTGGATACCCCCTCTTCTTGAGATGTGACGGGGAGGCCAGGAGACCTCGTCTTCTTGAGATGCGAAGGGAACGCTGGGATAACCTCTTCTTGAGTTGTGGCAGGACCCTCGGTGTTCCTCTCGAGTGTAGAAGGGGATGTCGGGGAACTTCTTGAGTTGCCTCAAAGGCGTCAAGGACACTTTCGGGGTTTATGAGGGAAGGTGAGATTTCTCTCAGGATGCCGCACTGGAAAAGGGCCTCTGCTCCCGTTGAGGGGCGAATCTCCTGCTTTTGCTCGAGTTGTGGCGGAGTTCCTCCTGAGTTAAGACGGGGCCTCAGGGACCCACTCGTGGGGCCTCAGGGAGGTCCAGTCTCCACACGAGTCATGAGTAGCCCCTCTGGATTCCTCTGCAGTCGTTGCCGGGGCCGAGGTCCTCATCTGGAGTTGAGGCCGGAACCTCAGGTTTCCTCTCCAGGGCCGACATGGATCTCGGAGTTCCTCTGGGGCGTCCACAGGACAGTCAGGCCTCATCTCGTGTGGAGCCATTCAAGTCCGTTTTTCTCTCGAGTCAGAAAAGCAGTGTCAGGCTTCCTGTCAGGCTGACCCAGGGATCGGTGGCTTTCTCTCAAGTTGCCATAGGGCTGTCACACCTGCCATTGTGTTTTGAGTCAGTCCTAGAGGCAACTTTCGAGTCAGTGTAAGGGAGTCAGTTGTGTCTGGAGTGCACTGGGACATCGGGGGTCTTTTGAAATGGTGACACGACTCCTGGAATCCTCTCGAGCGTTAAGTGGAGACTGCTTTCTCTTGAGGTGCGACAGGATCGCCGGGATTCCCTCCCCTACGAAGCAGGGAAATGGACCCTCCTCTCGGGATGAGGAGGGAGACCCGGGGCTTTTCTTGATTTATGGTGGGACCCTCGGTGTTCCTCTCGAGTGCAGAAGGGGGTGTCGGGGAACTTCTTGAGTTGCCTCAAGGGTGTCAAGAACCGTTTCGGTCCTCAGGAGAGAAGTTGGGAATTCTTTGCAGACCCCAGAACGGAAGAGGGCCTCAGCTTGGGTTGAGGGGAGAATCTCCTGGTTTTTGTCGAGTTGCGGCGGGGTTCCTCTCAAGTTATGGTGGGGACCTCAGGGGCCTGCTTTTGGGGCCTCAGGGATGTCCATTCTCCTCGAGAGTCGCGAGGGGCCACTTGGGATACCTCTGCTGTCACTGCTGGGGCCGAGGTCCTCATCTGGAGTTGAGGCCGGAACATCAGGGTTCCTCTCCAGGGCCGACAGGGATCTCGGGATTTCTCTGGGGTGGCCACAGTGGAGTCAGGCCTCGTCTCATGTGGAACCATGCAAGTCCGCACTCCTCTCGAGTCGGAAAAGCAGTGTCATGCTTCGTGTCCTGTTGACCATAGGTATGGGTGGCTTTCTCTCAAGGTGCTACAGGGCTGTCACACCTGCCACTGTGTTTTGAGTCGGTCCTTGGGGCGACCATCGAGTCAGTGCAGGGGAGTCAGGTGTGTCTGCAGTGCACTGGGACATTGGGGGTCTTTTGAAATGGTGGAACGACCCCTGGAGTTCCTATAGAGCATCAGGTAGAGACCGCCTCCTCTTGAGGTGCGACGGGAACGACGGAATCCCTCCCCAACAAAGCAGGGAAACGGACCCTCCTCTCGGGTGAAGAGGGAGAACTGTGGCCTTTCTTGAGTTGTGGCAGGACCCTCAGTGTTTCTCTCGAGTGCAGACGGGCGTGTCGGGGAACTTCTTGAGATGCCTCAAGGGTGTCAAGGCCCCTTTCAGGCTCAGGAGGGAAGGCGGAATTTCTCTCCAGATGCAGCAGCAGAAAAGGGTCTCAACTTGCATGGAAGGGAGAATCTCCTGGGTTTTCTCGAGTTGTGGTGGGTTTTTCTCGAGTTATGATGGGAACCTCAGGGATCTGCTATTGGGGTCTCAGGGAAGGCCATTCTCCACGGGAGTCTCGAGGGGCCCCTCGGGATTCCTCTGCAGTCGCTTCCAGGGTCGAGGTCCTCATCTGGAGTTGAGGCTGGAAACTCAGGTTTCCTCTCCAGGGCCGACATGGACCTCGGGGTTCCTCAGGGGCGTCCACAGCAGAGTCAGACCTCGTCTTGTGTGGAGCCATGCAAGTCTGCTCTCCTCTCGAGTGGAAAAGCAGTGTCAGGCTTCTTGTCAGGTTGACCATAGGGAATGGTGGCTTTCTCTCTAGGTCCCACAGGACTGTCAAACCTGCCATCCTGTTTGAAGTCCGTCCTCGGAGCGACTGTCAAGTCCTTGCAGGGGAGTCAGGTGTGTCCGGAGTGCACTGGGATATCAGGGGTCTTTTGAAATGGTAGCACGACCCCTGGAGTTACTCTCGAGCTCAAGGGGAGACCATCTCTTCTTGAGGTAGAATGGGAATGCCGGGGTTCCCTCCCCGATGAAGCTGGGAAATGGACCCTACTCTCGGAATGAGAAGGGAGAACAGGGCATTTTTTGACTTGTGGCAGGATGCTCGGTGTTCCTCTCGAGTGTAGAAGGGGATGTTGGGGAACTTCTTGAGAGGCCTCAAGGATTTCAAGGCCCCTTTCGTGCTCAGGAGGGAAGGCAGAATTTCTCTCCAGACACGGCAGCAGGAAAGTGTCTCAACTCGCCTGGAGGGGAGAATCTCCTGGTTTTTCTCGAGTTGTGGTGGGGTTTCCCTCGAATTAGGATAGAACCTCTGGGATCCGCTCATGGGGCCTCAGGGAGTTCCATTCTCCACGGGAGTCGCAAGAGGCCCATCGGGATTCCTCTGCAGTCACTTCCAGGACTGAGGTCCTCATCTGGAGTTGATGCCAGAACCTCAGGGCTCCTCTCCAGGGCTAACATGGATCTTGGGATTCCTCTGGGGCATCCACAGGGGATTCAGGCCTCGTCTCGAGTGGAGCCATGCAAGTCCGCTCTCCTCTCCAGTCGGAAAAGCAGTGTCAGGCTTCCTGCCAGGTTGACCACAGGGATCGGTGGCTTTCTCTCGAGGTGCCATAAGGCTGTCACACATGCCATCCTGTTTTGAGTCAGTCCTCGGGGTGACCGTCGAGTCAGTGCAGGGGAGTTAGGTGTGTCAGAAGTGCACTGGGACATCACGGGTGTTTTGAAATGGTGGCACGACCCTTAGAGTTCACCTCGAGCTTCAAGTGGAGACCGCCCGACTTTAGGCGTGATGGGAATGCCGGGACTCCCTCTCCGATGAAGCAGGGAAACGGATCCTCCTCTCGAGATGAGGAGGGAGAACTGGGGCTCTTCTTGAGTTTTGGCGGTACCCTCGGTGTTCCTCTCGAGTGCAGACGGGGATGTTGGGGAACTTCTTGAGTTGCCTCAAGGGTGTCAAGGACCCTTCCGAGGCTCAGGAGGAAAGGTGGGATTTCTCTCCAGACACCACAGAAGAACAGGGCCTCAGCTTGCGATGAGTGGAGAATCTCCTGGTTTTTCTTGAGACGCGGTGGGGTACCTCTCGAGTTAGGGTGGGGACCCCAGAGACCCGCTCGTGAGGCCTCAGGGAGGCCCAGTCTCCATGTGAGTCTCGAGGGGCCCCGCGGGATTACTCTTCAGTCGCTGCTGGGGTGGAGGTCCTCATCTGGAGTTAAAGCCGGTACCTCAGGTTTCCTCTCCAGGGCCGACATGGATCTCGGGGTTGCCCTGGGGTGTCCACAGGGGAGTCCCTCCTCATCTCGTGTGGAGCCATGCAAGTCCACTCTCTTCTCGAGTTAGAAAAGCTGTGTCAGGCTTCCAGTTGGGTTGACCATACGGATCGGTGGCTTTCTCTCGAGGTGCCATAGGGCTGTCACACCTGCCATTGTGTTTTGAGTCAGTCCTAGAGGCGACTTTCGAGTCAGTGCAGGGGAGTCAGTTGTGTCTGGAGTGCACTGGGACATTGAAGGTCTTTTGAAATGGTGGAACGACCCCTGGAATTCCTCTCGAGTGTTAAGTGGAGACTGCTTTCTCTTGAGGTGCGACGGGATCGCCAGGATTCCCTCCCCTACGAAGCAGGGAAACCGACCCTGCTCTCAGGATGAGGAGGGCGAACCGGGGCTTTTCTTGAGTTGTGGCGGAACCCTCGGTGTTTCTCTCGAGTGCAGAAGGGGATGTCAGGGAACTTCTTGAGTTGCCTCAAGCATGTCAAGAACCGTTTCGGTTCTCAGGAGAGAAGTCAGGATTTCTCTCGAGACCCCAGAGCGGGAAAGGGCCTCAGCTTGGGTTGAGGGACGAATGTCCTGTGGGAGACTTTCCCACAGGGCTCTCACACGTGCCACCATACTGTAAATCGATACTCGGGGTGACAGTTGAGGCAGTGCAGGGAAACCAGGTTCATCTGGAGTGGAATTAGACATTTGGGGGTCTTTTGGAATGGTGGCACGACCCCTGGAGTTCCTCTCGACTTTCCTGTTGAGAGCGCCTCTTCTTGAGATGGGACGGGAACACCAGGAATCCATTCCCGACGAAGCAGGGACAGGAACCCTCATCTCGAGGGATAAGGGGGAAACGGGGCTCCTCTTGAGTTTGGTGGAAACCCCGGTGTTCATCTCGAGTTGAGAGGGGTATATCGGGGAACTTCTTGAGTTGCTACAAGGGTGTGAATAAACCCTTCGAGGTTCAAGAGGGTAGGTGTGATTTCCCTCGAGACATTGCAGAGGAAAAGGGTCTCCTCTTGCCTCGAGGGGAAAGCTTCCTGGGTTTTATCCAGTTGCGGCAGGTTCCTCTAGAGTTAAGACGGGGACTTCAGAGACCTGCTCATGTGGCCTCCAGAAAGGCCAGTCTCCATGAGAGTTGCGAGGGGCCTCTTGGGAATCCTGTCCAGTCGGTGCTGGGTCTTAAGTCCTCGTCTGGACCCGAGGCCAGAATCTGAGGATTTCTCTCCAGTGCTGGCATGGATCTTGGGATTCCTCTGGAGTCTCCACAGGGGATTCAGGCCTTGTCTTGAGACTTGCACGTCCACTTTCCTCCCGAGCTGTAGCAGCAGTGTCAGGCTTCCCAGCGAGTTGACACAGGAATCTGGGGCTGTCCCTCGAGGCTTTCTCACAGAGCTGTCACACGTGCCACTGTTGTGTGAGTCGATACTCAGGGTGACATTCAAGGCAGTACAGGGAAATCAGGTTCCTTTGGAGTGGACTGAGACATTTGGGTGTCTTTTGGAATGGTGGCTCGACACCTGGAGTTTGTATCGACTTTCCTGTTGAAAGCCACTCCCCTTGAAATGCGACAGGAATGCCAGGAATCCTTTACCGACGAAGCAGGTAAAGAAACCCTCCTCTCGAGGGAGAAGGGTGAAACTGGCTACTGTTGAGTTTCGTGGAACCCTCGATGTTCCTCTCGAGAGGAGAAGGGTATGTCTGGGAACTTCTTGAGTTGCTACAAAGATGTGAAGCCCCCTTCGAGGTTCAAAAGGGAAGGTGTGCTTTCCCTCGAGACGCCACAGTGGAAAAGGGCCTCATCTCTCCTGAAGGGGACAACCTCATGATTTTTCTCAAGTTGCAGCAGGTTCCTCTCGAGTTACTACGGGGACGTCAGGGACCCACTCGTGTGGCGTCAGGAAAGGCCAGTCTCCATGAGAGTTGCGAGGGGCCTCTTGGGATTCCTCTCCAGTTGGTGCTGGGTTCTAATTCCGCGTCTGAAGCCGAGGCCGAAACATGAGGTTTTGTCTCCAGTGCTGGTATGTATCTTGGGGTTCCTCTGGAGTCTCCACAGGGGAGGTGGCCTCGTCTTGAGTGGAGACCTGGAAGTGTGCTTTCCTCCTGAGCTGTAGCAGCAGTGTCAGTCTTCCCGGCGAGTTGACACCGGGATCGTTGTCTTTCCCTCGAGGCTTTCCCACAGGGCTGTCACATATGCCACCGTGGTGTGAGTCGATACTCAGGGTGACATTCGAGGCAGTACAGGGAAATCAGGTTCCTCTGGGGCGGACTGAGATATTTGGGTGTCTTTTGGAAAGGTGGCACGACACCTGGTGTTCCTCTCGACTTTCCAGTTTAGACCGCCTCCCCTTGTGATGCGACGGGAATGCCGGAAAAGCTTTACCGACGAAGCAGGGAAAGGAACCTTCATCTCGAGGGAGAATGGAGAAACGGGGCTCCTCTTGAGTTTGGTGGAACCCTCGGTGTTCTTCTCGAGTGGAGACGGGTATGTCAGGGAATTTCTTGAGTTGCTGCAAGGGTGTGAAGGACTTTTTCGAGGTTCAAGAGGGAAAGTGTGATTGCACTCGAGATGACGCAGCGGAAAAGGGCCTCATCTCGCCTGGAGTGGAGAACCTCCTCGGTTTTCTCGAGTTGTGGCAGATTCCTCTCGAGTTATGACGGGGACATCGGGGACCCACTCGTGTGGCCACGGAAAGTCCAATCTCCATGTGAATTGTGAGGGGCCTCTTGGGATTCCTCTCCAATCTGTGCCTCATCCTAAGTCCTCATCAGAAGCCGAGGCCAGAACTTGAGGTTTCTTCGGTAGGGCTGACAAGGATCATGGGCTCTCTCTGAAGTCTCCACAGGGGCGTCAGGCCTCGTTTCAAGTGAAGTCATGCACGTCCGCTTTCCTTCCGAGCTGTAGCAGCAGTGTCAGGCTTCCTGTCGAGTTGACACAGGGATCTGGGGCTTTCCCTCGAGGCTTTCCCAGAGGGCTGTCACACGTGTCACCGTGGTGTGAGTCGATACTCGGGTTGACAGTCGAGGCGGTGCAGGGAAATGAGGTTCCTCTGGAGAGGACTGAGACCTTGGGGGTCTTTTGAAATGGTTGCATGACACCTGGAGTTCCTCTCGACTTTCGTTTTGAGAGCACCTCCCCTTGAGATGCGACGGGAATGCCGGGAAGACCTTACTGACGAAGCAGGGAAAGGGAGAAGGGGGAAATGGGGCTCCTCTTGAGTTTGGTGGAACCCTCGGTGTTCCTCTCGAGTGGAGAGGGGTATGTCGGGGAGCTTTTTGAGTTGCTACAAGTGTGTGAAGGACCCTGTCGAAGTTCAAGAGGGAAAGTGTGACTTCCCTGGAGAAGCCACAGTGGAAAAGGGCCTCATCTCATCTGAAGGGGAGAGCCTCCTGGTCTTTCTCGAGTTGCAGCAGGTTCCTCTCGAGTTACGACGGGGACCTCAGGGACCCGCTCGTGTAGCCATAATAAAGGCAAGTCTACATGCGAGTTGCGAAGGGCCCCTTGGGATTCCTCTCCAGTTGGTGCCGCGTCCTAAGTCCTCGTCTGGAGCCGAGGCCAGAACCTGAGGTTTCCTCTCCAGTAATGGGATGGATATTGGGGTTCCTCTGTAGTCTCCACAGAGGAGTCAGGCCTCGTCTCAAGTGAAGTCATGCACGCCTGCTCTCCTTCCGAGCTGTAGCTGCAGAATCAGGCTTTGCGTCGATTGGACACAGGGATCTTGTGCTTTCCCTCAAGGCTTTCCCACAGGGCTGTCACACGTGCCACCGTGGTGAGAGTCGAACCTCAAGGTGACAGTCGAGGCAGTGCAGGGAAATCAAGTTCCTTTGACGAGGCCTGAGACATTTTTGGGTCTTTTGGAATGGTGGTACGACCCCTGTAGTTCCTCACGACTTTCCTGATTTGAGCGCCTTCTCTTGAGATGCGACAGGAACCGGGGATCATTTCCCGATGAAGCAAGAAATAAACCCTCAACTCGAGCAAAAGAGGGGGAAACAGGGTTCCTCTTGTTTTTGGTGGGACCCTCATTGTTCCTCTCGAGTGGAGACGAGTATGTCGGGGAGTTTAGTTTAGTTTAGTTTAGTTGCTGCAAGGGAGTGAAGGATCCTTTTGGGGTTCAATATGGAAGGTATGATTTGCCTGGAGACGCCACAGAGGAAAAGGCTTCATCTCTCCTGGAGCGGAGAACCTCCTGGTTTTTCTCGAGTTGCGGCATGTTCCTCTCGAGTTACGTGGGGACATCAGGAACCCGCTCGTGTGGCCTCAGGAAAGACCAGTCTTAATGCGAGTTGCAAGGGGCCTCTTGCGAATCCTCTCCAGTCTGTGCCGGGTCCTAAGTCCTCATCTGGAGCCGAGGCCGGAACCTGAGGTTTCCTTTCCAGTGCTGGCATGGATCTTGGGTTTCCTCTGGAGTCTCCACTGTGTCTCGAGTGGAGACCTGCAGATCCGCTATCCTCCCGAGCTTAGCAACAGTGTCAGACATCCCGTCGAGTTGACACAGGAATCTGGGGCTTTCCCTTGAGGCTTTCCCACAGGGCTGTCACACATGCCACTGTGGTGTGACTCGATACTCAGGGTGACAGTTGAGGCAGTGCAGGGAAATCAGGTTCAGCTGGAGTGCACTTAGATATTTGGGGATATTTTGGAATGGTGGCAAGACCCCTGGAATTCCTCTCGACTTTCCTGGTGAGAGCGCCTCCTCTTGAGATGGGACAGGAACACCGGGAATGCATTCCCAACGAAGAAGGGGAAGGAACAAACATCTCGAGCAGAGGAAGGAGAAACGGGGCTCCTTTGGAGTTGCGGCAGGACCCTCGGTGTTCCTCTCGAGTGGAGACGTGTATGTCGGGAACTTCTTGGGTTGCTGCAAGGGTGTGAAGGACCCTTTTGAGGTTCCTGGAGGGGAGAACCTCCTGGTTTTCCTCGAGTTGTGGCAGGTTCCTCTCGAGTTACGACGTGGACCTCAGGAACCCGCTCGTGTGGCCTCATGAAAGGCCAGTCTCCAAGCAAGTTGCGAGGGGCCTCTCAGGAATCCTCTCCCTTTGATGCCGGTTCCTAAGTCCTCGTCTGGACCCAAGGCCGGAACCTGAGGTTTCCTCTCCTGTGCTGGCATGGATCTTGGGCTTCCTCTGGAGTCTCCACAGGGGAGTCAGGCCTCGTCTCGAGTGGAGACCTGCACGTCCACTTTCATCCTGGGCTGTAGCAGCAGTTTCAGTCTTCCTGTCGAGTTGACACAGGGATCTCTGTCTTTCCATCGAGGCTTTCCCACAGGACTGTCCTTCATGCCACTGAGGTGTTGGTCAATACTCAGGGTGACATTTGGGGCAGTGCAAGGAAATCAGGTTCCTCTGGAGTGGACTGAGACATTTGGGGGTCTTTTGGAATGGTGGGATGACCCCTGGAGTTCCTTTCGACTTTCATGTTGAGTGCGCCTCCACTTGAGATGCAACGAGAATGCTGGGAATCCTTTACCGACGAAGCATGGAAAGGAACCCTCATCTCGAGGGAGAAGGGGGAAACAGGGCTCCTCTTGAGTTTGGTGGAACCATCGGTGTTCCTCTCGAGTGGAGAGGGGTATGTCGGGGAACTTCTTGAGTTGCTACAAGGGTGTGATGGACCCCTTCGAGGTTCAAAAGGGAAGGTGTGATTTCCCTTCAGATGCTGCAGCAGAAAAGGGCCTCATCTCACCTGGAGGGGAGAGCCTCCTGGTTTTTCTCCAGTAGTGGCAGGTTCCTCTCGAGTTACGACGGGGACTGCAGGGACCCCTCGTGTA
The DNA here is from genome assembly GCA_006410935.1 of Redunca redunca. Classification (NCBI taxonomy): domain Eukaryota; kingdom Metazoa; phylum Chordata; class Mammalia; order Artiodactyla; family Bovidae; genus Redunca; species Redunca redunca. The sequence goes on from SJYQ01001361.1 coordinate 167,191, forward strand.
GCCTCAGGAAAGGCCAGTCTCCATGCTAGTTGCGAGGGGCCTCTTGGGATTCCTCTCCAGTCGGTGCCGGGTCCTAAGTCCTCGTTTGAAGCTGAGGCCGGAACCTGAGGGTTCATCCCCAAGGGCTGACATGGATCTTGGGTTACCTCTGGAGTCTCCACAGTGGATTCAGGCCTCGTCTCGATTGGAGACCTGCACGTCCGCTTTCCTTCTGAGCTGTAGCAGCAGTGTCAGGCTCCCCGTCGAGTTGACACAGGGATCTGTGTCTTTCCCTCGAGGCTTTCCCACAGGGCTGTCACACGTGCCACCCTGATGTGAGTCGATACTCGGAGTGACAGTCGAGGCAGTGCAGGGAAATCAGGTTCCTCTTTAGAGGACAGATACATTTGGGGGTCTTTTGGAATGCTGGAATGACCCCTGGAGTTCCTCTCGACTCTCCTGATTTGAGTGCCCTCTTTTGAGATGCGACAGGAACACTGGGAATCATTTCCGGATGAGGCAAGGAAAGGAACCGTCAACTAAAGCAGAAGAGGGAAAATCAGGATTCCTCTTATTTTTGGCGGGACCCCCATTGTTCCTCTCGAATGGAGACGGGTATGTCAGGGAACTTCTTGAGTTGCTACAAGGGTGTGAAGGACCTCTTCGAGGTTCAAGAGTGAATGTGTGATTTCCCTCGAGACGCCACAGCAGAAAAGGGCCTCATCTTGCCTGGAGGGGAGAGGCTCCTGGTTTTTCACGAGTTGCGGCAGGTTCCCATTGAGTTACGACAGGGACCTCAGGGACCTCCTCCAGTGGCCTCAGGAAAGGCCAGTCTCCATGCATGTTGCGAGGGCCCTCTCGGAATGCCTCTCCAGTTGGTGCCGAGTCCTAAGACCTTGTCTGGAGCCGAAGCCAGAACCTGAGGTTTCCTCTTGAATGCTGTTATGGATCTTGGGGTACCTCTGGAGTCTCCACAGGGGAGTCATGCCTCGTCTCGAGTGGAGTCATGCACGTCAGTTTGCCTCCTGAGCTGTAGCAGCAATTTCAGTCTTCCTGGCGAGTTGACACAGGGATCTGCGGCTTTCCTTCGAGGCTTTCCCACAGGGCTGTCACAATTGCCACCGTGGTGTGAGTTGATACTCAGGGTGACATTCGAGGCAGTACAGTGACATCAGGTACCTCTGGAGTGGACTGAGACATTTGGGTGTCTTTTGGAATGGTGAGACGACCCCTGCAGTTCCTCTCGACATTCCTGTTGAGAGCGCCTCCCTATTAGATGTGATGGGAATGGCTCGAATAGTTTACCGACGAAGCAGGAAAAGGAACCCTCATCTCGAGGCAGAAGGGGGAAACGGGGCTCCTCTTGAGTGTGGTCAACCCTCGGTGTTCTTGTCAACTCTAGAAGGGTATGTGGGGGAACCTTGTGAGTTGCTACAAGGGTGTGACGGACACTGTCCTGGTTCAAGAGGGAAGGTGTGATTTCCCATCAGATGCTGCAGTGGAAAATGGCCTCATGTCGCCTGGAGGGGAGAGCCTCCTGGATTTTATTGAGTTGCGGCAGGTTCCCCTCGAGTTACGACGGGGACCTCAGGGTGCAGCTCCTGTGGCCTCAGGAAAGGCCAGTCTCCATGCGAGTTGCGAGGGTCCTCTCGGGATTCCTCTCCAGTCGGTTCTGTGTCTTATGGCGAGGGAGGCCATTTTCCGTATGGCGTCTCCAGGAAAATTACGCTTTCCCTCTTGAACCACAAAAATGTTCTTCACACCCTTGAAGCAAATCAAGAAGATCTCGACATACCCGTCTCCAAACGACAGGAACACCGAGGGTCCAGCCACAACTCATGAGGAGCCCAGTTACCCCCTTCTCGCTCGAGATGTTTGTTCCTTTTCCTTCTTCATCGGAAATGGATTCCCGGAGTTCCCATCCCATATCAAAAGAAGGCGATCTCCAAACGAAAGACAAGAGGAACTCCAGGGGTCGTGCCACCATTCCAAAAGACTCCCAAATATCACAGGCCTCTCCAGAGGAAACTGATTTCCCTGCACTGCCTCAACTGTCACACCGAGGATGGACTCACACCACGGTGACACATGGGACAGCCCTGTGGAAAAGCCTCGAGGGAAATACACAGATCCCTGGGTCACCACACCGGGAAGACTGAAACTGCTGTTACAACTCAGGAGGAAAACTGACGTGCATGTATCCACTCGAGACGAGGCCTGACACCCCTCTGGAGACTCCAGAGGAACCCAAGATCCATGTCAGCCCTGGAGAGGAAACCTCTTTTTCAGTCTCCACTCCAGATGAGGACTTAGGACCCGGCACCAACTGGAGAAGAATCCCGAGAGGCCCCTCGCACCTCGCATGGTGTCTGGCCTTTCCTGAGGCCACACGAGCAGGTCCCTGAGGTTCCCGTTTTAACTGGAGAGGAACCTGCTGCAACTCGAGGAAAACCAGGAGACTCTCACCTCCATGCGAGTTGAGGTCCTTTTCCACTGCGGGATCTCTAGGGAAACTACAGCTTCCCTCTTGAACCTCGAAGGGGTCCTTCACACCCTTGTAGCATCTCACGAAATTCCCCAACATACCCCTCTCCACTCGAGAGGAACACCGAGGGTTCCACCAAACTCGAGGAGCCCCATTTCCCCCTTTTCCCTAGAGATAAGGTTTTCATTCCCTGCTTAGTCGGTAAAGGTTTCCCAGCATCCCCGTCACACCTCAAGTGGACGGGCTCTCAACAGGAAAGTCGATAGGAACTCCAGGTGTAGTGCCACCATACCAAAAGACCCCCAAAAGTCTGAGTCCACTGCAGAGGAACCTGATTTCCCTGTACTGCCTCGAATGTCACCCTCAGTATCGACTCACACCACGGTGGCACGTGTGACAGCCCTGTGGGAAAGCCTCGAGGGAAAGCCACAGATCCCTGTGTCAACTCGACAGGAAGCCTGAAACTGCTGCTACAGCTCAGAAGCAAAGCGGACGTGCATGGCTCCATTCGAGATGATGCCTGACTCCCCTGTGGAGACGCGAGAGGAACCCCAAGATCCATGCCAGCACTGGAGAGGAAACCTCAGGTTTGACCTCGTCTCCAGAAGAGGACATAGGACTCTGCACAGACTCTAGTGGATTCCCGAGTGGTCCCTCGCCACTCGCATGGAGAGTGGCCTTTCCTGAGGCCACGTGGGCGTGTCCGTGAGGTCCCCGTCGTAACCCGAGAGGAACCTGCCTTAAGTCGAGAAAAACGAGGTTCTCCACTCCAAGCGAGTTGAGGCCCTTTTCTGCTGTGTTGTCACGAGAATAACCACACCTTCCCTCTTGAACCTCGAAAACGTACTTCAAACCCTCGCAGCAACTCAAGAAGTTCCCCGACATACCCGTCTCTACTCGAGAGGAACACTGAGGGTGCCGGAGAACTCAACAGGAGCCCCGTTTCCCCCTCCTCCGCTCGAGATGATTGTTCCTTTCTCTGTTTCGTTGGAAATGGATTCCCGGTGTTCCCATCCCATCTCAAGAGGAGGCAGTCTCCACAGGCAAGTCGAGAGGAACTCCAGGGGTCCCACCATTTCAAAAGACCCCCAAATATCACAGTCCTCTCCAGAGGAAACTGACTTCTCTGTTCTGTGTCGAATGTCACACTGAGTAACGACTCTCACCATGGTGGCACATGTGACAGCCCTTTGGGAAAGCCTCGAGGGAAAGACACAGATCCCTGGTTCAACACGCTGGGAAGCCTGACACTGCTGCTACAGCTCAGGAGGCAAACTGACGTGCATGTCTCCACTCCAGACGAGGTCTGACACCCCTGTGCAGGCTCCAGAGGAACCCCAAGGTCCATATCAGACCTGGAGAGGAATCCTCAGGTTTCGGCCTCAGCTTCAGTCGAGGTCTTAGGACCTGGAACCGACTGGAGAGGACTTCCAAGAGGCCCCTTGCAACTCGCATGGTGTCTGGCCTTTCCTGAGGCCACAGGAGTGGGTCCCTGAGGTCCCCGTCATAACTTCGAGAGAAACCAGCCTCAAATCGAGAAAAACTAGGAGGTTCTCCTCTCCAGGCGAGTGAGGCCGTTTTCCGCTGTGGCATATCGAGGGTATTTACAAATTCCCTCTTGAACCTCGAAGGGGTCCTTCACACCCTCGTAGCAACTCAAGAAGTTTCCCGACATACCCCTCTCCACTCGAGAGGAACACCAAAGTTCCACCAACTCAAGAGGAGCCCCGTTTCCCACTTTTCCCTAGAGATAAGCGTTTCATTCCCTGCTTCGTCGGTCAAGGTTTTTTGGCATTCCCGTCCAACCTCAAGTGCAGGCGCTCTCAACAGGAAGGTCGAGAGGAACTCCAGGTGTAGTACCACCATTCCAAAAGACCCCAAAATCTCAGTCCACTCCAGGCAAGTGAAAGAACCAGATCTATGTGTCAACTCGACATAAAGCCTGGCAGTGCTGCTACTGCTCGGAAGCAAAGCGGACATGCAGGGCTCCATTCGAGACGAGGCCTGACACCCCTGTGGAGACTCCAGAGGAACCCCAAGATCCATACCAGCACTGGAGAGGAAACCTCAGGTTTCACTTCGGCTCCAGAAGAGAGGAACCTGCCGCAGGTCGTGAAAAATGAGGAGGTTCTCCACTCCAGGCGAGTTGGGGCCCTTTTCAGCTGCAGCGTCACGAGAGTAACCCACCTTCCTTCTTCAACCTCGAAAAGGTCCTTCAAACCCTTGCACCCACTCAAGAAGTTCCCCGACATACCCGTCTCCACTCGAGAAGAACACTGAGGGCTCCGCCACAACTCAAGAGGAGCCCCGTTTCCCCCTCCTCCGCCCGAGATGATTGTTCCTTTCCCTGTTTCATCAGCAATGGATTCCTGGTGTTTCTGTCCCATCTTAAGAGGAGGCGCTCTCCACAGACAAGTCGTGAGGAACTCCAGGGGTCTTGCCCGCAATCCAAAAGACCACCTATATCTCGGTCCACTCCAGAGGAACCTGACTTCCCTGTTCTGCCTCGAATGTCACCCTGAGGATCGACTCTCACCACGGTGGCACGTGTGACAGCCCTGTGGGAAAGCCTCGAGGGAAAGCCACAGATCCCTGGGTCAACTCGACAGGAAGCTTGACACTGATGCTACAGCTTGGAAGCAAAGCGGTCATCCAGGGCTCCATTTGAGACGAGGCATGACTCCACTATGGAGACTCCAGAGGAACCCCAAGATCCATGCCAGCACTGGGGAGGAAACCTCAGGTACCGACCTCGGCTCCAAAAGAGGACACAGGACTCGGCATCGACTGGAGTGGATTCCCGAGAGGTCCCTCGCCACTCGCATGGAGACTGGCCTTTCCTGAGGCCACGTGAGCTGGTCCCTGAGGTCCCCGTCGTAACTCGAGAGGGACCTGCTGCAAGTCGAGAAAAACGAGGAGTTTCTCCACTCCAGGCAAGTTGAGGCCCTTTTCCACTGTGGCGTCACGAGAATAACCACACCTTCGCTCTTGAACCTCGAAAACATCCTTCAAACCCTCGCAGCAACTCAAGAAGTTCCCCGACATACCCGTCTCCACTCGAGAGGAACACCGTGGGTCCCGCCACAACTCAAGAGGAGCCCCTGTTCCCCTCCTCGCTCGAGATGATTGTACCTTTCCTTGCTTCGTCGGAAATGGATTCCCGGTGTTCCCATGACATCTCAAGAGGAGGCGCTCTCCACCAAGAGTCGAGAGGAACTCCAGGGGTCGTGCCTCCATTCCAAAAGACCCTCAAATATCACAGCCCTCTCCAGAGGAACCTGATTTTCCTGCACTGCCTCAACTGTCACACTGAGTATTGACTGACACCATGGTGACACGTGGGACAGCCCTGTGGAAAAACCTCGAGAGAAAGACAGATACCTGTGTCAACATGCTGAGAAGACTGACACTGCAGCTACAGCTCAGGAGGCAAACTGACGTGCATGTCTCCACTCGAGACGAGGCCTGACACCCCTGTGGCGACTCCAGAGGAAACCCAAGATCCATGTCAGCCCTGGAGAGGAAACCTCATTTCCGGTCTCTGCTCCAGGTGAGGACATAGGATGCAGCACCGACTGGAGAAGAATCCCTAGAGGCCCCTGCAACTCGAATGGTGCCTGGCCTTTATGAGGCCACACGAACAGGTCCCTGAGGTCCCCATCATAACTCGAGAGGAACCTGCCACAACTGGATAAAAAGCAGGAGGCTCTCCCCTTCAGGTGAGATGAAGCCCTTTTCTGCTGCGGCGTCTCCAGGGAAATCACACCTTCCCTCTTGAACCTCGAAGGGGTCTTTCACACCCTTGTAGCAACTGAAGAGTTTCCCTGACATACCCCTCTCTACTCGAGAGGAACAGCGAGTGTTGCACGAAACTCAAGAGGAGCCCCGTTTCCCCCTTTTCCCTTGAGATAAGGTTTCATTCCCTGCTTCGTTGGTCAAGGTTTCCCAGCATTCCCACCACACATCGAGTGGTGCGCTCTCAACAGGAATGTCGAGAGGAACTCCAGGTGTAGTGCCACCATTCCAAAAGACCCCCCAAAATCTCAGTCCACTCCAGAGGAACCTGCTTTCCCTGTACTGCCTCGAATGTCACCCTGAGGATCGACTCACACCACGGTGGCACGTGTGACAGCCCTGTGGGAAAGCCTCGAGGGAAAGCCCCAGATCCCTGGGTCAACTTGACAGGAAGATTGACACTGCTACTACAGCCCGGAAGCAAAGCAGACTTGCAGGCCTTCATTGGAAACGAGGGCTGACATGCCTGTGGAGACTCCAGAGGAACCCCAAGATCCATGTCAGCACTGGAGAGGAAACCTCAGGTTCAGACCTCGTCTCCAGCAGTGGAGATAGTTCCCAGCACTGACTCTAGTTGATTCCTGAGAGGTCCCTAGCCACTCGCATGGAGACTGGCCTTTCCTGAGGCCACACAAGCAGGTCCCTGAGGTCCCCGTCGTAACTCGAGAGGAACCTGCCGCAAGTTGAGAAAAACGAGGAGGTTCTCCACTCCAGGCAAGATGAGGCCCTTTTCCGCTGCGGCGTCACGAGAGAAACCACACCTTCCCACTTGAACCTCGAAAAGTTTCTTGAAATCCTCGCAGCAACTCAAGAAGTTCCCGGACATACCCGTCTCCACTCGAGAGGAACAGTGAGGGTCCCGCCACCACTCAAGAGGAGCCCCGTTTCCCCCTCCTCCGCTCGAGATGATTGTACCTTTCCCTGCTTCGTCTGGAATGGATTCCTGATGTTCCCGTCCCATCTTAAGAGGAGGCACACTCCACAGGCAAGTCAAGAAGAACTCCAGGGGTCATGCCACCAATCCAAAAGACCCCCAGATGTCTAATTCCACTCCAGAGGAACCTGATTTCCCTGCACTGCCTCAACTGTCACCCTGAGTATCAACTCACACCACGGTGGCACGTGTGAAAATCCTGCTGGAAAGCCTGGAGCGAAAGCCCCAGATCCCTATGTCAACTCGACAGGAAGCCTGGCACTGCTGCTACAGCTTGGGAGAAAAGCAGATGTGCAGGTCTCTACTCGAGACGAGGCCTGAATCCCCTCTGGAGACTCCAGAGGAATCCCGAGATCCATGACAGCACTGGAGTGGAACCCTCAGGTTCTGGCCTCGGCTCCCGAAGTGGACTTTGGACCCGGCACGGACTGGAAAGGATTCCTGAGTGGCCCCCTCACAACTCGCATGGAGACTGGCCTTTCCTGAGGCCACACGAGTGGGTTCCTGAATTCCTATTAGTAACTCAAGAGGAACCTGCCCCAACTCGAAATAACCAGGAGGCTCTCCCCTCCAGGCGAGATGAGGCCCTCTTCTGCTGTGGCATCTCGAAGAAAATCACACCTTCCCTCTTGAACCTCAAAGGGAAACTTCATACCATTTTAGCAATCAAGAAGTTCCCCGTCATACCCCTCTCCACTCAAGATGAACACCAAGGGTTCCACCAAACTCAAGAGGAGCCCCATTTCCTTCATCACCCTCGAGATGCAGGTTCCTTTGCCTGCTTCGTCGGGAAAGGAAACCGGCATTCCCGTCTCATCTCAAGTGGAAGTGCTCTCAAAAGGAAAGTCGAGAGGAACTCCAGGGGACGTTCCAGCATTCCAAAAGCCCCCCAAACGTCTCAGTCCACTCCAGAGGAACCTGATTTCCCTGTTCTGCCTCGAATGTCACCCTGAGTATCGACTCACACCACGGTGGCATGTGTGACAGCCCTGTGGATAGCCTCGATGGAAAGACACAGATCCCTCTATCAACTCGACAGAAACCCTGACACTGCTGCTATAGCTCAGAAGGAAAGCGGACCTGCATGACTCCACTCGAAACGAGGCATGACTCCCCGGTGGAGACTCCAGAGGAACCTCAAGATCCATATCAGCCCTGGAGAAGAAACCTCAGGTTCCGGCCTCAGCTTCAGTCGAGGTCTTAGGACCCGGCACTGACTGGTTACGACTCCGAGAGGCCCCTCACAACTCCCATGGTGTCTGGCCTTTCCTGAGCCCACAGGAGCGGGTCCCTGAGGTCCCCGTCGTAACTCGAGAGAAACCAGCTGCAATACGAGAAAAACCAGGGAGTTCTCCCCTCCAGGCGAGTGAGGCCCTTTTCCGCAGCGGCATCTCCAGGGATATTACATTTTCTCTCTTGAATCACAAAAATGTTCTTCACACCTTTTCAGAACTCAAGAAGATCTCGACATACCCATCTCCACACGAGAGGAACACCAAGGGTCCGGCCACAACTCAAGAGGAGCCCCATTCCACCCTCCGTGCTCGAGATGATTCTTCCTTTCTCTGCTTCGTCGGAAATGGATTCCCAGTGTTCCCATCCCATCTCAAGAGGAGGCGCTCTCCACAGGAAAGTCGAGAGGAACTCCAGGGATCGTGCCACCATTCCAAAAGACCCCCAAATATCACAGCCCTCTCCAGAGGAGCCTGATTTCCCTGCACTGCTTCAACTGTCACACAGAGTATTGACTCACACCATGGGGACATGTGTGACAGCCCTGTGGAAAAGCCTTGCGGAAAAGACTCAGATCCCTGTGTCAACACGTCGGGTTGACTGACACTGCTGCTACAGCTCAGGAGGCAAACTGACGTGCCTGTCTCCACTCGAAATGAGGCCTGACACCCCATGGAGACTCCAGAGGAACTCCACGATCCATGCCAGCACTGGAGAGGAATCTTCGGGTTCCGGCCATGTCTCCAGATGTGTACTTTGGACCCGGAAACGACTGTAAAGGATACCTGAGAGTCCCCTTGCAACTCTCATGGAAACTGGCCTTCTCTGAGGCCACACGAGCGTGTTCCTGAAGTCCCCGTCGTAACTTGAGAGGAACCTGCCACAACTCGAAATAACCAGGAGGCTCTCCCTTCCAGGGAAGATGTGGCCATTTTCGGCTGAGGCGTCTTGAAGAAAATCAGACCTTCCCTCTTGAAACTCAAAGGGAACCTTCACACACGTTTAGCAATCAAGAAGTTCCTAGACACACCCCTCTCCACTCGAAAGGAACACCGAGGGTTCCACCAAACTTAAGAGGAGCCCCGTTTCACCCCTCACCCTCGGGATACAGGTTCCTTTGCCTGCTAAATAGGGAAAGGAAACCCGTCATTCCCGTCGCATCTCAAGTGGAAGCACTCTCAACAGGAAGTCGAGAGGAACTCCAGGGGTCATGCCAGCATTCCGAAAGACCCCCAGATTTCTCAGTCCACTCCAGAGGAACCTGATTTCCCTGTTCTGCCTCGAATGTTACCCTGAGTATCGACTCTCTCCACGGTGGCACGTGTGACAGCCCTGTGGGAAAGCCTCGAGGGAAAGACACAGATCCCTGTGTCAACTCGACGGCAAGCCTGACACTGCTGCTACAGCTGAGAAGGAAAGCAGACGTGCATGACTCAACTCGACAAGAGGCCTGAATCCCCTGTGGAGTCTCCAGAGGAACCCCAAGATCCATGTCAGCCCTGGAGAGTAAACATCATTTCCAGTTCCACTCCAGATGAAGACTTAGGACCAGGCACCGACTGGAGAAGAATCTCAAGAGGCCCCTCGCAACTCGCATGGTGTCTGGCCTTTCCTGAGGCCACACGAGCAGGTCCCTGAGGTCCCCGTCGTAACTCGAGAGGAACCTGCCACAACTCTAGAAAAACCAGGAGGCTCTCCACTCCAGGCGAGATGAGGCCCTTTTCTGCTGCAGCGTCTCCAGGGAAATCACATCTTCCCTCTTGAACCTCGAAGGGGCACTTCACACCCTTGGAGCAACTGAAGAAGTACCCGACATACCCCTCTCCACTCGAGAGGAACACCGCGGCTTTCACAAAACTCAAGAGGAGCCCCATTTACCCCTTTTCCCTCGAGATAAGGGTTTCATTCCCTGCTTCGTCGGTCAAGGTTCTTGGCATTCCCGTTATACCTCAAGTGGAGGCGCTCTCAACAGGAAAGTTGAGAGGAACTCCAGGTGTAGTGCCACCATTCCAAAAGACCCCCAAAAGTCTCAGTCCACTCCAGAGGAACCTGATTACCCTGTACTGCCTCGATTGTCACCCTGAGTATCGACTCACATCACGGTGGCATGTGTGACAGCCCTGTGGGAAAGCCTCGAGGGAAAGCCCAAGTTCCTTGTGTCAATTCGACAGGAAGCCTGACACTGCTGCTACAACTCAGAAGCAAAGCAGACATGCATGGCTCCATTTGAGACGAGGCCTGACTCCCCGGTGGAGACTCCAAAGGGACCCCAAGATCCATGCCAGCACTGGAGAGGAACCTCAGGATAGGACCTCGGCTCCAGAAGAGGACATAGGACCTGGCACCGACTGGAGTGGATTCCCGAGTGGTCCCTCGCCACTCGCATGGAGACTGGTCTTTCCTGAGGCCACACGAGCGGGTCCCTGAGGTCCTCATCGTAACTCGAGTGGAACCTGCCGCACGTCGAGAAAAACGTGAGGGTTCTCCATTCCAGGCTAGATGAGGGTCTTTTCCCCTGCGGCATCACGAGAGAAACCACACCTTCCCTCTTGAAACTCGAAAAGGTCCTTCAAACCCTGGCAGCACCTCAAGAAGTTCCCCAACATACCCATCTGCACTCGAGAGGAACACCGAGGGTCCTGCCACAACTCAAGAGGAGCCCCGTTTCCCCCTCCTCCACTCGAGATGATTGTTCCTTTCCCTGCTTTGTCAGGAATGGATTCGTGGTGTTCCTGTCCCATCTTAAGAGGAGGCACTCTCCACAGGCAAGTCGAGAAGAACTCCAGGAGTCGTGCCACCAATCCAAAAGAACCCAAAGGTCTAATTCCACTCCAGCTGAACCTGATTTCCCTGCACTGCCTCCACTGTCACACCGAGTATCTACTCTCACCACAGTGGCACGTGGAACAGCCCTGTGGGAAAGCCTCGAGGGAAAGCCGCAGATCCCTTTGTCTACTCGACGGGAAGCCTGACACTGCTGCTACAGCTCGGGAGGAAGGCAGATGTGCATGTCTCCACTCGAGATGAGGCCTGAATCCCCTAGGGAGACACCAGAGGAACCCCAAGTTCCATGCCAGCACTGGAGAGGAATCCTCATATTTGGCCTAGGCTCCAGACTTGGACTTTGGACCTGAGACCGACTGAAAAGGATTCCTGAGAGTCCCCTCGCAACTTGCATGGAGATGGCCTTTCCTGAGTCCGCACGAGCGGGTCCCTGAAGTACCCGTCATAACCCAAGAGGAACCTGCCACAACTAGAAATAATCAGGAGGCTCTTCCCTCCAGGCGAGATGAGGCTCTTTTCCAATGTGGCATCTCGAAGAAAATCACACCTTCCCTCTTGAACCTCAAAAGGAAACTTCATTCCTTTTTAGCAATCCAGAAGTTCCCCGACATACCCCTCTCCACTCGAGAGGACCATCAAGGGTTCCACCAATCTCAAGAGGAGCCCCGTTTCCCCCCTTACCCTTGAGATGCAGGTTCCTTTCCCTGCTTCGTCGGTAAAGGAAAGCCGGCTTTCACGTCGCATCTGAAGTGGAAGCGCTCTCAACAGGAAAGTCGGGAGGAACACCAGGGATTGTGCCAGCATTCCAAAAGACCCCCAAATGTCTCAGTCCACTCCAGAGGAACCTGATTTCCCTATTCTGCCTTGAATGTCACCCTGAGTATCGACTCTCACCAAGGTGGCACGTGTGACAGCCCTGTGGGAAAACCTCGAGGGAAAGACATAGATCCCTGTGTCAATCCGAGGGGAAGAGTGACACTGCTGCTACAGCTAGGAAGAAAGCAGACGTGCATGACTCCATTCGAGACTAGGCCTGACTCCCCTGTGGAGACTACAGAGGAACTCCAAGATACATATCAGCCCTGGAGAGGAAACCTCAGGTTCCGGCTTCAGCTTCTGTCTAGGACATAGGACCCGACACCGACTGGAGAGGACTCCCAAGAGGCCCCTCGCAACTCACATGGTGTCTGGCCTTTCCTGAGGCCACAGGAGTGGGTCCCTGATGTCCCTGTCGTAACTCGAGAGGAACCAGCCGCAACTCGAGAAAAACCAGGAGGTTCTCCCCTCCAGGCGACTGATGCAATTTTCCGCTGTGGCTTCTACAGGGAAATCACACTTTCCCTCTAAAACCAAAAAAATGTCCTTCACACCCTTGCAGCAAATCAAGAAGATCTCGACATACCCGTCTCCATAGGAGAGGAACACCTTGGGTCCTGCCTCAACTCAAGAGGAGCCCCGTTTCCCCCTTCTTGCTCGAGATGATTGTTCCCTCCACTGCTTCGTCTGAAATGGTTCCCGGTGCTCCCATCCCATCTCAAGAGGAGGCACTCTCCACAGGAAATTCGAGAGGAATTCCAGGGGTCCTGCCACCATTCCAAAAGAATCCCAAATATCACAGCCATCTCCAGAGGAATCTGATTTCCCTGCACTGCCTCAAATGTCACACCGAGTATCGACTCACTCCACGGTGACACCTGTGACAGCCCTGTGGAAAAGCCTCGAGGGAAAACAAAGATCCCTGTGTCAACACGTCGGGAAGACTGACACTGCTGCTACAGCTCAGGAGGCAAACTGACGCGCATGTCTCCACTCGAGACGAGGCCTGACACCCATGTGGAGACTCCAGAGGAACCCCAAGATCCGTGTCAGCCCTGGAGAGGAAACCTCCTTTCTGGTGTCCGCTCCAGATGAGGACTTAGGACCCGGCACCGACTGGAGAAGATTCCTGAGAGGCCCCTCGCAACTCGCATGGTGTCTGGCCTTTCCTAAGGCCACATAAGCAGGTCCCTGAGGTCCCCATCGTAACTCGAGAGGAACCTGCTGCAACTCGAGAAAAACCAGGAGGCTCTCCCCTCCAGGCGAGATGAGGCCCTTTTCTGCTGCGGCGTCTCAAGGGAAATCACACCTTCCCTCTTGAACCTCGAAAAGGGCCTTCAAACCCTCGCAGCAACTCAAGAAGTTTCCTGATATACCCGTCTCCACTCGAGAGGAACACCGACCGTCCCGCCACAATTCAAGAGGAGCCCCTTTTCCCCCTCCTGCACTCAAGATGATTGTTCCTTTCCCTGCTTCGTCGGGAATGGATTCCCGGTGTTCCTGTCCCATCTCAAGAGGAGGCGCTCTCCACAGGCAAGTCGAGAGGAACCCCAGGGGTCGTGCCACCAATCCAAAAGACCCCCAAATGTCTAATTACCCTCGAGGGGAACCTGATTTCCCTGCACTGCCTCTACTGTCAACCAGAGTATCGAATCACACGACCGTGGCACGTGTGACAGCCCTGTGGGAAAGCCTGGAGGGAAAGACCCAGATCCCTGTGTCAACTCGATGGAAAGACAGACACTGCTGCTAGAGCTCGGGAGGAAAGCGGACACGCAGGTCTCCACTCGAGACGAGGCCTGACTCCCCTGTGGAGACTCCAGAGGACCCCCAAGATCCATGCCAGCACTGGAGAGGAATCCTCAGGTTCTGGGCTCTACTCCAGACATGGACTTTGGACCCAGCACCGACTGGAAAGGATTCCTGAGAGGCCCGTCGCAGCTCGCTTGGTGTCTGGCCTTTTCTGAGGCCACAGGAGTGGGTCCGTGAGGTCCCGGTCATAACTGGAGAGAAACAGGTCGCAATTTGAGAAAAACCAGGAGGTTCTCCCCTCCAGGCAAGTGAGGCCCTTTTCCGCTGCGTCATCTCCAGGAAAATCACACTTTCCCACTTTAACCACAAAAATTTTCTTCCCCCCATGTAGCAACTCAAGAAGATCTCGGCATACCCGTCTCCACACGAGAGGAACACCGAGGGTCCTGCCACAAATCAAGAGGAGCCCCGTTTCTCTCTCCTCGCTTGAGATGATTGTTCCTTTCCCTGCTTCGTCACACATGGATTCCCGGTGTTCCCATCCCATTTCAAGAGAAGGTGCTCTCCACAGGAAAGACGAGAGGAATTCAAGGGTTCGTGCCACAATTCTAAAAGACCCCCAAATATCACAGCCCTCTCCAGAGAAACCTGATTTCCCTGCACTGCCTCAACTGTCACACCAAGGATCGACTCACACCATGGTGATACGCGGGACAGCCCTGTGGAAAAGCCTCGAGGGAAAGCCCCAGATCCCTGTGTCTACATGCCGGGAAGACTGACACTGCGGCTACAGCTCAGGAGGCAAACTGACGTGCATGTCTCCACTCGAGACGAGGCCTGACACCCCTGTGGAGACTACAGAGGAACCCCGAGATCCATGCCAGCACTGCAGAGGAAACCTCCTTTCCGGTCTCCACTCCAGACGAGGACACAGGACCCGGCACCGACTGGAGTTGATTCCCAAGAGGTCCCTCACCAGTGGCATGGAGACTGGCCTTTCCTGAGGTCACGTGAGCGGGTCCCTGAAGTCGCTGTCATAACTCTAGGGGAACGTGCCGGATGTCGAGAAAAACGAGGAGGTTCTCCACTTCAGGCGAGATGAGGCCCTTTTCCACTGCGGCGTCACAAGAGAAACCACACCTTCCCTCTTGAACCTCGAAAAGGTCCTTCAAACCCTCGCAGCAACTCAAGAAGTTCCTTGACATACCCGTCTCCACTCGAGAGGAACAGCGAGGGTCCCGCCACCACTCAAGAGGAGCCCCGTTTCCCCCTCCTGCACTCGAGATGATTGTTCCTTTCCCTGCTTTGTTGGGAATGGATTCCCGGTGTTCCTGTCCCATCTCAAGAGGAGGCACACTCCACAGGCAAGTCGAGAGGAAATCCAGGTGTCGTGCCACCATTCCAAAAGACCCCCAAATGTCTAATTACACTCCAGATGAACCTGATTTCCCTTCACTTACTCAACTGTCCCCCCGAGTATCGACTCACACCACGGTGGCATGTGTGACAGCCCTGTGGGATAACCTCAAGGGNGTGTCAACTCGACGGGAAGCCTGACACTGTTGCTACAGCTCGGGAGGAAAGTGGACGTGCAGGTCTCTACTCGAGACGAGGCCTGACTCCTCTGTGGAGACTGCATAGGAACCCCAAGATCCATGCCAGCACTGGAGAGGAATCCTCAGGTTCCGGCCTCAGCTCCAGAAGTGGACTTTGGACCCGACACTGACTGGAAAGGATTCCTGAGAGGCCACTCACAACTTGCATGCAGACTTGCCTTTCCTGAGGACACCTGAGCGTGTCCCTGAAGCCCCCACCATTAATCGAGAGGAACCTGTGGCAACACGAAACAACAAGGAGGCTCTCCCCTCCAGGAGAGATGAGGCCGTTTTCTGCTGTGGCATCTCGAGGAAAATCACACCTTCCCTCTTGAACCTCAAAGGGATCCTTCACACACATTTAGCAATCAAGAAGTTCCTCAACATGCCCCTCTCCACTCGAGAGGAACACCGAAGGTTCCATAAAATTCAAGAGGAGCCCCGTGTCGCCCCTCACCCACGAGATGCAGTTTTCTTTCCCTGCTTCTTCGGGAAAGGAAAACTGGCATTCCCGTCATATCTAAAGTGGAAGCGCTCTCAACAGGAAAGTCGAGAGGAACACCAGGGGTCGTGCCAGCATTTCAAAAGACCCCCAAATGTCTCAGTTCACTCCAGAGGAACCTTATTTCCCTGTTCTGCCTCGAATGTCACCCTGAGTATCGACTCTTACCACGGTGGCACATGTGACAGCCCTGTGGGAAAGCCTCGAGGGAAAGCCCCATATCCCTGAGTCAACCCGACAGGAAGCCTGACACTGCTGCTACATCTCGGAAGGAAAGCGGACGTGCATGACTCCACTCGAGACGAGGCCTGAATCCCCTGTGGAGACTCCAGGGGTACCCCCAGATCCATATCAGCCCTGGAGAGGAAACCTCAGGTTCCAGCCTAAGCTTCAGTCGAGGTCTTAGGACCAGGCACCGATTGCAGAGGACTCCCGAGAGGCCCCTCGCAACGCGTATGGTGTCTGGCCTTTCCTGAGCCCACAGGAGTGGGTCCCTGAGGTCTCTGTTGTAACTCGAGAGAAACCGGCTGCAATACAAGTAAAACCATGATGTTCTCCCCTCCAGGCGAGTGAGGCCCTTTTCTGCTGCGGCGGCTCCAGAGAAATCACACTTTCCCTCTTGATCCACAAAAATGTTCTTCACACCCTTGCAGCAACTCAAGAAGATCTTGACATACCCGTCTCCACACGAGAGGAACACCGAGGGTCCTGCCACAACTCAAGAGGAGCCCCGTTTTCCCCTCCTCTCTCTAGATGATTGTTCTTTTCCCTGCTTCGTCGGAAATGGATTCCCGGTGTTCCCATCCTATCTCAAGAGCAGGTGCACTCTACAGGAAATTCGAGAGGAACTCCAGGGGTGGTGCCAATATTCCAAAAGACCCCCAAATATCATGGCCCTCTCCAGAGAAACCTGATTTTTCTGCAGCCTCATCTGTCACATTGAGTATCGACTCACACCACGGTGTGACAGCCCTGTGGAAAAGCCTCGAGGGAAAGACACAGATCCCTGTGTCAACACGCCAGGAAGACTGACACTGCAACTACTGCTCAGGAGGCAAACAGACCTGCATGTCTCCACTTGGGACGAGGCCTGACACCCCTGTGAAGACTCCAGAGGAACCCCAAGATCCATGTCAGCCCTGGAGAGGAAACCTCTTTTCCGGTCTCCGCTCCAGGTGAGGCCTTAGGACCTGGCACAGACTGGAGAAGAATCCTGAGAGGCCTCTCACAACTCGCATGATGTCTGGCCTTTCCTGAGATCACACGAGCAGGTCCCTGAGGTCCCCGTCGTAACTCGAGAGGAACCTGCCGCAACTTGAGAAAAACCGGGAGGCTCTCCCCTCCAGGCGAGATGAGGCCCTTTTCTGCTGCGGCATCTGGAGGGAAATCACACCTTCCCTCTTGAACCTTGAAGAGGTCCTTAAGGACCTTGTAGCAACGCAAGTAGTTCCTGACTTACCCCTCTCCACTAGAGAGGAACGCCAAGGCTTCCATTAAACTCAAGAGGATCCCTGTTTCCCCCCTTTCCCTCGAGAAAAGTGTTCCATTCCCTGCTTCGTCAGACAAAGTTTCCCAGCATTCCTGTCAGAACTCAAGTTGAGGTCTCTCAACAGGAAAGTTGAGAGGGATTCCAGGTGTAGTGCCACCATTCCAAAAGACCCTCAAATGTCTCAGTACACTCCAGAGGAAGCTGATTTCCCTGAACTGCCTCGAATGTCACTCTGAGTATCGACTCACACCACAGTGGCACGTGTGACAGCCCTGTGGGAAAGCCTCGAGGGAAAGACCCAGATCCCTGTGTCAACTTGACGGGAAGACTGACACTCCTGCTCCAGCTCGGACGCAAAGCGGACATGCAGGGCTCCATGGCAGACGAGGCCTGATTCCCCGGGGGAGACTCCAGAGGAACCCCAAAGTCCGTGCCAGCACTGGAGACGAAACCTCAGGTTCCACCCTCTGCTCCAGAAGAGGACATCGGTCCTGGCACCGACTGGAGTGCATTCCCGAGAGGTCCCTCACCACTCGCATGGAGAAGGGCCTTTCCTGAGGCCACGCGTGCTGGCCCCTGAGGTCCCCATTGTAAGTCGAGAGGACCTGCCACAAGTTGAGAAAAACGTGGAGGTTCTCCACTCCAGGCAACATGAGGCCCTTTTCCGCTCCGGCGTCACGAGAGAAACCACACCTTCGCTCTTGAACCTCGCAAAGGTCCTTCAAAGCCTCGCAGCAACTCAAGAAGTTCCCCGTCATCCCCGTCTCCACTCGAGAGGAACACCGAGGGTCCCACCGCCACTCAAGAGGTGACCCTTTTCCCCCTCCTCCGCTCGAGATGATTGTTCCTTTCCCTGCTTCGTCGGGAATGGATTCCCGGTGATCCTGTCCCATGTTAAGTGGAGGCGCTCTCCACAGGCAAGTCGAGAGGAACTCCTGGGGTCGTGCCACTAATCAAAAAGGGCCCCAAATTTCTAATTCCACTCCAGATGAACTTGATTTCCCTGCACTGCCTCAACTGTCCCACCGTGTATCGACTCACACCACGGTGGCTCGTGTGACATCCCTGTGGGAAAGCCCTGAGGGAAAGCCTTGTGGGAAAGCCACAGATCCCTGTGTTTACTCGACGGGAAACCTGACACTGCTGCTACAGCTCGGGAGGAGAGCGGACGTGCAGGTCTCCACTCGAGACGAGGCCTGACTCCCCTGTGGAGACTCCAGAGAAACCCCAAGATCCATGCCAGCACTGGAGAGCAACCCTCACGTTCCGGCCCCAGCTCCAGACGTGGCCTTTGGACCCAGCACCGACTGGAAAGGATTCCTGAGAGGCCTCTTGCAACACGCATGGACACTGGCCTTTCCTGAGGCCACAAGAGCGGGTCCCTGAAGTCCCTGTCGTAACTCGAGAGGAACCTGCCGCAACTCAAAAAAACCAGGAGGCTCTCCCCTCCAGGCGATATGAGGCCCTTTTCCGCTGTGGCGTCTCGAAGAAAATCACACCTTCCCTCTCGAACCTCCAAGGGAACCTTCACAACCTGTTAGCAATCAAGAAGTTCCCCGACATACCCCACTCCACTCGAGAGGAACACCGATGGTTCCACAAAACTCAAGAGGAGCCCCGTTTCCCCCTTTGCCCTCGAGATAAGGGTTTCATTCCCTGCTTCATCAGTAAAGCTTTCCTGGCATTCCCGTCACAACTCAAGTGGAGGCGCTTTCAATAGGTGAGTCGAGAGGAACTCCAGGGATCATTTCACCATTCCAAAAGACCCCCAAATGTTTCAGTCCACTCCAGAGGAACCTGATTTCCCAGTACTGCCTCGAATGTCACCCTGAATATCGAATCACACCACGATGGCACGTGTGACAGCCCTCTGGGAAAGCCTTGAGGGAAAGCCCCAGATCCCTGTGTCAACTCGACAGGAAGCCTGACACTGCTGCTCCAGCTCGGAAGCAAAGCGGACATGTAGGGCTCCATTCGAGAAGAGGCCAGACTCCGCTGTAGAGACTGCAGAGGGGCCCCAAGATCCATGCAAGCACTGCAGAGGAAACCCCAGGTTCCCACCTCGGCTCCAGAACAGGATACAGGACCCGGCACTGACTGGAGTGGTTTTCCGAGAGGTCCCTCGCCACTCGCATGGAGACTGGCCTTTCCTGAGGCCATGCGAGCATGTCCCTGTGGTCCCTGTCGTAATGCAAGAGGAACCTGCCCCAGTCTAGAAAAACGAGAAGGTTCTCCACTACAGGCGAGATGAGGCACTTTTCCGCTGCGTCTTCACAAGAGAAACCACACCTTCCCTCTTGAACCTCGAAAAGGTCCTTCAGACCATCTCAGGAACTCAAGAAGTTCCGCGACATACCCTTCTCCACTTGAGAGGAACACTGAGGGTCCCGCCACAACTCAAGAGGAGCCCCGGTTCCCTCTCCTCTGCTCGAGATGATTGTTCCTTTCCCAGCTTCGTCAGGAATGAATTCCCGGTGTTCCTGTCCCATCTTAAGAGGAGGCGCTCTCCACAGGCAAGTCGAGTGGAACTCCAGGGGTCATGCCACCAATCCAAAAGAACCCGAAATGTCTAATTCCAATCCATATGAACCTGATTTCCTTGCACTGCCTCAACTGTCCCCCCGAGTATCGACTCACACCACCCTGGCACATGTGACAGCTCTGTGGGAAAGCCTCGAGGGAAAGTCCCAGGTCCCTGTGTCAACTCGACGGGAAGCCTGACACTGCTGCTACAGCTCGGGAGGAAAGCGGACGTGCAGGTCTCCACTCAAGACGAGGCCTGACTTCCGTGTGGAGACTCTAGAGGTACCCCAAGATCCATGCCAGCACTGGAGAGGTATCCTCAGGTTCCAGCCTCTGCTCCAGACGTGGACTTTGAACCCGGCACCGACTGGAAAGGATACTTGAGAGGCCCCTTGCAACTCGCATGGAGACTGGCCTTTCCTGAGGCCACACGAGCATGTCCCTGAAGTCCCTGTCATAACTGGATAGGAAACTGCCGCAACTCGAAATAACCAGGAGGCTCTCCCCTCCAGGCGAGAAGAGGCCCTTTCCCGCTGTGGTGTCTCTAGGAAAATCACACCTTCCTACTTGAACCTCAAAGGGAAACTTCAAACCCTTTTAGCAATCAAGAAGTTCCTCGACACGCCCCTCTCCACTCGAAAGGAATAACGAGGGTTCCACCAAAGTCAAGAGGAGCCCCGTTTTTCCCCTCACCCTCGAGATGCAGGATCCTTTCCCTGCTTTGTCGGGAAAGGAAACCCGGCATTCCCGTCACATCTCAAGTGGAAGTGCTCTCAACAGGAAAGTCGAGAGGAACACCAGGTGAAGTGCCACCATTCCAAAAGACCCCCCAAAGTCTCAGTCCACTCCAGAGGAACCTGATTACCTGTTCTGCCTCGAATGTCACCCTGAGTATCAACTCTCACCACGGTGGCACGTGTGACAGCCCTGTGGGAAAGCCTCGAGGGAAAGCAACATATCCTTGTGTTAACTTGATGGGAAGCCTGACACTGCTGCTACAGCTCGGAAGGAAAGCGGACGTGCATGACTCCACTCGAGATGAGGCCTGACTCCCCTGTGGAGACTCCAGAGGAACCCCAAGTTCCATATCAGCCCTGGAGAGGAAACCTCATGTTTCAGCCTCAGCTTCACTCGAGGACTTAGGACCCGGCACCGACTGAAGAGTACTCCCGAGAGGCCCCTCGCAACTCACATGGTGTCTGGCCTTTCCTGAAGCCACAGGAGCTGGTCCCTGAAGTCCCCGTCGTAACTCGAGAGAAACCAGCCACAATTCGAGAAAAACCAGGAGGTTCTCCCCTCCAGCCGAGCGAGGCACTTTTCCGCTGTGGCATCTACAGGGAAATCACACTTTCCCTCTTGAACCACAAAAATGTTCTTCACACCCTTGCAGCAACTCAAGAAGATCTTGACATACCCGTCTCCACAGGAAAGGAAAAACGAGGGTCCCGCCACAACTCAACACGAGCCCTGTTTCCCCCGCCTCGCTAGAGATGACTGTTCCTTTCCATGCTTCGTCGGAAATGGATTGCAGGTTTCCCATCCCATCTCAAAAGGAGGCTATCTCCACAGGAAAGTCGGGAGGAACTCCAGGGGTCATGCCACCATTCCAAAAGACCCCCAAATATCACAGCCCTCTCCAGAGGAATCTGTTTCCCTGCACTGACTCAACTGTCACACCGAGTTTCGACTCACCCCACGTGACACGTGTGACAGCCCTGTGGGAAAGCCTCGAGTGAAAGACCCAGATCCCTGTGTCAACTCGACAGGAAGCCTGACACTGCTGCTACAGCTCAGAAGCAAAATGGACATGCAAGGCTTCATTCGTGCCGAGGCCTGACTCCACTGTGGAGACACCAGAGGAACCCCAAGATCCATGCCAGCACTGGAGAGTAAACCTCAAGTTCCGACCTCGGCTACAGAAGAGGACATAGGACCTGGCACCGACTGGAGTGGAATCCTGAGAGGTCCCTCACAACTCGCATGGAGACTGGGCTTTCCTGAGGCCACGTAAGCAGGTCCCTAAGGTCTCCATCGTAACTCGAGAGGAACCTGCCACAAGTCGAGAAAAACGAGGAGGTTCACCACTCCAGGCGCAATGAGGCCCTTTTGCACTGCGGCGTCACCAGAGAAACCACACCTCCCCTCTTGAACCTCGAAAAGGTCCTTCAAACTCTCGCAGCAACTCAAGAACTTCCCCGACATACCCGTCTCCACTCGAGAGGAACACCGAGAGTCCCACAACAACTCAAGAGGAGCCCCTCACCCTAGAGATGATTGTTCCTTTCCCTGCTTGATCGGGAAAGGATTCCCGGTGTTCCTGTGCCATCTTAATAGGAGGCGCTCTCCACAGGCAAGTCGAGAGCAACTCCAGGGGTCATGCCACCCATCCAAAAGACCCCCAAATGTCTAATTCCACTCCAGAGGAACCTGATTTCCCTGCACTGCCTCAACTGTCACACCGAGTATCGACTCACATCACGTTGGCACGTGTGACATCCCAGTGGGTAAGCCTCGAGGGAAAGCCCCAGATCCCTGTGTCAACTCAACGGGAAGCCTGACACTGCTGCTACAGCTCGGGAAGAAAGCGCACATGCAGGTCTCCACTCGAGACGAGGCCTGACTCCCCTGTGGAGACTTCAGAGGGACCCCAAGATCCATGCCAGGACTGGAGAGGAATCCTTAGGTTTCGGCCTCGGCTCCAGACATGGACTTTGGACCAGCACCGACTGGAAAGAATTCCTGAGAGGCCCCTTGCAACTCGCATGGAGACTGGCCTTTCCTGAGGCCACACGTGCGGGTTCTTGAAGTCCCCGTCGTAACTCGAGAGAAACCAGCCGCAACTCGAAATAACCAGGAGGCTCTCCCCTCCAGGCGAGATGAGGCCCTTTTCCGATGTGGCATCTCAAAGAAAATCACACCTTCCCTCTTGAACCACAAACGGAAACTTCACACCCTTGTAGCAATTCAAAAAGTTCCCCGATATACCCTTGCCCACTCGAGAGGAACACCGAGGGTTGCCCCAAACTCAAGAGAAGTTTCCCCCTTTTCCCTCAAGATAAGTGTTCATTCCCTCCTTCGTCAGTAAAGGTTTCCTGGGATTCCTGTCACACCTCAAGTGGAGGCGCTGTCAACAGGATAGTCAAGAGGAACTCCAGGTGTAGTGCCACCATTCCAAAAGAACCCCAAAAGTCTCAGTCCACTCCAGAGGAACCTGATTTCCCTGTACTGCCTCGAATGTCACCCTGAGTATCGACTCACACCACAGTGGCACGTGTGACAGCCCTGTGGGAAAGTCTCGAGGGAAAGTGCCAGATCCCTGTGTCAACTCGACTGGAAGCCTGACAGTGCTGCTACAGCTTGGAAACAAAGCAGACAAGCAGGGCTCCATTCGAGACAAGGCCTGAGTCCCCTGTGGAGACTCCAGAGGACCCCAAGATCCATGCCAGCACTGGAGAGGAAACCTCAGGTTCTGATTTTGGTTCCAGAAGAGGACATAGGACCTGGCACCGACTGGAGTGGATTCCTGAGAGGTCCCTCTCCACTTGCATGGAGAATGGCCTTTCCTGAGGCCACGCAAGCGGGTCCCTGAGGTCTCCGTCGTAACTCGCGAGGAACCTACCGCAAGTCGAGAAAAACGAGGAGGTTCTCCACTCCAGGTGAGATGAGGCCCTTTTCTGTTGCGGTGTCACGAGAGAAACCACACCTTCCCTCTTGAACCTCGAAAAAGTCCTTCAAACCCTCGCAGCACTTCAAGAAGTTCCCCGACATACCTGTCTCCACTCGAGAGGAACACCGAGGGTCCCGCCACCACTCAAGAGAAGCCCCGTTTCCCCGCCCTCCACTAGAGATGACTGTTCCTTTCCCTGCTTCGTAGGGAATGGATTCCCGGTGCTCCTGTCCCATCTGAAGAGGAGGCATCTCCACACGTAAGTCAAGAGAAACTCCAGGGGTCGTGCCACCAATCCAAAAGACCCCCAAATGTCTCATTCCACTCCAGATGAACCTGATTTCCCTGCACTGCCTCAATTGTCACCCTGAGTATCGACGCACAACATGGTGGCACGTGTGACGGCCCTTTGGGAAAGCCTCAAGGTAAAGCCCCAGATCTTGTGTCAAATCAATGGGAAGCCTGACACTGCTGCTAGAGTTTGGGAGGAAAGCGGACGTTTAGGTCTCCACTCGAGACGAGGCCTGACTACCCTGTGGAGACTCTAGAGGAACCCCAGGATCCATGCCAGCACTGGAGAGGAATCCTACGTTCCGGCTTGGCTCCGGACGTGGACTTTGGACCCGGCACTGATTGGAAAGGATTCCTGAGAGGCCCCTTGCAACTCGCATGGAGACTGGCCTTTCCTGAGGCCACACAAGCTGGTCCCTGAAGTCCCCGTCGTATCTGGAGAGGAACCTGCCGCAACTCGAAATAACCAGGAGGCTCTCCCCTCCAGGCGAGACGAAGCCCTTTTTCGCTGTGGCATCTCGAAGAAAATCACACCTTCCCTCTTGAACCTCTAAGGGAACCTTCATACGCTTTAAGCAATCAAGAAGTTCCCCGACAAACTCCTGTCCACTCGAGAGGAACACCGAGGGTTCCACCAACTCAAGAAGAGCCCCATTTCCCCCCTCACCCACGAGATGCATGTTGCTTTCCCTGTTTCGTCAGGAAAGGAAAACCAGCATTCCCGTCGCATCTCAAGTGGAATCACTCTCAACAGGAAAGTTGAGAGGAACTCCAGGTGTGGTGCCAGCATTCCGAAAGACCCCCAGATTTCTCAGTCCACTCCAGAGGAACCTGAAATCCCTATTCCGCCTCGAATGTTACTCTGATTATCTACTCTCACCACGGTGGCAATTGTGACAGCCCTGTGGGAAAGCCTCGAGGGAAAGCCCCAGATCCCTGTGTCAACTCAATGGGAAGACTGACACTGCTGCTACAGCTCGGAAGGAAAGTGGACGTGCATGACTCCACTCGAGACGAGGACTGAGTCCCCTGTGGAGACTCCAGAGGAACCCCAAGATCCATATCAGCCCTGCAGAGGAAACCTCAAGTTCCGGCTCAGCTTCATTTGAGGACTTAGGACAGGGCACCGACTGGGGAGGACTCCCTAGAGGCCCCTCGCAACTCCCATGGTGTCTGGCCTCTCCTGAGGCCACAGGAGCGGGTCCCTGAGGTCCCCGTCATAACTCAAGAGAAGTCGGCCGCATTTTGAGAAAAACCAGGAGGTTCTCGCCTCCAGGCGACTGAGGCCATTTTCCGCTGTGGCGTCTCTAGGGAAATCACAGCCTCCCTCTTGAACCTTGAAGTGGTCCTTCACACTCCTGTAGCAACTCAAGAAGTTCCTCGACATACCCCTCTCCACTCGAGAGGAACACCGAGGGTTCCAGGAAACTCAAGAGGAGCCCTGTTAACCGCTTTTCCCTTGAGATAAGGGTTTCATTCCCTTCTTCGTCGGTCAAGGTTTCCCGGCATTCCCGTCACAGTGCAAGTGGAGGTGCTCTCAACAGGAAAGTCGAGAGGAATTCCAGGTGTAGTGCCACCATTCTAAAAGACCCCCAAATGTCAGTCCACTCTAGAGAAACCTGATTTCCCTGTACTGCCTCGAATGTCACCCTGAGTATCGACTCTCACCACGGTGGCACGTGGGACAGCCCTGTGGAAAAGCCTCAAAGGAAGCCCCAGATCCCTGTGTCAACTCGTCAGGAAGCCTGACACTGCTGCTATAGCTAGGAAGCAAAGCGGACATGCAGGGCTCCATTCGAGACAAGGCCTGACTCCCCTGTGGAGACTCCAGAGGAACCCCAAGATCCATTCCAGCACTGGAGAGGAAACCTCACGTTCCGACCTCAGCTCCAGAAGAGGACAGAGGACACAGCACCAACTGGAGTGCACTCCCGAGTAGTTCCTTGACACTCGCATGGAGACTGGCCTTTCCTGAAGCCACACAGGTGGAATCCTGATGTCTCCGTCGTAACCTGAGAGGAACCTGCAGCAAGTCGGTAAAAACGAAGAGGTTCTCCACTCCAGGCAAGATGAGGCCCTTTTCCGCTGCGGCGTCATGAGAGAAACCACACCTTCCCTCTTGAACCTCGAAAAGGTCCCTCAAACCCTCGCCGCAACACAGGAACTTCCCCGACATACCTCTCTCCCCTCGAGAGGAACACCGAGGATCCCGCCACAACTCCAGAGGTGCCTTGTTTCCCCCTCATCCACTCGAGATGATTGTTCCTTTCCCTACTTCGTCAGGAATGGATCGCGGTGTTCCTGTCCCATCTTAATAGGAGGCGCTCTCCACAGGCAAGTCGAGAGGAAATCCAGGGGTCGTGCCTCCATTCCAAAAGACCCCATAATGTTTAATTCCACTCCAGATGATCCTGATTTCCCTGCACTGCCTCAAATGTCCCCCCGAGTATTGACTCACACCACGGTGGCACGTATGACAGCCCTGTGGGAAAGCCTCGAGAGAAAGCCCCAGGTCCCTGTGTCAACTCGACAGGAAACCTGACACTGCAGCAACAGCTGGGAAGCAGAGCGGACATGCAGGGCTCCATTCGAGAGGAGGCCTGACTCCCCTGTGGAGACTCCACAGGAACCCCAAGATCCATGCCAGCACTGGAGAGGAATCCTCAGGTTCTGGCCTCGTCTGCAGACGTGGACTTTGGACCTGGCACCAACGGGAAAGGATTCCTGAGAGTCCCCTCGCAACTCGCATGGAGACTGGCCTTTCCTGAGGCCACACGAGCTGGTCCCTGAAGTCCCCGTCATAACTCAAGAGGTACCTGCCGCAACTCCAAATAACCAGGAAACTCTCCCGTCCACGCGAGATGAGGCCCTTTTCCGCTGTGGTGTCTCTAAGAAAATTACACCTTCCCTCTTGAACCTCGAAGGGGTTTTTCACACCCTTTTAGAAATCAAGAATTTCCCCAACATACCCCTCTCCACTCGAGATGAACACCGAGGGTTCCACCAAACTCAAGAGGAGCCCCGTTTCCCCCTTTTCCCTGGAGATATACAATTCATTCCCTGCTTCATCGGTCAAGGTTTCCCGGCATTCCCGTCACACACAAGTGGAGGTGCTCTCAACAGGAAAGTCGAGAGGAACTCCAGGTATAGTGCCACCATTCCAAAAGACCCCTAAAGTCTCAGTCCAGTTCAGAGGAATCTGATTTCCCTGTACTGCCTCGAGTGTCACCTTGAGTATCAACTCACACCACAGTGGCACGTGTGAGAGCCCTGTGGGAAAGCCTTGAGGGAAAGACCCAGATCCCTGTGTCAACTCGACAGGAAGCCTGACACTGCTGCTACAGTTCGGAAGCAAAGCGGACATGCAGGGCTCTGTTCGAGACGAGGGTTGACTCCCCTGTGGAGACTCCAGAGGAACCCCAAGATCCATTCCAGCACTGCAGAGGAAACCTCAGGTTCCAACATCGGCTCCAGAAGAGGACACAGGACCTGGCACCGACTGCAGTGGAATCCCGAGAGGTCCCTCGGCACTCGCATGGAGACTGGCCTTTCCTGAGGCCACAGGAGCGGATTCCAAGGTCCCCTTTGTAACTCGAAATAAACTGGCCTCAATTCGAGAAATACCAGGAGGATCTCCACTCCAGGCGAGATGAGGCTCTTTTCCGCTGCGGTGTCTTCAGGGAAATCAGACTTTCCCTCTTGAACCACAATAATGTTGTTCACACACTTGCAGCAACTCAAGAAGATCTCGACATACCCGTCTCCACACGAGAGGAACACCGAGGGTCCCACCACAACTCAAGAGGAGCCTCGCTTCCCCTTCCTCGATCGAGATGATTGTTCCTTTCCCTGCTTTGGCGGGAATGGATTGGTGTTCCCATCCCATCTCAAGAGGAGGCGCTCTGCACAGGAAAGTCGAGAGGAACTCCAGGGTTCGTGCCACCATTCCAAAAGACCCCCAAATATCACAGACCTCCCCAGAGGAACCTGATTTCCCTGCACTGCCTCAACTGTCACACTGAGTATCGACTGACACCTCGGTGACACCTGTGACAGCCCTGTGGAAAAGCCTCGTGGGAAAGACACATCCTTGTGTCAACACGCCGGGAAGACTGACACTGCTGCTACAGTTCAGGAGGCAAACTGACGTGCATATCTACAGTCGAGACGAGGCCTGACACCCCTGTGGATACTCCAGAAGAACACCGAGGTCCATGTCAGCACTGGAGAGGAAACGTCCTTTCCGGTCTGAGCTCCAGACGAAGACGTAGGTCCTGGCACCGACTGGAGAAAAATTCTGAGTGGCCCCTGGAAACTCACATGGTGTCTGGCCTTTCCTGAGGCCACACGAGCAGGTCCCTGAGGTCCCCGTTGTAACTCGAGAGGTACCTGCCGTAACTCGAGAAAAACCAGGAGATTCTCCCCTCCAGGCGAGATGAGGCCCTTTAATGCTGTGGCATATCGAGGGAAATCACACCTTCCCTCTTGAACCTCGAAGGGTTCCTTCACACCCTTGTAGCCTCTCAGGAAGTTCCCCGACATACCCCTCTCCAATCGAGAGGAAAACCGAGGGTTCCACCAAACTCAAGATGAAACGCGTTTCCCTCCTCACACTCGAGATGCAGGTTTCTTTCCCTGCTTCGTTGCGAAAGGAAACCCGGCAAACCAATAGAATCTCAAGTGGAAGCGCTCTAAACCGGAAAGACGAGAGGAACTTCAGGGGTCGTGCCAGCATTCCAAAAGACCCCCAAATGTCTCAGTCAACACAGAGGAACCTGCTTTCCCTGTTCTGCCTCGAATGTCACCCTGAGTATCGACTCTCACCACGTTGGCACGTGTGACATCCCTGTGAAAAAGCCTCAAGGGAAAGCCCCAGATCCCTGTGTCAACTCGACGGGGAGCCTGACACTGCTGCTACATCTCAGAGGGAAAGCGGAAGTGCATGACTCCACACGAGACGAGGCTTGACTCCCCTTTGGAGACTCCAGAGGAACCCCAAGATCCATATCAGCCCTCAGAGGAAACGTTAGTTCCGGCTTCAGCTTCAGTCGAGGTCTTAGGACCCGGCACCAACTGGAGAGGACTCCCGAGAGGCCCCTCGCAACTCACATGGTGTCTGTCCATTCCTGAGGCCACAGGAGAGGGTCCCTGAGTTCCCCGTCTAAGCTCGAGTGAAACCGGCCACAATACGAGAAAAACCAGGAGAATCTCCCCTCCAGGCGAGTGAGGCCCTTTCCACTGTGGCGTCTCCAGGGAAATCACACTTTCCCTCTTGAACCACAAAAATGTCTTTCATGCCCTTGCAGCAACTCAAGAAGATCTCGATATACCCATCTCCACACGAAAGGAACACCGAGGGTCCCGCCACAACACAGGAGGAGCCCCGTTTCCCCCTCCTCCCTCGAGATGTTTGTTCCTTTCCCTTCTTCGTTGAATATGGATTCCCGGTGTTCCCATCCCATCTCAAGAGGAGGCGCTCTGCACAGGAAAGTCGAGAGGAACTCCAGGGTTCGTTCCACCATTCCAAAAGACCCCTAAATAACACAGCCCTCTCCAGAGGAACCTGATTTCCCTGCACTGCCTCAACTGTCACACCAAGAATCGACTCACAGCACGGTGCTACGTGGGAAAAGCCTCGAGAGAAAGACACAGATCCCTGTGTCAACACTCCGGAAAGACTAACACTGCTGCTACAACTCAGGAGCACACTGATGTGCAAGTCCACAATAGAGAGGAGGCCTGACACCCCTGTGGAAACTCCAGAGGAACCCCAAGATCCATGTCAGCCCTGGAGAGGAAACCTCATTTCCGATCTCTGCTCCAGACGAGGACTTAGGACCCCGCACTGACTGGAGAAGAATCCTGAGAGGCCCCTCGCAGCTCGCATGGTGTCTGGCCTTTCCTGAGGCCACACGAGCAGGTCCCTGAGTTCCCCGTCTTAACTCGAGAGGAACCTGCCGCAACTCGAGAAATACCAGGAGGCTCTCCCCTCCAGGCGAGATGAGGCCCTTTTCCAATGCGGTGTCACGAGAGAAACCACACCTTCCCTCTTGAACCTCGAAAAGGTCCTTCAAACCCTCGCAGTGACTCAAGAAGATCCCTGACGTACCCGTCTCCACTCGAGAGGAACACCGAGGGTCCCACCACCACTCAAGAGGTGCCCCGTTTCCTCCTCCTCCACTCGAGATGATTGTTCCTTTCCCTGCTTCGTTGGGAATGGATTCCCGGTTTTCCGGTCCCATCTTAAGAGGAGGCGCTCTGCACAGGGAAGTCGAGAGGAACTCCATGTGTCGTGCCACCAATCCAAAAGACCTCCAAATGTCTAATTAGACTCCAGATGAACCTGATTTCCCTGCACTGCCTCAACTATCCCCCCAAGTATCGACTCACACCACGATGGCACGTGTGACAGCCCTATGGGAAAGCCTTGAAGGAAAGCCCTAGATCCCTGTGTCAACTCGACGGGAAGCCAGACACAGCTGCTACAGCTCGGGAGGAATGTGCACGTGCAGATCTCCACTAGAGACGAGGCCTGACTCCCCTTTGGAGACTCCAGAGGAACCCCAAGATTCATATCAGCCATGGAGAGGAAACCTCAGGTTCCGGCCTCAGCATCAGTCGAGGACTTAGGACCCGGCACCAACTGGAAAGGACTCCCAAGAGGTCCCTCGCAACTCGCACGGTGTCTGGCCTTTCCTGAGGCCACACGAGCAGGTCCCTGAGGTTCCTGTCGTAACTCGAGAGCAACCTGCTGCAACTCGAGAAAAACCACGAGGCTGTCCCCTACAGGGGAGATGAGGCCCTTTTCCTCTGCAGTGTCTCCAGGGAAATCACACCTTCCCTCTTGAACCTCCAAGGGGTCCTTCACACCCTTGTGGCAACTCAAGAAGTTCCCCCACACACCCCTCTCCACTCGAGAGGAACACCTAGGGTTCCACCAAACTCAAGAAGAGCCCCGTTTCCCCCCTCACCCTCTAGATGCAGGTTGCTTTCCCTGCTTCGTCGCTAAAGGAAAACTTGCATTCCTGTTGAATCTCAAGTAGAAGCGCTCTCAACAGGGAAGTCGAGAGGAACTCCAGGGGTCAACCCAGCATTACAAAAGACACCCAAATGACTCAGTCCACTCCAGAGGAACGTGATTTCCCTGTACTGCCTCGAATGTCACCTTGAATATCGACTCTCACAATGGTGGCATGTGTGAAATCCCTGTGGGAAAGCATCGAGGGAAAGCCCCAGATCCCTGTGTCAACTCGACAGGAAGCCTGACACTGCTGCTACAGCTCGGAAGCAAAGCAGACATGCAGGGCTCCATTCAAGACGAGGCCTGACTCCCCTGTGGAGACTCCAGAGGAACCCCAAGATCCATACCAGCACTGGAGAGGAAACCTCAGGTTCCAACATCGGCTCCAGAAGAAGACATAGGACCCGGAACCGACTGGAGTGGATTCCTGAGAGGTCCCTCGCCACTCGCATGGAGACTGGCTTTTCTGAGGCCACGAGAGCGTGTCCCATGAGTCCCTGTCATAATCGAGAGGAGCATTCCCCAAGTCGAGAAAAACTAGGAAGTCCTCCACTCCAGGAGAGATGAGGCCCTTTTTGGCTGCGGCGTCACGAGAGAAACCACACCTTCCCTTTTGAACCTCAAAAAGGTCCTTAAAAATCCTCGCAGCAACTCAAGAAGTTCCCCAACATACCCGTCTCCACTCGAGAGGGACACCGAGGGTCNCTGTCGAATCTCAAGTAGAAGCGCTCTCAACAGGGAAGTCGAGAGGAACTCCAGGGGTCAACCCAGCATTACAAAAGACACCCAAATGACTCAGTCCACTCCAGAGGAACGTGATGTCCCTGTACTGCCTCGAATGTCACCTTGAATATCGACTCTCACAACGGTGGCACGTGTGAAATCCCTGTGGGAAAGCCTCGAGGGAAAGCCCCAGATCCCTGTGTCAACTCGACAGGAAGCCTGACACTGCTGCTACAGCTCGGAAGCAAAGCAGACATGCAGGGCTCCATTCGAGACGAGGCCTGACTCCCCTGTGGAGACTCCAGAGGAACCCCAAGATCCATACCAGCACTGGAGAGGAAACCTCAGGTTCCAACATCGGCTCCAGAAGAAGACATAGGACCCGGAACCGACTGGAGTGGATTCCTGAGAGGTCCCTCGCCACTCGCATGGAGACTGGCTTTTCTGAGGCCACGCGAGCGTGTCCCATGAGTCCCTGTCATAATCGAGAGGAGCATTCCCCAAGTCGAGAAAAACGAGGAAGTCCTCCACTCCAGGAGAGATGAGGCCCTTTTTGGCTGCGGCGTCACGAGAGAAACCACACCTTCCCTCTTGAACCTCGAAAAGGTCCTTAAAAATCCTCGCAGCAACTCAAGAAGTTCCCCAACATACCCGTCTCCACTCGAGAGGGACACCGAGGGTCCCGCCACCACTAAAGTGGAGCCCTGTTTCCCCCTCCTCCACTCGAGATGATTGTTCCTTTCCTTGCTTCGTCGGGAATGGCTTCCCAGTGTTCCTGTCCCAACTTAAGAGGAGGTGCTCTCCACAGGCAAGTCGAGAGGAACTCCAGCGGTCGTGCCACCAATCCAAAAGACCCCCAAATGTCTAATTCCACTCCAGATGAACATGATTTCCCTGCACTGCCTCAACTGTCACCCAGGGTATCAACTCACACCACAGTGGCACGTGTGAAAGCCCTGTGTGAAAGACTCGAGGGAAAGCCCCAGGTCCCTGTGTCAACTTGACGGGAAGCCTGACACTGCTCGGGAGGAGAGCGGATGTGCAGGTCTCCACTCGGGACGAGGCCAGACTCCACTGTGCAGACTCCAAAGGAACCCCAAGATCCATGCCAGCACTGGAGAGGAATCCTCAGGTTCTGGGCTCGGCTCCAGACGTGGACTTTGGACCTGGCACCGACTGGAAAGGTTTCCAGAGAGGCCTCTCGCAACTAGCATGGAGACTGGCCTTTCCTTAGGCCACATGACCGGGTCCCTGAAGTCCCCTTCATAACTCGAGAGGAACCTGCCGCAACTCGAAATAAACAGGAGGCTCTCCCCTGCAGGCGAGATGAGGCCCTTTTCCTCTGTGGCATCTCGAAGAAAATCACATCTTCTCTCTTGAACTTCAAAGGGAAACTTCACACCCTTTTAGTAATCAAGAAGTTCCCCGACATACCCCTCTCCACTAGAGAGGAACACCCATGGTTCCAAAAACCTCAAGAGGAGCCACGTTTCCCCCCTCATCCTCGAGATGCAGTTTCCTTTCCCTGCTTCATCAGGAAAGGACACCCGGCATTCCTGTCGCATCTCAAGTGGAAGCATTCTCAACAGGAAAGTCGAGAGGAACTCCAGGGGTCATGCCAGCATTCCAAAAAGACCCCCAAATGTCTCAGTCCACTCCAGAGGAACCTGATTTCCCTGTTCTGCCTCGAATGTCACCCTGAGTATCGACTCTCACCACGGTGGAACGAATGTCAGCCCTGTGGGAAAGCCTCGAGGGAAAGCCCCAGATGCCTGTGTCAACTCGACGGGAAGCAACAAACTGCTGCTACAGCTCAGAAGGAAAGCGGACGTGCATAACTCCACTCAAGACGAGGCCTGACTCCCCTGTGGAGACTTCAGAGGAATCCCAAGATCCATATCAGCCTTGGAGAGGAATCTTAAGGTTCTGGCCTCAGCTTCAGTCGAGGACTTAGGAATGGGCACTGACTGCAGAGGCTTCCCGAGAGGCCCCTCGCAACTCGCATGGTGTCTGGCATTTCCTGAGGCCCCAGGAGCGGGTCCCTGAGGTCTCCAATGTAACTCGAGAGAAACTGGCCACAATTCGATGAAAACTAGGAGGTTCTCCCCTCCAGGCGAGTGAGGTCCATTTCCGCTGTGGTGTCTTCAGGGAAATCACACTTTCCCTCTTGAACCACAAAAATGTCCTGCACGCCCTTGCAGCAAATCAAGAAGATCTCGACATACCTGTCTCCACACGAGAGGAACACCGAAGGTGCCGCCGCCACTCAAGAGGAGCCTCGTTTCCCCATCCTCCGCTCGAGATGATTGTTCCTTTCCCTGCTTCCTTGGAAATGGATTCCCGGTGTTCCTGTCGCATCTCAACAGGAGGCGCTCTCCACGGGAAAGTCGAGAGGAACTGCAGGGGTCCTGCCACCATTCCAAAAGACCCCCAAATATCACAGCCCTCTCCAGAGGAACCTGATTTCCCTGCACTGCCTCAACTGTCACACCGAAGATCAACTCACACCACAGTGACGCATGGACAGGCCTGTGGAAAAGCCTCGAGGGAAAGACACAGATTCCTGTGTCAACACTCCGGGAAGACTGACACTGCTGCTACAGCTCAGGAGGCAAACTGACGCGCATGTCTCCAATCGAGACGAGTCCTGACACCCCAGTGGAGACTCCAGAGGAACCCCAAGATCCATGTCAGCCCTGGAGAGGAAACCTCCTTTCAAGTCTCCACTCCAGACAAGGACTTAGGACCCGGCACTGACTGAAGAAGAATCCCGAGAGGCCCCTGACATCTCGCATGGTGTCTGGCCTTTCCTGAGGCCACACGAGCAGGTCCCTGAGGTCCCCGTCCTAACTCGAGAGGAACCGGCCACAACTCGAGAAAAATATGAGGCTCTCCCCTCCAGGCGAGATGAGGCCCTTTTCTGCTGCGGCCTCTCGAGGGAAATCACACCTTCCCTCTTGAACCTCCAAGGGGTCCTTCACACCCTTGTAGCAACTGAAGAAGTTTCCCGACATACCCCTCTCCACTCGAGAGGAACACCGAGGGTTCCAGCAAACTCAAGAGGAGCCCCGATTCCTGCTTTTCCCTTGAGATAAGTTTTTCATTCCCTGCTTCTATGGTCAAGGTTTCCCGGTATTTGCGTCACACCTCAAGTGGAGGCGCTCTCTACAGGAAAGTTGAAAGGAACTCCAGGTATAGTGCCACCATTCCAAAAGACCCCCAAAAGTCTTGATCCACTCCAGAGGAACCTCATTTCCCTGTACTGCCTCGAATGTCACTTTGAGTGTCAACTCACATCATGGTGGCACATGTGACAGCCCTGTGGGAAAGCCTCGAGTGCAAGACCCAGATCGCTGTGTCAACTCGACAGGAAGCCTGACATGGCTGCTACAGCTCGGAAGCAAAGTGGACATGCTGGGCTCCATTCGAGACGAGGCCTGATTCCACTGTGGAGACTCCAGAGGAACCACAAGGTTCATGCCAGCAGTTGAGACAAAACATCAGGTTCCGCCCTCCGCTACAGAAGAGGACATAGGTCCCGGCACCGACTGGAGTGGATTCCCGAGAGGTCCCTCGCCACTCGCATGGAGAATGGCCTTTCCTGAGGCCACACGTGCTGGTCCCTCAGGTCCCCGTCGTAACTCGAGAGGAACCTGCCAGAAGTCGAGAAAAACGAGGAGGTCCTACACTCGAGGCGAGATGAGGCCGTTTTCCGCTACGGCATCACGAATGAAACCATACCTTTCCTCTTGAACCTCGAACAGGTCCTTCAAACCCTCGCAACAACTTAAGAAGTTCCCCGTCATACCCATCTCCACTCGAGAGGAACACCGAGGGTCCCGCAAATCACACAAGAGGAGGCCCATTTCCCCCTCCTCCACTCGAGATGATTGTTCCTTTCCCTGCTTCATCGGGAATGGATTCCCGGTGTTCCGGTCCCATCTTAATAGGAGGCGCAATCCACAGTAAAGTTGAGAGGAACTTCAGGGGTCGTGCCACCACTTCAAAAGACCCCCAAATATCACAGTCTTCTCCAGAGGAATCTGATTTCCCTGAACTGCCTCAACTGTCACACCGAGGATCGACTCACACCATGGTGACACCTGGGACAGCCCTGTGGAAAAGCCTCGAGGGAAAGACACAGATCCATGTGTCAGCACGCCGGGAAGGCTGACACTGCTGCTACAGCTCAGGAGGCAAGCTGACGTGCATGTCTCCACTCGAGACGAGGCCTGACACCTCTGTGGAGACTCCAGAGGAACCCCAAGATCCATGTCAGCCCTGGAGAGGAAACCTCCTTCCTGGTCTCCGCTCCAGACGAGGACTTAGGACCCGGCACCGACTGGAGAAGATTTTCGAGAGGCCTGTCGCCCCTCGCATGGTGTCTGGCCTTTCCTGAGGCCACACGAGCAGTTCCCTGAAGTCCCCGTCCCAAATCGAGAGGAACCTGCTGCAACTCGAGAAAAAAACCAGAAGGCTCTCCCCTCCAGGCGAGATGAAGCCCTTTTCACTGTGGCATCTCGAGGGAAATCACACCTTCCCTCTTGAACCTCCATGGGGTCCTTCACACCCTTCTAGCAACTCAAGAATTTCCCCGAC
>SJYQ01001361.1:204957-234477 GCA_006410935.1 Redunca redunca
AGTGGTACATATACACAATGGAGTATTACTCAGCCATTAAAAAGAATACATTTGAATCAGTTCTAAGGAGATGGATGGAACTGGAGCCGATTATACAGAGTGAAGTAAGCCAGAAAGAAAAACACCAATACAGTTTACTAACGCATATATATGGAATTTAGAAAGATGGTGATGATCACCCTGTATGTGAGACAACAAAAGAGACTCAAATATACAGAGTGAACTTTTGGACTCTGGGGGAGAGGGAGAGGGAGAGGGTGGGATGAGATGGGAGAATGACATTGAAAGATGTATACTATCATGTAAGAAATGAATCGCCAGTCTATGTCCGATGCAGGATGCAGGATGCTTGGGCATGGTTCCTGGAGAGGACCCAGAGAGATGTTATGAGGTGGGAGGTGGGAGGGGATTCATGATTGGGAACGCACGTACACTCGTGGTGAATTCATGTCAATGTTTGGCAAAACCAACACAGTATTGTAAAGTAAAATAAAGTTAAAATAAACATTAAAAAATATATATATAGACTGTAATGATGTGAGAAAATGTTAATTTTAGTGTTAAAAATGCAAAAAGGGACAAGGTATGATTGATATTGTTTAAAAATGTAAAGATAACATACTAAGTATTTCATTTATATATAAAGGATCTATTTTTTCACAGTTGCGTAACTAAGAGGAAAATAAAAGATGTTACCAGTGTTTGAATAAAAAAAAAAAATAGGGAAGTCGAGCGGAACTCCAGGTGTAGTGCCACCATTCAAAAAGACCCTCAAAAGTCTCAGGCCACTCCAGAGGAGCCTGATTTCCCTGTACTGCCTCGAATGTCACCCTGAGTATCGACTCACACCACGGTGGCACGTGGGACAGCCCTGTGGGAAAGCCTCGAGTGAAAGATCCAGATCCCTGTGTCAACTTGACGGGAAGCCTGACACAGCTGCTACAGCTCGGAAGCAAAGCGGACATGCAGGACTCCTTTTGAGACGAGGCCTGATTCCCCTGTGGAGACTCCAGAGGAACCCCAAAGTCCATGCCAGCACTGGAGACGAAACCTCAGGATCCGACCTCCACTCCAGAAGAGGACATAGGTCCCGGGACCGACTGGAGAGGATTCCCGAGGTTCCTCGCCACTCGCATGGAGAATGGTCTTTCCTGAGGCCACGAGAGCCAGTCCCTGAGGCCCCCGTCGTAACTCGAGTGGAAGCTGGCTCAAGTCGAGAAAAACAAGGAGGTTCTCCACTCCAGGCGAGATGAGGCCCTTTACCACTGTGGCATCACGAGAGAAACCACACCTTCCCTCTTGAACCTCGAACAGGTCCTTCAAACCTTCAAAACAACTCAAGAAGTTCCCCGTCATACCTGTCTCCACTCGAGAGGAACACCGAGGGTCCTACAAACCACTCAAGAGGAGCCCCGTTTCCCCCTCCTCCACTTGAGATGATTGTTCCTTTCCCTGCTTCGTCAGGAATGGATTCCTGGTGTTCCGGTCCCATCTTAAGAGGATGCGCTCTCCATAGGCAAGTCGAGAGGAACTGCAGGACTGCGAAATATCACAGCCCTCTCCAGAGAACCTGATTTCCCTGCACTGCCTCAATTCTCACACTGAGGATCAACTCACATCACGGTGTCACGTGGGACAGCCCTGTGGAAAAGCCTCGAGGGAAAGACACAGATCCCTGTGTCAACACGCCGGAAAGACTGACACTGCTGCTACAGCTCAGGAGGCAAACTGACGCGCATGTCTCCACTCGAGACGAGGCCTGACACCCCTGTGGATACTTCAGAGGAACCCCAAGATCCATGTCAGCCTTGGAGAGTAAACCTCCCTTCCGGTCTCCGCTTCAGACCAGGACTTAGGACCCGGCACCGACTGGAGAAGAATCCCGAGAGGCCACTCGCACCTCGAATGGTGTCTGGTCTTGCCTGAGGCCACATGAGCGCGTCCCTGAGGTCCCCTTCGAACCTCGAGAGGAACCTGCCTCAACTCGAGAAAAACCAGGAGGCTCTCCCCTCCAGGCTATATGAGGCCCTTTTCTGCTGCGGCCTCTCGAGGGAAATCACACCTTCCCTCTTGAAACTCCATGGGGTCCTTCACACCCTTCTAGCAACTCAAGAAGTTCCCTGACATACCCCTCTCCACTTGAGAGGATCACCGAGTTTTCCAGGAAACTCAAGAGGAGCCCTGTTTCCCGATTTTCCCTAGAGATAAAGGTTTCATTCCCTGTTTTGTCGGTCAAGGTTTCCCGGCATTCCCATCACATGTCACGTGGGAGGCGCTCTCAAAAGGAAAGTCGAGAGAAACTCCAGGTGTAGTGCCACCATTCCAAAAGACCCCCAAAAGTCTCAGTCCACTCCAGAGGAACCTGATTTACCTGTACTGCCTCGAATGTCACCCTGAGAATCGACTCAAACCACGGTGGCACGTGTGACAACCCTGTGGGAAAGCCTCGAGTGAAAGACCCAGATCCCTGTGTCCATTCGACGGGAAGACTGACACACCTGCTACAGCTCGGAAGCAAAGCGGACGTGCAGGGCTCCATTCAAGACGAGGCCTTATTACCTGTCGAGACTCCAGAGGAACCCCAAAGTCCGTGCCAGCACTGGAGACGAAACCTCAGGTTCCGACCTCCACTCCAGAAGAGGACATAGGTCCCGGCACCGACTGGAGTGGATTCCCGAGAGGTCCTCGCCACTGGCATGGAGAACGGCCTTCCCTGAGGCCACGTGTACCGGTCCCTGAGGTCACCATCGTAACTCGAGAGGAACCTGCCCCAAGTCGAGAAAAACAAGGAGGTTCTCCAATTCCGGCGAGATGAGGCCCTTTTCCACTGCAGCGTCACGAGAGAAGCAACACCTTCCCTCTTGAACCTCGAAAAGGTCCTTCAATCCCTCGCAACAACTCAAGAAGTTCCCTGTCATACCTGTCTCCACTCGAGAGGAACACCGAGGGTCCCACCACCACTCAAGAGGAGCCCCGTTTCCCCCTCCTCCGCTTGAGATGATTGTTCCTTTCCCTGCTTCGTCAGGAATGGATTCCCAATGTTCCGGTCCCATCTTAAGAGGAGGTGCTTTCTGCAGGCAAGTCGAAAGGAACTTCAGGACTGTGAAATATCACAGCCCTCTCCAGAGAACTTGATTTCCCTGCACTGCCTCAATTCTCACACCGAGGATCAACTCACATCATGGTGTCACGTGGGACAGCCCTGTGGAAAAGCCTCGAGGGAAAGACACAGATCCCTGTGTCAACACGCCGGAAAGACTGACACTGCTGCTACAGCTCAGGAGACAAACTGACGCGCATGTCTCCACTCGAGACGAGGCCTGACACCCCTGTGGATACTTCAGAGGAACCCCAAGATCCATGTCAGCCCTGGAGAGTAAACCTCCCTTCTGGTCTCCGCTCCAGACCAGGACTTAGGACCTGGCACCGACTGGAGAAGAATCCCGAGAGGCCACTCGCACCTCGCATGGTGTCTGGTCTTGCCTGAGGCCACACGAGCGCGTCCCTGAGGTCCCCTTCGAACCTCGAGAGGAACCTGCCTCAACTTGAGAAAAACCAGGAGGCTCTCCCCTCCAGGCTATATGAGGCCCTTTTCCACTGCGGCCTCTCAAGGGAAATCACACCTTCCCTCTTGAAACTCCATGGGGTCCTTCACACCCTTCTAGAAACTCAAGAAGTTCCCCGACATACCCCTCTCCTCTCGAGAGGAACACCGAGGGTTCCAGCAAACTCAAGAGGAGCCCGATTTCCCGCTTTTCCCTAGAGATAAGTGTTTCATTCCCTGCTTCGTCGGTCAGGGTTTCCCGGCATTCCCGTCACACCTCAAGTGCAGGCGCTCTCCACAGGAAAGTCGAGAGGAACTCCAGGTGTACTGCCACCATTCAACAAGACCCCCAAAAGTTTCAGTCCACTCCAGAGGAACCTAATTTCCAGTACTGCCTCGAATGTCACCGTGAGTATCGACTCTCACCAAGGTGGTATGAGTGACAGCTCTGTGGGAAAGCCTCCAGTGAAAGACCCAGATCCCTGTGTCAACTCAACGGGAAGACTGACACTACTGCTACAGCTCGGAAGCAAACGGACATGCAGGGCTCCATTTGAGACGAGGACTGATTCCCCTGTGGAGAATCCAGAGGAAACCCAAAATCCGTGCCACCACTCGAGATGAAACCTCAGGTTCCGACCTCCGCTCCAGAAGAGGACATAGGTCCCGGCACCGACTGGAGTGGATTCTCGAGATGTCCCTCGCCACTCGCATGGTGAATGGCCTCTCGTGAGACCACGGGTGCCAGTCCCTGAGGTCCCCGTCGTAACTCGAGAGGAACCTGCCGCAAGTCGAGAAAAACTAGGAGGTTCTCCACTACAGGCGAGATGAGGCCCTTTTCTGCAGCGGCGTCAGGAGAGAAACCACACCTTCCCTCTTGAAACTCAAAAAGGTCCTTCAGACCGTCACAGCAACTCAAGAAGTTTCCCGTCATACCCAACTCCACTCGAGAGGAACACCGAGGGTCCCACCACCACTCAAGAGGGCTGCGTTTCCCCCTCCTCTGCTCGAGATTATTCTTCCTTTCCCTGCTTCATCGGGAATGGATTCTCGGTGTTCCTGTCCCATCTGAAGAGGAGGCGATCTCCACAGGCAAGTCGAGAGGAACTCCAGGGGTCGTGCCACCATTCCAAAAGATCCTCAAATATCACAGCCCTCTCCAGAGGAAACTGATTTCCCTGCACTGCCTAAACTGTCACACCAAGGATCAACTCACACCACGGTGACACGTGGGACAGCCATGTGGAAAAGCATCGATGGAAAGACACAGATCCCTGTGTTAACACGCTGGGAAGAATGACACTACTGCTACAGCTCAAGAGGAAAACTGACGTGCATGTCTAAACTCGAGACAAGGCCTGACACCCCTGTGGAGACTCCAGAGGAACCCCCAAGATCCATGTCAGCTCTGGAGAGGAATCCTCCTTTCCGGTCTCCGATCCAGAGGAGGACTTAGGACCCGGCACCAACTGGAGAAGAATCCCGAGAGGCCCCTCGCACCTCTCATGGTGTCTGGAATTTCCTGAGGCCACACAAGCAGGTCCCTCAGGTCCCCCTTGTAACTCGAGAGGAACCTTCCGCAACTCGAGAAAAACCAGGAGACTCTCCCCGCCAGGCGAGGTTTGGCCCTTTTCCTGTGTGTCATCTGGAAGGAAATCACACCTTCTGTCCCGAACCTCCAAGGGGTCCTTCACACCCTTGTAGCAACTTAAGAAGTTCACGGACATATCCCTCTCCACTCGAGAGGAACACCGAGGGTTCCAGCATACTCCAGAGGAGCCCCGTTTCCCGCTTTTCCCTCGAGATAAGGTTTTCATTCCCTGCTTAGTTGGTCAAGGTTTCCCGGCATTCCTATCACACCTCAAGTGGAGGCGCTCTCAACAGGAAAGTCGAGG
This sequence comes from Redunca redunca, assembly GCA_006410935.1. Classification (NCBI taxonomy): domain Eukaryota; kingdom Metazoa; phylum Chordata; class Mammalia; order Artiodactyla; family Bovidae; genus Redunca; species Redunca redunca. The sequence goes on from SJYQ01001361.1 coordinate 210,397, forward strand.
GAAACCCTACGTGTCATGCCACCATTCCAAAAGAACCCCAAAGGTCTCAGTCCACTCCAGAGGAACCTGATTTCCCTGTACTGCCTCGAATATCACCCTGAGTATCGATCACACCATGGTGGTACGTATGACAGCCCTGTGGGAAAGCTTCCCATGAAAGACATATCCCTGTGTCCACTCGATGGGAAGACTGACACTGCTTCTACAGCTTGGTAGCAAAGCGGACATGCAGGGCTCCATTCAAGATGAGGCCTGTTTCCCCTGTGGAGACTCCAGAGGAACCCCAAAGTCCATGCCAGCACTGGAGAAGAGACCTCAGGTTTCGACCTCCACCCCAGAAGTGGACATAGGTCCCGGCATCGACTGGAAGGGATTCCTGAGAGGTCCCAGCCACTGGCATTGAGAATGGCCTTTCCTGAGGCTATGCATACTGGTCCCTGAGGTCCCCGTCGTAACTCGAGAGGAACCTTCCACAAGTCGAGAAAAACGAGGAGGTTCTTCACTCCAGGCGAGATCATGCCCTTTTCTGCTGCGGCGTCACGAGCGAAACCACACCTTCCCTCCTGAACCTCGAAAAGGTCCTTCCAACCCTCGCAGCAGCTCCAGAAGTTCCCCGTCCTCCCCGGCTCCACTCGACCGGAACACCGAGGGTCCCGCCCCCACTGAAGAAGAGCCCTGTTTCCCCCTCCTCCGCTCGAGATGATTGTTCCTTTCCCTGCTTCGTCGGGAATGGATTCCCGGTGTTCCTGGCCCACCTGAAGAGGAGGCGCACTCCACAGGAACGTCGACAGGAGCTCCAGGGCGCGTGCCACCATGCCCAAAGACCCCCAAAGATCACAGCCCTCTCTAGAGGAACCTGATGTCCCTGCACTGCCTCAACTGTCACCCCGACGATTGACTCACACCACGGTGACACGTGGGACAGCCCTGTGGAGAAGCCTCGAGGGAAAGACCCAGATCCCTGGGTCACCACGCCTGGAAGACTGACACTGCTGCCACAGCTCAGGAGGCAAGCTGACGTGCATGTCTCCACTGAGACGAGGCCTGACACCCCTGTGGAGTCCCATAGGAAACCCAAGATCCCTGTCAGCCCTGGATAAGAAACCTCCTTTCCGTTCTCCGCTCCAGACAAGGACTTAGGACCCGGCACAGACTGGAGAAGAATCCCAAGAGGCCCCTCGCACCTCGCATGGTGTCTGGTCTTTCCTGAGGCCACACGAGCAGGTCCCTGAGGTCCCCGTCGGAACTCAAGAGGATCCTGCTTCAACTGGAGAAAAACCAGGAAGCTCTCCCCTCCAGGCGAGATGAGGCCCTTTTCCACTGCAGCGTCATGAGAGAAACCACACCTTCCCTCTTGAACCTCCAAGGGGTCCTTCACACCCTTGTAGGAACTCAATAAGTTGCCAATATACCCCTCTCCACTCGAGAGGAACACCGAGGGTTACAACAAACTCAAGGGAACCCCGTTTCCCGCTTTTCCCTCGAGATAAGGGTTTCATCCCTTGCTTCATTGGTCAAGGTTTCCCGGCATTCCCGTCACACCTCAAGTGGAGGCGCTCTCAATAGGAAAGTCAAGAGGAACTCCAGGTATAGTGCCACCATTCCAAAAGAACCCCAAAAGTCTCAGTCCACTCCAGAGGAACCTGATTTCCCTGTACTGCCTCGAATGTCACCTTGAGTATCGATCACACCACGGTGGTACGTGTGACAGCCCTGTGGGAAAGCCTCGAGTGAAAGACGCAGATCACTGTGTCCACTTGACGGGAAGCCTGACACAGCTGCTACAGCTCGGAGCAAAGCGGACATGCAGGGCTTCATTCGAGACGAGGGCTGATTCCCCTGTGGAGCCTCCAGAGGAACCTCAAAGTCTGTGCCAGCACTTGAGAAGAGACCTCAGTTTACGACCTCCACTCCAAAAGTGGACATAGGTCCTGGCACTGACTGAAGTGGATTAACGAGAGGTTTCAGCCATTCGCAAGGAGAATGGCCTCTCCTGAGGCTATGCATACTGGTCCCTGAGGTCCGTGTCCTAACTCGAGAGGAACCTTCCGCAAGTCGAGAAAAATTAGGAGGTCCTCCACTCCAGGAGAGATGAGGCCCTTTTCCGCTGCAGCGTCACGAGAGAAACCCCACCTTCCCTCTTGAACTTCGAAAAGGTCCTTCAAACCCTCACAGCAACTCAAGAAGCTCCCCGTCACACCCGTCTCCACTCGAGAGGAACACCGAGCCTCCCGAAACCGCTCACGATGTGCCCAGTTGCCCCCTCCTCCGCTCGAGACCATGCTTCATTTCCCAGCTTTGTCGGGAATGGATTCTCGGTTTTCCTGTCCCATATGAAGAGGAGGCGCTCTCCACAGGCAAGTCGAGAGGAAATCCAGGTGTCGTGCCACCATTCCATAAGACCTCCAAATATCACAGCCGTCTCCAGAGGAAACTTATTTTTCTGCACTGCCTCAACTGTCACCCCGAGGATCCACACACAACACGGTGACACGTGGCACAGTCTGTTTAAAAGCCTCGAGGGAAAGACACAGGTCCTTGGGTCAACAGGCCGGGAAGACTGACACTGCTGCTACAGCTCAGGAGGCAAACTGACTTGCATGTCTCCACTCGAGACAAGGCCTGTCACCTCTGTGGAGACTCCAGAGGGACCCCAAGATCCATGTCTGCCCTGGAGAGGAAACCTCCTTTCTGGTCTCTGCTCCAGACAAGGACTTAGGACCCGGCACCGACTGGAGAAGAATCCCGAGAGGACCCTCGCACCTCGCATGGTGTCTGGCCTTTCCTGAGGCCACACGTGAGGTCCCTGAGGTCCACGTCGTACCTCGAGAGGAAACTTCCGCAATTCGAGAAAAACCTGGAGGCTCTCCTCTCCAGGTGAGATGAGGCCCTTTTCTGCTGTGGCATCTAGAGGGAAATCACTCCTTCCCTATTGAACCTCCAAGGGGTCCTTCACACCCTTGTAGCAACTAAAGCAGTTCCCGGACATACCCAACTCCACTCGAGAGGAACACCAAGGAACACCAGCAAACTCAAGAGGAGCCCCATTTCCCACTTTTCCCTCGAGATAAGGGTTTCATTCCCTGCTTCTTCAGTCAAGGTTTCCCGGCATTTCCGTCACACCTCACGTGGAGGCGCTCTCAACAGGAAAGTCGGGAAGATCTCCAGGCGTAGTGCCTCCATTCCAAAAGACACCCAAAATTCTCAGTCCATTCCAGAGGAACCTGATTTCCCTGTACTGCCTCGAATGTCACCCTGAGTATTGACTCACAACGGTGGTACGTGTGACAGCCCTTTGGGAAAGCATTGAGTGAAAGAACCAGATCCCTGTGTCAACTCGACGGGAAGCCTGACACTGCTGCTACAGCTCAGAAGCAAAGTGGACATGCAGGGCTCCATTCAAGACGAGGCCTGATTCCCCTGTTGAGACTCTACTGGAACCCCAAAGTTCGTGCCAGGCTGAGACGAAATCTCAGGTTCTACCTCCGCTCCAGAAGATGACATAGGTACCGTCACCAACTGGAATGGATTCCCAAGGGGTCCCTCGCCACTCACATGGAGAATGGCCTTTCCTGAGGGCTTGAGCGCAGGTCCCTGAGGTCTCCGTCGTAACTCGATAGGAACCTGCCACAAGTCTAGAAAAACCAGGAGGTTCTCCACTCCAGGAGAGATGATGCCCTTTTCCGCTGCGGCGTCACGAGAGAAACCACACCTTCCCTCTTGAACCTCGTAAAGGTCCTTCAAACCCTCGCAGAAACACAAGAAGTTTCCCGTCATACCCTTGTCCACCCGAGAGGAACACCGAGGGTCCTGCCACCACTGAAGAGGAGCCCCGTTGCCCCCTCCTCCGCTCGAGATGATTGATCGTTTCCCTGCTTCGTCGGGAATGGATTCCCAGTGTTCCTGTCCCATCTGAAGACGAGACACTCTCCACAGGCAAACCTCAAGTGGAGGCGCTCTCAAAAAGAAAGTCGAGAGGAAATCCCGGTGTAGTGGCACCATTCCAAAAGACCCCCAAAAGTCTATGTCCACTCCAGAGAAAACTGATTTCCCTGTACTGCCTTGAATGTCACCCTGAGTATCGACTCACCCCACAGTGGTACATGTGACAGCCGTGTGGGAAAGCCTCGAGTGAAAGACCCAGATCCCTGTGTCTCCTCGACGGGAAGGCTGACACTGTTGCTACAGCTCGAAAGCAAAGCGGACATGCAGGGCTCCATTCAAGATGAGGCCTAATTCCAGTGTGGAGACTCCAGAGGAACCCAAAAATCCATGCCAGCACTATAAACGAAACCTCAGGTTCCGATCTCCACTCCAGAAGAGGACTTAGGACACAGCACCGACGGGAAAATTATCCTGAGAGGCCCCTCACACCTTCCATTGTGTCTGGCCTTTCCTGAGGCCACACGAGCAGGTCCCTGAGGTCTCCGTCTTTACTCGAGAGGAAGCTTCCACAAATCAAGTAAATCCAGGTTCTCCACTCCAGGCGAGATGAGGCCCCTTTTTGCTGCGGTGTCTCAAGTGAAATCACACCTTCTCTCTTGAACCAAGAAGGGATCCTTCACACCCTTGTAGCAACTCCAGAAGTACCCCGACATACCCCACTCCACTTGAGAGGACTGCCAAGGATTCCAGCAAACTCCAGAGGAGCCCCGTTTCCTGCTTTTCCCTCGAGATAAGGGTTTTATTCCCTTTTCCATTGGTCAAGGTTCCCGGCATTCCCGTCACACCTCAAGTGGAGGCGCTCTCAACAGGCAAGTCCAGAGGCACTCCAGGCGTAGTGCCAGCATTCCAAAAGACCCCCAAAAGTCTCAGTCCACACCAGAGAAACCTGACGTCCCTGTACTACCAACCACGGTGACACGTGTGACAGCCCTGTGGGAAAGCCTCGAGTGAAAGTCCCAGATCCCTGTGTCAACTCCACGGGAAGCCTGACGCTGCTGCTACAGCTTGGAAGCAAAGTGGACATGCAGGGCTCTATTCGAGACGAAGCCTGATTCCCATGTGGAGACTCCAGAGGAACCCCAAAGTCCATGCCAGCAGTGGAGATGAAACATCAGGTTCCGAACTCTGCACCAGAAGAGGACATAGGTCTCGGCACCGACTGGAGTGGATTCCCGAGGGATCCCTCGCCACTCGCATGGAGAATGGCCTTTCCTGATGCCACGCCTGCCGGTCCCTGAGGTCCCCGTCATAACTCGAGAGGAACCTGCCGAAAGTCGTGAAAAAACAGGAGGTTCTCCACTCCAGGCGAGATGAGGCCCTTTTCAGCTGCGGCGTCATGAGAGAAACCACACCTTCCCTCTTGAACCTCGAAAAGGTCCTTGAAACCCTCGCAGCAACTCAAGAAGTTCTCCGTCATACGCGTCTCCACTCGAGAGGAACACCGAGGGTCCCACCACCATTCAGGAGGAGCCGCGTTTCCCCCTGCTCCCCTCGAGATGATTCTTCCTTTCCCTGCTTGGTTGGGAATGGATTCCCGGTGTCCCAGTCCCATCTGAAGAGGAGGCGCTCTCCACAGGCAAGATGAGAGGAACTCCAGGGGTCGTGCCACCATTCCAAAAGACTCCCAAATATCACAGCCCTCTCCAAAGGAACCTGATTTCCCTGCACTGCCTCAACTGTCCCACCGAGGATCGACTCACACCACAGTGACACATGGGACAGCCCTATGGAACAGCCTCGTGGGAAAGACACAGTTCCCTGTGTCAACACCCCAGGAAGACTAACACTGCTGCTACAGCTCAGGAGGCAAACTGATGTGCATGTCTCCACTCGAGACGTGGCCTGACACCCCTGTGGAGACCGCAGAGGAACCCCAAGATCCATGTCAGCCCTGGAGAGGAAACCTCCTTTCCGGTAGCCATTTCAGATGAGAACTTAGGACCCGGCACCGACTGGAGAAGAATCCCAAGAGGCCCCTCGCACCTCCCATGGTGTCTGGCCTTTCCTGAGGCCACACGTGCAGGTCTCTGGGATCCCCGTCGTAACTCAAGAGGAACCTGCCGCAACTTGAGAAAAACCAGGAGGCTCTCCCCTCCAGGCGTGTTAAGGCCCTTTTCCGCTGCAGCGTCTCGAGGTAAATCACACCTTCCCTTTGAACCTCCAAGGGGTCCTTCACATCCTTGTAGCAACTCAAGAATTTCCCCGACATACCCCTCTCCACTCGAGAGGAACACCGAGTGTTCCAGCAAACTCCAGAGGAGCCCCAATTCCCGTTTCCCCTCGAGATAAGGGTTTCATTCCCAGCTTCGTCGGTCAAAGTTTCCCGGCATTCCCGTCAAACCTCAAGTGGAGGCGCTCTCAACAGGAAAGTCGAGAGGAAATCCCGGTGTATTGGCACCATTCCAAAAGACCCCCACAAGTCTCAGTCCAGTCCAGAGGAACCTGAATTCCCTGTCCTGCCTCGAATGTCACCCCGAGTATCGACTCACACTAGGGTGGCACATGTGACAGCCGTGTGGAAAAGCCTCGAGTGAAAGACACAGATCCCTGTGTCACCTCGACGGGAAGCCTGACATTGCTGCTACAGCTCGGAAGCAAAGCGGACACGCAGGGCTCCATTCAAGACAAGACCTAATTCCCATGTTGAGACTCCAGAGGAACCCCAAAATCCATGCCCGCACTGGAGACGAAACCTCAGGTTCCGACCTCCCCTCCAGAAGAGGACTTAGGACACGGCACCAACTGGAAAAGAATCCCGAGAGGCCACTCACACCTTTCATATTGTCTGGCGTTTCCTGAGGCCACACGAACAGGTCCCTGAGCTCCCCATCGTAACTCGAGAGGAACCTTCCACAAGTCGAGTAAATCCAGGAGGTTCTCCACTTCAGGCGAGATGAGGCCCTTTTTCGCTGCGGTGTCTCAAGGGAAATCACACCTTCCCTCTTGAACCACCAAGGGGTCCTTCACACCCTTGTAGCAACTCCAGAAGTTCCCCAACATACCCCTCTGCACTCGAGAGGACCACCAAGGATTCCAGCAAACTCCAGAGGAGCCCCGTATCCCGCTTTTTCCTCGAGATAAGGGTTTCATTCACTTTTCCCTCGGTCAAGGTTTCCTGGAATTCCAGTCACACCTCAAGTGGAGGCGCTCTCAACTGGAAGGTCGAGAGGAACTCCAGTTGTAGTGCCACCATTCCAAAACAACCCCAAAGTGTCAGTCCACTCCAGAGGAACATGATTTCCCTGTATTGGCTCGAATGTCACACTGAATGTCAACACACACCACGTTGGCACATGTGACAGCCCTGTGGGAAAGCCTGGAGTGAAAGACCCAGATCCCTGTGTTAACTCGAAGGGAAGCCTGACACTGCTGCTACAGCTCGGAAGCAAAGCAGACATGAAGGGTTTTATTCGAGACGAGGCCTGATTCCCCTGTAGAAAACCAGGGGAAATCCAAAGTCCGTGCCAGCACTGGAGACGAAACTTCAGGTTCCTACCTCCTCTCCTGAAGGGACATAGGTCCCGGTTCCGACTGGAGTGGATTCCCGAGAGGTCCCTTGCCAGTCGCATGGAGAATGGTCTTCCCTGAGACCACGCATGCCGGTCCCTGAGGTGCCCATCATAACTCGAGAGGAACCTGCTGCAAGTCAAGAAAAACGAGGAGGTTCTCCACTCCAAGCGAAATGAGGCCGTTTTCCACTGCGAGGTCACCAGGGAAACCACACCTTCCCTCTTGAACCTCGAAAAGGTCCTCCAAACCCAAGGAGCAACTCAAGAAGTTCCCTGTCATACCGGTCTCCACTCGAGTGGAACACCAAGGGTCCCGCCACCACGCAAGAGGAGCCCCGTTGTCCCCTCCAATGCTCGAGATGATTCTTCCTTTCCCTGCTTCGTTGGGAATGGATTCCCGGTGTTCCTGTCTCATCTGAAGAGGAGGTGCTCTCCACAGGCAAGTCGAGAGGAAGTCCAGGGGTCGTGCCACCATTCCAAAAGACCCCCAAATATCACAGACCTCTCCAGAGGAACCTGATTTCCCTGCACTGCCTCAACTGTCACACCGAGGATTGACGCACACCATGGTGACACGTGGGACAGCCCTGTGAAAAAGCCTTGAGATAAAGACACAGAACCCTGTGTCAACACCCCAGGAAGACTGACACTGCTGCTACAGCTCAGGAGGCAAACTGATGTGCATGTCTCCAATCGAGAAGAGGTCTGACACCCCTGTGGAGACTCCAGAGGAACCCCAAAATCCATGTCAGCCCTGGAGAGGAAACCTCCTTTCCAATCTCCACTCCTGAAGAGGACTTAGTACCCATCACAGACTGGAGAAAAATCCCGAGAGACCCCTCGCACCTCACATGGTATCTGGCCTTTCCTGAGGCCACACGTGCAGGTCCGTGGAGTCCCCGTCGTAACTCAAGAGAAACCAGCCGCAACTCGAGAAGAACCAGGAGGCTCTCCCCTCCAGGAGAGATGAGGCCCTTTTATGCCACGGCTCTCGAGCGAAATCACACCTTCCCTCTTGAACCACCAAGGGGTCCTTCACTCCCTTGTAGCAACTCAAGAAGTTCCCTTACATACCCCTCTACACTCAAGAGGAACACCGAGGGTTCCAGCAAACTCCAGAGGAGCCCCGTTTCCTGCTTTTCCCTCGAGATAAGGGTTTCAATCCCTGTCTCGTCGGTCAACGTTTCCCGGCAATCCCGTCACATCTCAAGTGGAGGCGCTCTCAAAAGGAAAATCGAGAGGAACTCCAGGTTGAGTCCCACTATTCCAAAAGACCCCGAAAAGTTTCATTCCACTCTAGAGAAACCTGATTTCCCTGTACCGCCTCGAATGTCACCCTGAGTATCGACTAACACCACAGTGGCACCTGTGACAGCCCTGTGGGAAAGCCTTGAATGAAAGACCCAGATCCCTGTGTCAAATAGACGGGAAGCCTGACACTGCTGCTACAGCTCAGGAGGCTAAGTGACGTGCATGTCTCTACTCGAGATGAGGCATGACACACCTGTGGAGACTCCACAGGAACCCCAACATCCATTTCAGCCCTGAAGAGTAAACCTCCTTTCCGGTCTCCACTCCAAATGAGTACTTAGGACCTGGCCCCGACTGGAGAATAATCCCAAGAGGCCCCTCACGCCTCGCATCGTGTCTGGCCTTGCCTGAGGCCACAGGAGCAGGTCCCTGAGGTCCCCGTCGTAACTCGAGAGGAACCTGCCGTAACTCGAGAAAAACCAGGAGACTCCCCTCCAGGCGAGTAGAGGCCCTTTTCCGCTGCGGCCTCTCGAGGGAAATCACACCTTCCCTCTTGAACCTCCAAAGGGTAATTCACTCCCTTGTAGAAACTCAAGAAGTTCTCCAACATACCCTTCTCCAATCGAGAGGAATACCGTGGTTTCCAGGAAAATCCAGAGGAACCCCGTTTCTCACTTTTCCCTTGAGATAAGTGTTTCCTTCCCTGCTTCATCGGTGAAGGTTTCCTGGCATTCCCGTCAAACCTCAAGTGGAGGTGCTCTCAACAGGAAAGTCCAGAGGAACTCCAGGTGTAGTGCCACCATACCAAAAGACCCCCAAAAGTCTCAGTCCACTGCAGAGGACCCTGAATTCCCTGTACTGCATGGAATGTCACCATGAGTATCGACTCACACCACGGTGGCAAGTGTGACCGCCCTGTGGGAAGCCTCGAGTGAAAGACCCAGATCCCTGTGTCAACTCGACAGGAAGCCTGACAATGCTGCTGCAGCTCGGAAGCAAAGTGGACATGCAGGGCTCCATTCGAGAGGAGGCCTGAATCCCTGGTGGCCACTCCAGAGGAACCCCATTTTCCGTGCCAGCACTGGAGATAAACCTCAGGGTCCGACCTCCGCTCCAGAAGAGGACATAGTTCCTGGCACCGACTGGAGTTGATTCCTGAAAAGTCACTCTCCACTCGCATGGAGAATGGTCTTTCCTGAGGCTATGTGAGCTGGTCCCTGAGGTCCCCGTCGTATCTCAAGAGGAACCAGTGGCAAGTCAAGAAATACGAGGAGGTTCTCCATTCCAGCCGAGATGAACCACTTTTCCGTTGCGGCGTCACGAGAGAAAACACACCTTCCCTCTTGAACCTCGAAAAGGTCCTTCAAACCCTCGCAGCAACTCAAGAAGTTCCCCGTCATACCCGTCTCCACTCGAGAGGAACACCGAGTTTCCCACCACCACTCAAGAGGAGCCCCGTTTAGCCCTCCTCTGGTCGAGATAATTCTCTTTCCCTGCTTATTCAGGAATGGATTCCCGGTGTCCCTGCCCCATTTAAAGAGTAGCCGCTCTCCAAAAGCAAGTCGAGAAGAACTACAGGGGTCATGCCACCATTAGAAAAGCCCCCATATATCACAGCCCTCTCCAGAGGAACCTGATTTCCCTTCACTGCCTCAACTGTCACACCGAGGATCGACTCACACCATGGTGACACCTGGGACAGCCGTGTGGAAAAGCCTCGAGGGAAAGACACAGATCCCTGTGTCAACACCCCGGGAAGATTGACATTGCTGCTACAGCTTAGGAGGCAAACTGACGTGCATGTCTCCACTCGAGACGAAGCCTGACATCCCTGTGGAGACTCCAGAGGAACCCCAAGATCCATGTCAGCCCTGGAAGGAAACCTCCTTTCTGGTCTCCGCTACAGACGAGGACTTAGGGCCTAGCATCGACTTGAGAAGAATCCCGAGAGGCCCCTCGCACCTCGCTGGTGCCTGGGCTTTCCTGAAGCCACTCGAGCAGGTCCCTGAGGTCCCCGTCGTAAGTCGAGTGGAACCTGCCGCAACTCGAGTAAAACCCGGAGGCTTTCCCCTTCAGGTGAGATGAGGCCCTTTTCCGCTGCGATGTCTCGAGGGAATCACACCTTCCCTCTTGAACCTCCAAGGGGTCCTTCATACCCTTGTAGCAACTCAGGAAGTTCCCCGACATACCCCTCTCCACTCCAGAGGAACACTGATGGTTCCAACAAACTCCAGAGTAGCCCCGTTTCCCACTTTTCCCTCGAGATAAGTGTTTCATTCCCTGCTTCGTTGGTCAAGGTTTCCCGGCATTTCCGTCACACCTCAGGTGGAGGTGCTCTCAACAGGAAAGTCAAGAGGAACTACAGGTGTAGTGCCACCATTCCATAAGACCCCCAAAAGTTTCAGTCTACTCCGGAGGAAACTGAATACCCTGTACTGCCTCGAATGTCACCTTGAGTATTGACACACCACGGTGGAACGTGTCACAGCCCTGTGGGAAAGCCTCGAGTGAAAGACCCAGATCCCTGTGTCAACTCGACGGGAACCCTGATACTGTGGCTACAGCTCGGAAGCAAAGAGGACATGCAGTGCTCCATTCAAGATGAGGCCTGATTCCCCTGTGGAGTCCGAAAGTCCGTGCCAGCACTGGAGACGAAACGTCAGGTTCTGACATCCGCTCCTGAAGAGGACATAGGTTCCAGCACCGACTGGAGTGGATTCCCAAGAGGTCCCTCGCCACTCGCATGGAGAATGGCCTTTCCTGATGCCACGCGTGCTGGTTCCTGTGGTTCCCATTTTAACTCGAGAGGAACCTGCAGCAAGTCGAGAATAACAAGGAGGTCCTCCGCTCCAGGGGAGATGAGGCCCCTTTTTGCTGCGGCATCACGAGAGAAACCACACCTTCGCTCTTGAACCTCGAAAAGGTCCTTCAATCCCTCGCAGCAACTCAAGAAGTTCCCCATCATACACGTCTCCACTCGAGATGAACACCGAGGGTCCCGCCACCACTCAAGGGGATCCCCGTTGCCCTCTCTTCTGCTCGAGATGATTCTTCCTTTCCCTTCTTCGTCGGGAGTGGATTCCCGGTGTTCCTGTCCCATCTTAAAAGGAAGTGTTCTCCACAGGCAAGTCGAGAGGAACTCCAGGCGTCATGCCACCATTCCAAAAGACCCCCAAAAGTCTCAGTCCACTCCAGAGGAACCTGATTTCCCTGTCGTGCCTCGAATGTCACCCTAAGTATCGACTCACACCACGTTGGCATGTGTGACAGCCCTGTGGGAAAGCCTCGAGGGAAAGACCCAGATCCCTGTGTGTGCTCGATGGGAAGCCTGACACTGCTGCTACAACTTGGAAGCAAAGAGGACATGCAGGGCTCCATGGCAGACGAGGCCTGATTCACCTGTGGAGACTCCAGAGGAACCTGAAAGTCCGTGCCAGCACTAGAGAGGAAACCTCAGTCTCCGACCTCCGATCCAGAAGAGGACATAGATCCCGGTACTGACTGTAGTGGATTCCCGAGAGGTCCCTCTCCACTTGCATGGAGAATGGCCTTTCCTGAGGCCATGTGTGCCGGTCACTGAAGTCTCCGTATTAACTCGAGAGGAACCGGCCGCATGTCGAGAAAAACGAGGAGGTTCTCCACTCCGGGCGAGATGAGGCCTTTTTCCGCTGAAGCATCACGAGAGAAACGACACCTACACTCTTGAACCTCGAAACGGTCCTTCCAACCCTCGCAGCAACTCAAGAAGTTCCCCGTCATACCCGTCTCCACTCGAGAAGAACACAGAGGGTCCCACCACCACTGAAGAGAAGCCCCGTTGCCCCCTCCTCCGCTGGAGATGATTCTTCCTTTCCCTGCTTCTTCGGGAATGGATTCACGGTGTTCCTGTCCCATCTGTAGTGTAGACGCTGTCCACAGGCATGTCGAAAGGAACTCCAGGGGTGGTGCCACCATTCCAAAAGACCCCTAAATATCACAGCCCTCTCCAGAGGAACGTGATTTCCGTGTACTGCCTCAACTGTCACACCGAGGATCGACTCACACCACGGTGACACGTGGGACAGCCCTGTGGAAAAGCCTCGAGGGAAAGACACAGATCCCTGGGTCAACACGCCTGGAAGACTGACACTGCTGCTACAGCTCAGGAGGCAAACTGACGTGCATGTTTCCACTCGAGAAGAGACCTAACACCCCTGTTGAGAATCCAGAGGACCGGCAAGATCCATATTAGCCCAGTAGATGAAACCTCCTTTCCAGTCTCGGCTTTAGACGAGGACTTAGGACCCGGCACCGACTGGAGAAAAATCCCTAGAGGCCCCTCGCACCTCGCATGGTGTTTGGCCTTTCCTGAGGCCACACGAGCAGGTCCCTGAGGTCCCCGTCGTAACTCGAGAGGAACCTGCTGCAACTCGAGAAAATCCAGGAGGCTCTACCCTCCAGGCGAGATGAGGCCCTTTTCTGTGGCTGCATCTCCAGGGAAATCACACTTTCCCTCTTGAACCTACAAGGCGTCCTTCACACCCTTGTAGCTACTCAAGAAGTTCCCCGAAATACCCTTCTCTACTCGAGAGGAACACCGAGGGTTCCAGCAAACTCCAGAGGGTCCCCGTTTCCCGCTTTCCCTCAAGATAAGGGTTTCATTCCCTGCTTCATCAGTCAAGGTTTCCCGGCTTTCCTGTCACAACTCAAGTGCAGGCGCTCTCAACAGGAAAGTCGAGAGGAACTCCAGGTGTAGTGTCAGCATTCCAGAGGACCCCCAAAAGTCTCAGTCCACTCCAGAGGAACCTGATTTCCCTGTACTGCCTCGAAAGTCACCCTGAGTATCAACTCAGACCACGGTGGAACGTGTGACAGCGCTGTGGGAAAGCCTCGAATGAAAGATCCAGATCCCTGTGTCAACTCGACGGGAAGCCTGACACTGCTGCTACAGCTCAGAAGCAAAGCGGACATGCAGGGCTCAATTCGAGACGAGGCCTGATTCCCCTGTGGAGACTCTAGAGAAACCCCAAAGACCGTGGCAGCACTCGAGACAAAACCTCAGGTTGTGACCTCCGCTGCAGGAGAGGACATAGATCCCGGCACCGACTGGAGTGGATTCTGGAGAGGTCCCTCGCCACTCGCATGGATAATGGCCTTTCCTGAGGCCACGGGTGCTGGTCCCTGAGGTCCCCGTCTTAACTCGAGAGGAACATGCTGCAAGTCGAGAAAAACGAGGAGGTACTCCAATCCAGACGAGATGAGGACCTTTTCCGTTGCGGAGTCATGAGAGAAACCACACCTTCCCTCATGATCCTCGAAAAGGTCCTTCAAACTCTCACAGCAACTGAAGAAGTTCCCCGTCATACACATCTCCACCCGAGAGGAACACCGAGGGTCCCGCCACCACTCAAGAGGACCCTTTGCCCCTTCCACCACTCGAGATGATTGTTCCTTTCCCTGCTTGTTCGGAAATGGTTTCCTGGTGTTCCTGTCCCATCTTAAGAAGAGGCGCCCTCTACAGGCATGTCGAGAGGAACTCCAGGGATCATGTCACCATTCCAAAAGACCCCCAAATATCACAGCCCTCTCCAGAGGAACCTGATTTCCCTGCACTGCCTCAACTGTCCCACCTAGGATCGACTCACACCAGGGTGACAGCTGGAACAGCCCTGTGGAAAAACCTCGAGGGAAAGACACATATCCCTGGGTCACCAAGCAGGGAAGACTGACACTGCTGCTACAGCTCCGGAGGCAAACTGACGTGCATGTCTCCACTCGAGACGAGGACTGACACCCCTGTGGAAACTCCACAGGAACCCCAAGATCCATGACAGCCCTGGAGTGGAAACCTTCGGTCCAGCCTCCGCTCCAGACGAGGACTTAGTACCCGGCACCGACTTGAGAAGAATCCCGAGATGTCCCTCGCACCTCGCAAGGTGTCTGGCCTTTCCCGAGGCCACACGAGCAGGTTCCTGAGGTCCCCGTCGTAACTCGAGAGGAACCTGCCACAACTCTAGTAAAACCAGGAGGCTCTCCCCTTCAGGCGAGATGAGGCCTTTTCCACTGCGGTGTCTCCAGGGAAATCACACCTTCCCTCTAGAACCAACCAAAGGGTCCTTCACAACCTTGTAGCAACTCTGGAAGTTCCCCGACATAACCCTCTCCACTTTAGAGGAATACCGAGTGTTCCCACAAACTCGAGTAGCCCCGTTTCCTGCTTTTACCTCGAGATAAGGGTTTCATTCCCTGCTTCGTCGATCAAGGTTTCCCGGCAATCCCGTCACAACTCAAGTGGGGGTGCTCTCAACAGGAAGGTTGAGAGGAACAACAGGTGTAGTGCCACCATTCCAAAAGGCCCCCCAAAGTCTCAGTCCACTCCAGAGGAACCTGACTTCCCTGTACTGCCTCAAATGTCACCCTGAGTATCGACACACACCACGGTGGCATGTGTGACAGCCCTGTGGGAAAACCTCGATGGAAAGACCCTGCTCCCTTTGTCAACTTGATGGGAAGCCTGATATTGCTGCTACAGCTTGGCAGCAAACTGGACATGCAGGGCTCCATTCGAGACAAGGCCTGATTCCCCTGTGGAGACTCCAGTGGAATCCCAACATCCGTGCCAGCACAGGAGACGAAACCTCAGGTTCCGACCTCCGCTCCAGAGGAGGACATAGGTCCTGGCACCGACTGGAGTGGATTCCCGAGAGGTCCCTTGCCACTCACATGGAAAATGTCCTTTACTGAGTGCATGTGTGCCGGTCACTGAGGTCCCCGTCGTAACTCGAGAGGAAACTGCCTAAAGTCGAGATAAACAAGGAGGTTCTCCACTCCATGCGAGATGAGGCCCTTTTCCTCTCCGGCATCACGAGAGAAACCACACCTTCGCTCTTGAACCTCGAAAAGGCCCTTCAAACCCTCGCAGCAACTCAAGAAGTTCCCCGTCATACCCGTCTCCAATTGAGAGGACCACCTAGGGCCCTGAAACCACTCAAGAGGAGCCCCGTTGCCCTCTCCTCCACTCGAGATTATTGTTCCTTTCACTGCATCGTCTGGAATGAATTCCCGGTGTTCCTGTGCCATCTTAAGAGGAGGCGCTCTCGACAGACAAGACCAGAGAAACCCCAGGGATCATGCCACCATTCCAAAAGACCCCCAAATAACACAGCCCTCTCCAGAGGAACCTGATTTCCCTGCAGTGCCTCAACTGTCACACCGAGGATCGACTCACACCACGGTGACACGTGGGAAAGCCTTGTGGAAAAGTCTCGTGGGAAAGACACAGATCCCTGTGTCAACACGCCGGGAAGACTGACACTGCTGCTACAGCTCAGGAGGCAAACTGACTTGCATGTCTCCACTCGAGACGAGGCCCAAATCTTCTTTGGAGACTCCAGAAGAACCCCACGATCCATGTCAGCCCTGGAGAGGAAACCTCCTTTCTGGCCTTCATTCCAGAGGAGGACTCAGGACCCGGCACCGACTGGAGAAGAATCTCGAGAGGCCCCTCGCACCTCGCATGGTGTCTGGCCTTTCCTGAGGCCACACGAGCAGGTCCCTGAGGTCCCCGTTGTAACTCGAGAGGAACCTGCTGCAACTCGAGAAAAACCAGGAGGCTCTCCCTTCCAGAAGAGATAAGGCCCTTTGCAGCCATGGCATCTCGAGGGAATTCACACCTTTCCTCTTGAACCTCCAAGGGTTCCTTAACATGCTTGCAGCAACTGAAGAATTTCCCCGACATACCCCTCTCCACTCGAGAGGAACACCGAGGGTTCCAACAAACTCCAGAGCAGCCCAGTTTCCCGCTTTTCCCTCGAGATGAGGGTTTCATTTCTTGCCTCGTCGGTCAAGGTTTCCCGGCATTCCCATCACAGCGCAAGTGGAGGTGCTCTCAACAGGAAAGTCGAGAGGAACTCCAGGTGTAGTACCAGCATTCCAAAAGTCCCCCAAATATCACAGCGCTCTCCAGAGGAACCTGACTTCCCTGCACTGCCTCCAATGTCACCCTGAGTATCGAATCACACCACGGTGGCACGTTTGACAGCCCTGTGGGAATGCCTCGAGTGAAAGCCCCAGATCCGTGTGTCAACTCGACGGGAAGCCTGACACTGCTGCTAAAGCTCGGAAGCAATGCGGACATGCAGGGCTCCATTCAAGACGAGGCCTGATTACCTGTGGAGACTCCAGAGGAACCCCAAAGTCCGTGCCAGCACTGGAGACAAAACCTTAGGTTCCAACCTTTGCTCCAGAAGAAGCCATAGGTCCTGGCACCGACTGGAGTGGATTCCTTAGAGGTCCCTCACAACTCCCATGGAGAATGGCCTTTCCTGAGGCCACGCATGATGGTCCCTGCGTCCACGTCATAACCACATAGGAACCTGCCGCACGTCGTGAAAAACCAGGAGATTCTCCACTCCAGGTGAGATGAGGCCCTTTTCCGAAGCGGCGTAACGAGAGAAACCACACTTTCCCTCTTGAACCTCGAAAAGTTCCTACAAACCCACGCAGCAACTGAAGAAGTTCCCCGTCATACCCGTATCCACTCGAGAGGAACCCCGAGGGTCCTGCCACCACTCAAGAGGAGCTCCGTGTCCCCCTCCCCCGCTGGAGATGATTGTACCTTTCCCTGCATCGTCAGGAACGGATTTCTGGTTTTCCTGTCCCATCTGAAGAGGAGGCGCTCTCCACAGGCAAGTCGAGAGGAACTCCAGGGGTCGTGCCACCATTCCAAACACCCCCAAATATCACAGGACTCTAAAGAGGAACCTGATTTCCCCGCACTGCCTCAACTGTCACACCGAGGATCGACTCACACCACGGTGACACGTGTGACAGCCCTGTGGAAAAGCCTCGAGGGTAAGACAGAGATCCCTCTGTCAACACGCAGGGAAGACTGACAGTGCTGCTACAGCTCAGGAGGCAAACTGACGTGCATGTCTCCACTTGAGAAGAGGCCTGAAAACCCTGTGGAAACTCCAGAGGAACCCCAAGATCCATGTCAGCCCTGGAGAGGATACCTCCTTTCAGGTCTCCGTTCCAGACGAGGACTTAGGACCCGGCACCGACTGTTGTAGAATCCCGAGAGACACCTTGCACGTCGCTAGGTGTCTGGCCTTTCCTGAGGCCATAGGAGCAGGTCCCTGAGGTCCCCGTCGTAACTCGAGAGGAACCTGCTACAACTCGAGAAAAACCTGGTGGCTCTCCCCTCCAGAAGAGATGAGGCCCTTTACCGCTGCGGCATCTCGAGGGAAATCACACCTTCCTTCTTGAACCTCCAAGGGGTCGTTCACACCCTTGTAGCAACTCAAGAAGTTCCCCGACATACCCATCTCCACTCGAGAGGAACACCGAGAGTTCCAGCAAACTCCAGAGGAGCCCCGTTTCCCGCTTTTCCCTCGAGATAAAGGTTTAATTCCGTGCTTTGTCGGTCAAGGTTTCCTTGCATTCCCGTCACACCTCAAGTGAAGGCACTCTCAACAGGGAAGTCGAGAGGATCTCCAGGTGTAGTGCCACCATTGCAAAAGACCCCCACAAGTCTCAGTCCAGTCCAGAGGAACCTGAATTCCCTGTACTGCCTCGAATGTCACCCCGAGTATCAACTCACACCACGGTGGCACGTGGGACAGCCCTGTGGGAAAGCCTCGAGTGAAAGACCCAGATCCCTGTGTCAACTCGACAGAAAGCCTGACACTGCTGCTCCAGCTCGGAAGCAAAGCAGACATGCAGGGCTCCATGGAAGACGAGGCCTGATTCCCCTGTGGAGACTCCAGAGGAACCCCAAAGTCCATGCCAGCCCTGGAGACGAAACCTCCGCTTCCGCCCTCTGCTCCAGAAGAGGACATCGGTCCCGGCACCAACTGGAGTGGATTCCCGAGAGGTGCCTCGCCACTCACATGGAGAAGGGCCTTTCCTGAGGCCAAGCATGCCGGTTCCGGAGGTCCCCGTCTTAACTTGAGAGGACCTGCTGCAAGTTGAGCAAAATGCTGAGGTTCTCCACTCCAGGCAAGATGAGGCCCTTTTCCACTCTGGCGTCACTAGAGAAACCATACCTAAGCTCTTGAACCTCGAAAACATCCTTCAACCCTTGCAGCAACTCAAGAAGTTCCCCGTCATACCCGTCTCCACTCGAGAGAACACCGAGTGTTCCACCACCACTGAAGAGGTGACCCTTTTCCCCCTCCTCCGCTCGAGATGATTGTTCCTTTCCCTGCTTCATCGGGAATAGATTCCCGGTGTTCCTATCTGAAGAGGAGTTGCTCTCCACAGGAAAGTCGACAGGAACTTCAGGGGTCGTGCCACCATTCCAAAAGACGCCCACATATCACAGCCCTCTCCAGAGGAACCTGATTTCCCTGCACTGCCTCAAATGTCACACCGAGGATTGACTCACCATGGTGACACGTGGGACAGCCCTGTGGAGAAGCCTCGAGGGAAAGACACAGATCCCTGGGTCACCACGCCTGAAAGACTGACACTGCTGCTACAGCTCAGGAGGCAAACTGACGTGCATGTCTCCACTCTAGACGAGGCCTGACACCCTTGTGGAGACTCCTGAGTAACCCCAAGGTCCATGACAGCAGTCGATTGGAAACATCCTTTCCGTTCTCTGCTTCAGACGTGGACCTAGGACCCGGCACCAACTGGAGAAGAATCCCGAGAGGCCCCTCGCACCTCGCATGGTGTCTGGCTTTCCTGAGGCCACACAACAAGGTCCCTGAGTTCCCAGTCGTACCTCGACAAGAAGCTGCCGCAACTCGAGAAAAACAAGGAGGCTCTCCCTTCCAGGCGAGATGAGCCCCTTTTCAGCTGTGGCGCCTCGAGGGAAATCACACCTTCCCACTGGAACCTGCAAGGGGTCCTTCACAGCCTTGGAGCAACCCAAGAAGTTCCCCGACATACCCCTCTCCACTCGAGAGGAATCCCACGGGTTCCAGGAAACTCCCGAGAAGCCCCGTTTTCCGCCTCGCCCTCCAGATATGGTTTTCACTCCCTGCTTCATCGGTCCAGGTTCCTCGGCATTCCTGTCACACCTCAAGGTGAGGCGCTCTCAACAGGAAAGTCGAGAGGAAATCCAGGCCTGGTGCCACCATTCCAAAAGACCCCCACAAATCTCAGTCCCGTCCAGAGGAACCTGAATTCCCTGTCCTGCCTCGAATGTCACCCTGAGTATCGACTCACACCACGGTGGCACGTGGGACAGCCCTATGGGAAAGCCTCGAGTGAAAGACCCAGATCCCTGTGTCAACTCGACAGGAATCCTGACACTGCTGTTCCAGCTTGGAAGCCAAGCGGACATGCAGGTTTCCATGGCAGACGAGGCCTGATTCCCATGGGGAAACTCCAGAGGAACCCCAAAGTCCGTGCCAGCACTGGAGACGAAACCTCTGCTTCCGTCCTCCGCTCCAGAAGGGGACAAGGGTCCCGGCACTGACTGGAGTGGATTCCCGCCACTCGTATGGAGAAGGCGTCTCGAGGGAAATCATACCTTCCCTTTGAAAATCAAAGGTGTCCTTCACAACCTTGGAGCAACTCAAGAAGTTCCCCAACATACCTTTCTCCACTCGAGACGAACAACGAGGATCCTGCAAACTCAAGAGGAGCCGCGTTTCCCGCTTTCCCTCGAGATAAGGGTTTCATTCCCTGCTTCGTCAGTCAAGGTTTCCCAGCATTCCCGTCACACCTCAAAAGGAGGTGTCTCAACAGGAAAGTCGAGAGGAACTCCAGGTGGAGTGCCACCATTCCAAAAGACCCCCAACAGTCTCTGTCCACTCCAGAGGAATTGATTCCCCTGTACTGCCTCGAATGTCACCCCGAGTATCGACTCACACCACAGTGGCACGTGTGACAGCCCTGTGGGAAAGCCTCGAGTGAAAGACCCAGATCCCTGTGTCAACTCGAAGGGAAGCTTGACACTGCTGCTACAGCTCGGAAGCAAAGTGGAAATGCAGGGCTCCTTTCGAGACGAGGCCTGACACACCTGTGGAGACTCCATAGGAACCCCAAGATCCTTGTCAGCCCTGGAGAGGAAACTTCCTTTCCGCTCTCTGCTCTCGACGAAGACCTAGGACCCGGCAACGACTGAAGAAGTATCCCGAGAGGCCCCTCTCACCTCGCATGTCTGGCCTTTCCTGAAGCCACAGAAGCAGGTCCCTGAGGTCCCCGTCTTAACTCGAGAGGAACCTGCCTCAACTCGAGAAAACCAAGAGGCTCTCCCCTCCAGGCGAGATGAGGCCCTTTTCCAATTCAGCGTCTCCAGGGAAATCACACCTTCACTCTTGAACCTCCAAGGGGCCCTTCTCCCCCTTGTAGCAACTCACGAAGTTCCCCGACATACCTCTCTCACTCGAGAGCAACACCGAGGGTTCCAGCAAACTGAAGAGGAACCCTGTTTCCCGCTTTTCCCTCGAGATACGGGTTTCATTCCCTGCTTCGTCGGTCCAGTTTTCTCGGCATTCCCGTCACACCTCAAGGTGAGGCGCTCTAAACAGGAAATTCGAGAGGAACTCCAGGTGTACTGCCACCATTACAAAAGACTCCGAAGGTCTGTGTCCTGTCCAGAGGAACCTGAATTCCTAGTACTGCCTCCAATGTCACCCCGAGTATCGACTCACGCCACGGTGGCACGTGGGACAGCCCTGTGGGAAAGCCTCGAGTGAAAGACTCAGATCCCTGTGTCACCTCGACAGGAAGCCTGACACTGATGCTACTGCTAGGAAGAAAAGCGGACATGGAGGGCTCCACTCGAGACGAGGCCTGATTCCCCTGTGGAGACTCCAGAGGAACCCCAAAGTCCGTGCCAGCACTGGAGACAAAACCTCAGGTTCGCCTCTGCTCCAGAAGAGGACATAGGTCCTGGCACAGACTGGAGTGGATTCCCGAGAGGTCCCTCACCACTCGCATGGAGAAGGGCCTTTCCTGAGGCCACGTGTGCTGGTCCCTGAGGTCCCCGTCGTAAATCGAGAGGACCTGCTGCAAGTCGAGAAAAAAGAGGAGGTTCTCCACTCCAGGCAAGATGAGGCCCTTTTCCGCTTCAGCGTCACGAGAGAAACCCCACCTTCCCTCTTGAGCCTCAAAAACGTCCTTCAAACCCTCGCAGCAACTCAACAAGTTCCCCGTCATACCCGGCTCCACTCGAGAGGAACACCGAGGGTATTACCACCACTCAAGAGGAGCCCCGTTTACCCCTCCTCCGCTTGAGATCGATGTTCCTTTCCCTGCTTCTTCAGGAATGGATTCCCGGTGTTCCTGTCCCATTTGTAGTGGAAGTGCTCTCCACAGGAAAGTCAATAGGAACTCCAGGGGTCGTGCCACCATTACAAAAGACCCCCAAATGTCACATCTCTCTCCAGAGGAACCTGATATACCTGCACTGCCTCAAATGTCACACAGAGAATTGACTCAAACCACGGTAAAACGTGAGACAGCCATGTCGTAAAGCATCGAGGGAAACACACAGATCCATGTGTAAACACGCCTGGAAGACTGACACTGCTTCTCCAGCTCAGGAGGGAAACTGACCTGCATGTCTCCACTGGAGACAAGGCCTGACACCCGTGTGGAGACTCCAGAGGAACCCCAAATCCATGTCAGCGCTGGAGAGGAAACCTCCTTTGTGTCTCCACTTGAGACGAGGACTTAGGACCCGGCACCGACTGGAGAAGAATCCCGAGAGGCCCCTCACACCTCGCATGGTTTCTGGCCTTTCCTGAGGCCACACGAGCAGGTCTCTGAGTTCCCCGTCGTAACTCGACAGGAACCTGCCGCAACTCGAGAAAAACCAGGAGGCTCTCCCCTCCAAGAGAGAGGAGCTCCTTTTCAGCTGTGGCGACTCGAGGGAAAACACACCTTCCCTCTTGAACCTCCAAGGTGTCCTTCACACGCTTGTCGCAATTCAAGAAGTTCCCCGACATACCCCTCTGCACTGGAGAGGAACACCGAGGGATCCCGCAAACTCAAGAAGAACCCGTTTCCCGCTTTCCCTCAAGATCAGGGTTTCATTCCCTGCTTCGTCAATCAAGGTTTCCCGGAATTCCCGTCACACATCAAAAGGAGGTCTCTCTACAGGAAAGTCGAGAGGAACTCCAGGTGGAGTGCCACCATTCCAAAAGACCCCCAAAAGTCTCTGCCCACTCCAGAGGAACCTGATTACCCTGTACTGCCTCGAATGTCACCCCGATTATTGACTCACACCACTGTGGCACATGTGACAGCCCTGTGGGAAAGCCTCGAGTGAAAGACCCAGATCCCTGTGTCAACTCGACGGGAAGCCTGACAATGCTGCTACAGCTCTCAAGCAAAACGGACATGCAGGGCTCCATTCGAGACGAGGCCTGACACACCTGTGGAGACTCCAGAGGAACCCCAAGATCCATGTCAGCCCTGGAGAGGAAACCTTTCTGGTCTCTGCTCCCGATGAGGACCTAGGACCCGGCACCGACTGGAGAAGAATCCCTAGAGGCCCCTCCCACCTCGCATGGTGTCTGGCCTTTCCTGAGGCCACAGGAGCAGGTCCCTGATGTCCCAATCGTAACTCGAGAAAAACTAGGAGCCTCTCCCCTCCAGGCGAGATGAAGCCCTTTTCTGCTTCGGCATCTCCAGGGAAATCACACCTTCCCTCTTGAACCTGCAAGGGGTCCTTCACACCCTTGTAGCAACTCAAGAAGTTCCCCGACATACCCCACTCAACTCGACAGGAACACCGAGGGTTCCATCAATCTGAAGAGGAACCCCGTTTCCCGCCTTCCCCTCGAGATATGGGTTTTATTCCCTGCTTCGTCACTCAAGGTTTCTCAGCATTCCCGTCACACCTCAAGGTGAGGTGCTCTCCACAGGAAATTCGAGAGGAAATCCAGGTGGAGTGCCACCATTCCAAAAGACCCCCAAAAGTCTCTGCCCCAGAGGAACCTGATTACCCTGTACTGCCTCGAATGTCACCCCGAGTATTGACTCACACCACAGTGGCACGTGTGACAGCCCTGTGGGAAAGCCTCGAGTGAAAGACCCAGATCCCTGTGTCAACTCGACAGGAGTCTGACACTGCTGCTCCTGCTCAGAAGCAAAGCAGACATGCAGGGCTCCATTCGAGACGAGGCCTGCTTCCCCTGTGGAGAATCCAGAGGAACCCCAAAGTCCATGCCAGCACTTGTGACTAAACCTCAGGTGCCGACCTCTGCTCCCAAAGAGGTCATAGGTCCTGGCACCGACTGGAATGGATTCCCGAGAGGTCCCTCACCACTCGCATGGAGAATCGGCTTTCCTGAGTCCACGTCTGCCAGTCCCTGACGTCCCCATCTTAACTTGAGAAGAACCAGCCCCAAGTCGAGAAAAATGAAGAGATTCTCCACTACAGCCGAGATGAGGCCCTTTTCCCCTGCGGCATCACAAGAGAAACCACACCTTC
>SJYQ01001361.1:234997-251017 GCA_006410935.1 Redunca redunca
GTGGCACGTGTGACAGCCCTGTGGGAAAGCCTCGAGTGAAAGACCCAGATCCCTGTGTCAACTCGACAGGAGTCTGACACTGCTGCTCCTGCTCAGAAGCAAAGCAGACATGCAGGGCTCCATTCGAGACGAGGCCTGCTTCCCCTGTGGAGAATCCAGAGGAACCCCAAAGTCCATGCCAGCACTTGTGACTAAACCTCAGGTGCCGACCTCTGCTCCCAAAGAGGTCATAGGTCCTGGCACCGACTGGAATGGATTCCCGAGAGGTACCTCACCACTCGCATGGAGAATCGGCTTTCCTGAGTCCACGTCTGCCAGTCCCTGACGTCCCCATCTTAACTTGAGAAGAACCAGCCCCAAGTCGAGAAAAATGAAGAGATTCTCCACTACAGCCGAGATGAGGCCCTTTACCCCTGTGGCATCACAAGAGAAACCACACCTTCCCTCTTGAACCTCGAAAAGGTCCTCAAATCCTCGCAGCAACTCAAGAAGTTTCCCGTCATACCCGTTTTCACTCGAGAGGAACACCGAGAGTCCTGCCACCAATAAAGAGGAGCCCCACTGCCCAATCGTCCGATCGAGATGATGCTTCCTTTCCTGCTTCGTCGGGGTTGGAAACCCGGTGTTCCTGTCCCATCTGAAGAGGAGGCGATCTCCACAGGCAAGTCGACAGGAACTCCATGGGTCATGCCACCATTCCAAAAGACGCCCAAATATCACAGCCCTCTCCAGAGGAACCTGATTTCCCTGCAGTGCCTCAACTGTCACACCGAGGATCGACTCACACCACGGTGACACGTGGGACAGCCCTGTGGAAAAGCCTTGAGGAAGAGACACAGATCCCTGTGTCAACACGCTGGGAAGACTGACACTGCTGCTACAGCTCAAGAGGCAAACTGCCGTGCATGTCTCCACTCGAAACGAGGCCTGACACCCCTGTGGAGACTCCAGAGGAACCCCAAGATCCATGTCAACCCTGGAGAGGAAACCTCCTTTCCACACGAGGACTTAAGACATGGCACCGACTGGCGAAGAATCCTGAGAGGCCTCTCACACCTATCATGGTGTCTGGCCTTTTCTGAGGCCACACGAGCAGGTCTCTGAGGTCCTCGTCGTAACTTGAGAGGAACCTGCCACAACTCGAGAAAAACCAGGAGGCTCTCCCCTCCAGTCCAGATGAGGCCCTTTTCTGCTGCAGCTTCTCCAGGGAAATCACAGCTTCCCCCTTGAACCTGCAAGGGGTCCTTCACACCCTTGGAGCAACTCAAGAAGTTCCCCGACATACCCCTCTCCACTTCAGATGAACACTGAGGGTTCCAGCAAACTCCAGAGGAGCCCCGTTTCCCTCTTTTCCCTCTACATAAGGGTTTCATTCCCTGCTTCATCGATCAAGGTTTCCCGGAATTCCCATCACACATCATGTGGAGGCGCTCTCAACAGGAGAGTCGAGAGGAAATCCACGTCTAGGGCCACCATTGCAAAGACTGCCAAAAGTGTCAGTCAACTCCAAGGAATCGGATTTCCCGGTACTGCCTCGAATGTCACCCTGAGTATCAACAAACACAATGGTGGCACGTGTGACAGCCCTGTGGGAAAGCCTCGAGAAAAAGACCCAGATCTCTGTGTCAACTCTACGGGAAGACTGATATTGCTGCTACAGCTCAGAAGCCAAGGGGACATGCAGGGCTCCATCGAAACGAGGCCTGATTCCCCTATGGGGACTCCAGAGGAACCCCAAAGTCCGTGCCAGCACTGGAGATGAAACCTCTGCTTCCCCCTCCGATCCAGAAAAGGACATAGGTCCCGGCACTGACTGCAGTGGATTCCAGAGAGGTCCCTCGCCACTCACATGGAGAAGGGCCTTTCCTGAGGCCATGCGTGCCGGTCCCTGAGGTCCCAGTCGTAACTCGAGAGGACCTGCCGCAAGTCGAGAAAAAAGCGGAGGTTCTCCACTCCAGGCAAGATGAGGCCCTTTTCCGCTCCGGCATCACGAGAGAAACCACACCTTCACTCTTGAACCTCGGAAAGGTCCTTCAAACCCTTGCAGCGACTCAAGAAGTTCCCCGTCATCCCGGGCTCCACTCGAGAGGAACACCGAGGGTCCCACCACCACTCAAGCGGTGACCCTTTTCCCCCTCCTCGGCTCGAGCTGATTGTTCCTTTCCTGGCTTCGTCGGGAATGGATTCACGGTGTTCCTGTCCCATCTGAAGAGGAGGCCCACTCCACAGGAAAGTCGACAGGAACACCAGGAGTCGTGCAACCATTCCAAAAGACCCCCAATTATCACAGCCCTCTCTCGAGGAACCTAATTTCCCTGCACTGCCTCAACTGTCCCAGAGATGATGGACTCACACCACGGTGACACGTGGGACAGCCCTGTCGAAAAGCCTCGAGGGAAAGACACAGATCCCTGGGTCACCACACCGAGAAGACTGACACTGCTGCTACAGCTCCGGAGGCAAACGGACGTCCATGTCTCCATTCGAGATGAGGCCTGACACCCCTGTGTAGACTCCAGAGGTACCTCAAATCCATGTCAGCGCTGGAGAGGAAACCTCCTGCCTGGTCTCCGATCCCGACGAGGACTTAGGACCCGGCACCAACTTGAGAAGAATCCCGAGAGGCCCCTCGTACATCGCATGGTGTCTGACTTTTCCTGAGGCCTCACGAGCAGGTCCCTGAGGTGCCCGTCGTAAATCCAAAGGAAGCTGCCCCATCTAGACAAAAACCATTAGGCTCTCCCCTCCAGGCCAGATGAGCCCGTTATTAGCCGTGGCGTCTTGAGGGAAATCACACCTTCACACTGGAACCTGCAAGGGGTCCTTCACACCCTTGGAGCAACTCAAGAAGGTCCCCGACATACACCTCTCCACTCGAGAGGAACACCATGGGTTCTAGGAAACTCACGAGGGGCCCCGTTTTCCGCCTCTCCCTCCAGATATGGCTTGCATTCCCTGCTTCGTCCATCCAGGTTTCTCGGCATTCCCGTCACACCTCAAGGTGAGGCGCTCTCAACAGAAAAGTCGAGAGGAAACCCAGGTCTCGTGCCACTATTCCAATAGACGCCCACAAGTCTCAGTCCAGTCCAGAGGAACGTGAATTCCCTGTCTTGACTCGAATGTCACCCCAAGGATCGACTCACACCACGGTGGCACGTGGGAGAGCCCTGTTGGAAAGCCTCGAGGGAGAGACCCAGATCCCTGTGCCAACTCGACAGGAAGCCTGACACTGCTGCTCCAGCTCGGAAGCCAAGCGGACATGCAGGGCTCCATGGCAGACGAGGCCTGATTCCGCCGGGGAGACTCCAGAGGAACCCCAAAGTCCATGCCAGCACTGGAGATGAAACCTCGGCTTCCGCCCTCCGCTCCAGAAGAGGACAGCGGTCCCGGCACCGACTGGAGTGGATTCCCGAGAGGTCCCTCGCAACTCGCATGGAGAAGGGCCTTTCCTGAGGCCAAGAGTGCTGGTCCCTGAGGTCCCCGTCGTATCTTGAGAGGACCTGCCGCAACTCGAAAAAACGCTGAGGTTCTCCACTCCAGGCGAGATGAGGCACTTTTCCGCTCCGGCGTCAAGAGAGAAACAACACCTTCTCTCTTGAATCTCGACATGGTCCTTCAAACCCTCCAGCAAGTCAAGAAGTTCCCCGTCCTCCCTGGCTCCACTCGAGAGGAACACCGAGGGTCCCACCACCACTCAAGAGGTGACCCTTTGCCCCCTCCTCCTCTTGAGATGATTGTTCCTTTCCCTGCTTCGTCGGGAATGGATTCCCGGTGTTCCTGTCCCATCTGAAGAGGAGGCGCACTCCACACGACAGTTGACAGAATCTCCAGGGCTCGTGCCACCCTTCCAAAAGACCCCCAAATATCACAGCCCTCTCTAGAGGGACCTGAATTCCCTGCACTACCTCAAGTGTCACACCGAGGATGGACTCACACCACCGTGACACCTGGGATAGCCCTGTGGAAAAGCCTCGAGGAATAGACATAGATCTCTGGGTCACCACAGCAGGAAGACTGACACTGCTGCTACAGCTCCGGAGGCAAACTGACGTGCATGTCTCCACTCGAGATGAGGCCTGACACCCCTGTGGAGACTCCAGAGGTACCCCAAATCCATGTCAGCGCTGGAGAGGAAACCTTCTTCCTGTTCTCCGATCCAGACGAAGACTCAGGACCCGGCACCGACTGGAGAAGCATCCCAAGAGACCCTCGCACCTCGCATGGTGTTTAGCCTTTCCAGAGGCCACATGAGCAGGTCCCTGAGGTCGCCGTCATCAATAGAAAGCAAGCTGCCGCATCTCCACAAAAACCAGCAGGCTCTCCCCTCCAGGCCAGATGAGGCCCTTATCAGCTGTGGCGTCTCGAGGGAAATCCCACCTTCTCACTGGAACCGGCAAGGTTTCCTTCATACCCTGGGAGCACTTCAAGAAGGTCCCCGTCATACCCTTCTCCTCTCGAGAGGAACACCACGGGTTCCAGGAAACTCCCGAGGAGCCCCGGGTTCCACCTCTCCCTCCAGATATGGGTTTCATTCCCTGCTTTGCCCGTCCAGGTTTCTTGGCATTCCTGTCACACCTCAAGGTGAGGCGCTCTCAACAGGAAAGTCGAGAAGAAATCCAGGTCTAGTGCCACCAGTCCCAAAGACCCCCACACGTCTCAGTCCAGTCCAGAGGAACCTGAATTCCCCGTCCTGCCTCGAATGTCACCCCGAGTATCGAATCACACCAACGTGGCACGTGGGACAGTCATGTGGGAAAGCCTCGAGGGAGAGACCCAGATCCATGTGTCAACTCGACAGGAAGCCTGACACTGCTGCCTCAGCTCAGAAGCCAAGCGGACATGCAGGGCTCCATGGCCGACGAGGCCTGATTCCCCCGGGGAAATTCCAGAGGAACACCAAAGTCCGTGCCCCCACTGGAGACGAAACCTCTGCTTCTGCCTGTGAGGCCCTAAATGGGAAACATTGAAAAAGAAAAAGGCTAGCATTGCGGACGGAAACTAAGATGGCGCCTGCCGGAAGAGATGGGGGCATAGTCTATGTTGTCTGTCAAACCTTCTGATTGGCTCTCTTGATTTCTGTGCACCTAGACAGCGGGTGATCACCATAGACTCCTGTTATAATGATGGCACATGACGATTTGACCTTTAACGTGATTGGTGTAACTTTGGAAAGTCCCTTGCAAACTCCTCCCCCCTTGCCTTTATAAGCAGGTAGTTTGTAACAATAAAGTGGAACTGCAGTAGACGGAACCCATGTCACGTCTGATTGTCTCTCGCTCTCGGAAGGGCTGGGTTGGAGGACAGCAGGCTCACCTTTCCTTGGGACCCCTCAGCTCTCTGCTGAGGAAAGTTCCACTGCCTCTCTCTCTCTTTCTTTGGAGCGCTCCCCGCATCCGCCCTCCAATCCAGAAGAGGAGAGCGGTCCAGGCACCGACTGGAGTGCATTCCTGAGAGGTCCCCCTCACCACTCGCATGGAGAAGGGCCTTTGCTGAGGCCACGCGTGCCGGTCCCTGAGGTCCCCGTTCCTAAGTTGAGAGGACCTGCAACAAGTCGAGAAAAAAGAGGAGGTCCTCCACTCCAGGCAAGAGGGGGCCCTTTTCCGCTCCGGCGTCACGAGAGAAACCACACCTTCGCTCTTGAACCTCGACAAGGTCCTTCAAAGCCTCGAAGCAACTCAAGAAGTTCCCCGGCCTCCCCGGCTCCACTCGACAGGAACACCGAGGGTCCCACCACCACTCAAGAGGTCACCCTTTATCCCCTCCTCCGCTCGAGATGATTGTTCATTTCCATGCTTCGTCGCGAATGGATTCCCGGTGTTCCTGGCCCAGCTGAAGAGGAGGCGCACTCCACAGGAAAGTCGACAGGAACTCCAGGGCTCGTGCCACCACTCCCAAAGACCCCCAAAGATCACAGCCCTCTCTAGAGGAACCTGATGTCCCTGCACTGCCTCAACTGTCACAGCGAGGATTGACTCACACCACGGTGACACGTGGGACAGCCCTGTGGAGAAGCCTCGAGGGAAAGGCACAGATTCCTGGGTCACCACGCCCAGAAGACTGACACTGCTGCCACAGCTCAGGAGGCAAGCTGACGTGCATGTCTCCACTCGAGACGAGGCCTGACAGCCCTGTGCAGACTCCAGAGGTACCCCAAATCCATGTCAGTGCTGGAGAGGAAACCCCCTTCCTGTTCTCCGATCCCAACGAGGATTTAGGACCGGGCACCTACTAGACAAGCGTCCCGAGAGGCCCCTGGCACCTCACATGGTGTCTGGCCTTTCCTGAGTCCACACGAGCAGGTCCCTGAGGTCCCCGTCGTCAATCGAAAGCAGTTGCCGCATCTCGACCAAAATCAGGAGGCTCTCCCCTCCAGGCGAGATGAGCCCCTTTTCTGCTGGGGCGGCGCGAGGGAAATCACACCTTCCCACTGGAACCGGCAAGGGGTCCTTCACACCCTTGGAGCCCCTCAAGAAGGGCCCCGACATAGCCCTCTCCACTCGAGAGGAACACCACGGGTCCCAGCAATCGCCCGAGGAGCCACGGGTTCCGCCTCTCCCTCCAGATATGGGTTTCATTCCCTGCTTCGTCCGTCCAGGTTTGTCGGCATTCCCGTCACACCTGAAGGGGAGGCTCTCTCAACAGGAAAGTCGAGTGGAAATCCAGGTCTAGTGCCACCATTCGCAAAGACCCCCACAAGTCTCAGTCCAGTCCACAGGAACCTAAATTCCCTGTCCTGCCTTGAATGTCACCCCGAGTATCGAATCACACCACCACCACGGTGGCACGTGGTACAGCTCTATGGGAAAGCCTCGAGGGAAAGACCCAGATCCTGTGTCAACTCGACAGGAAGCCTGCCACTGCTGCTCCAGCTCGGAAGCCAAGCGAACATGCAGGGCTCCGGGGCCGACGAGGCCTGTTTCCCTGGGGGGACTCCAGAGGAACCCCAAAGTCCGTGCCAGCACTGGAGACGAAACATCTGCTTTCCCCCTCTGCTCCAGAAGAGGACAGAGGTCCCGGCAGCGACTGAAGTGGATTCCCGAGAGGTCCCTCGCCACTCGCATAGAGAAGGGCATTTGCACAGACCACGACTGCCAGTCCCTGAGGTTCCCGATCGTAAGTCGAGAAGACCTGCCCCAAGTCGAGAAAAACTCGGAGGTTCTCCACTCCAGGCAAGGTGAGGCCATTTTCCGGTCCAGCGTCACGAGAGAAACCTCACCTTCGCTCTTGAACCTCGACAAGGTCCTTCAAAGCCTCGCAGCAACTCAAGAAGTTCCCCGTCCTCCCCGGCTCCACTCGACAGGAACACCGAGGGTCCCACCACCACTCAAGCGGTCAGCCTTTATCCCCTCCTCCGCTCTAGATGATTGTTCCTTTCCCTGCTTCGTCGGGAATGGCTTCCAGGTGTTCCTGGCCCATCTGAAGAGGAGGCGCACTCCACAGGAAAGTCGACAGGAACTCCAGGTCTCATGCCACCATTCCCAGAGTTCGCCAACGATCACAGCCCTCCCTAGAAAAGCTGATTTCCCTGCACTGCCTCAACTGTCACAGCGAGGATTGACTCACACCACGGTGACACGTGGGACAGCCCTGTGGAGAAGCCTCGAGGGAAAGACACAGATCCCTGGGTCACCACGCCTGGAAGACTGACACTGCTGCCACAGCTCAGGAGGCAAGCTGACGTGCATGTCTCCACTCGAGACGAGGCCTGACAGCCCTGTGGAGACTCCAGAGGTACCGCAAATCCATGTCAGCGCTGGAGAGGAAACCCCCTTCCTGTTCTCCGACACCGACGAGGGCGTAGGCAACGGCCCAGACTGGAGAAAAAACCCGAGAGCCCCTCGCACCTGTCATGGTGTCTGGCCGTACCTGAGGCCACAGGAGCAGGTCCCTGAGGTCCCCGTCGTAAATCGAAAGCAAGCTGCCGCATCTTGACCAAAATCAGGAGACTATCCCCCCCAGGCGAGGTGAGCCCCCTTTCATCTGTGGCGTCTGGAGGGAAATCACACCTTCCCACTGGAACAGGCAAGGGGTCCTTCACAGCCTTGGAGCACCTCAAGAAGGTCCCCGACAGAGCCCTCTCCCCTACAGAGGAACACCACGGGTTCCAGGAAACTCCCGAGGAGCCCCGGTTTCCGCCTCTCCCTCCAGATATGGGTTTCATTCCCTGCTTCGTCCGTCCAGGTTTCTCGGCATTCCCGTCACACCTCATGGGGAGGCGCTCTCAACAGGAAAGTCGAGCGGAAATCCACGTCTAGTGCCACCATTCCCAAAGACCCCCACAAGTCTCAGTCCAGTCCAGAGGAACCTGAATTCCCTGTCCTGCCTCGAATATCACCCCGAGTATAGACTCACACCACCACCACGGTGGCACTTGGGACAGCTCTGTGGGAAAGCCTCTTGGGAAAGACCCAGATCCCTGTGTCAACTCGACAGGAAGCATGCCACTGCTGCTCCAGCTCGGAAGCCCAGCGGACATGCAGGGCTCTGTGGCCGACGAAGCCGGATTCGCCGGGGGGGGGGACGCCAGAGGAACCCAAAATCCGTGCCAGCACTGGAGACGAAACCTCTGCTTCCGCCCTCCACTCCAGAAGAGGACAGCGGTCCCGGAACAGACAGGAGTGGATTCCCGAGAGGTCCCTCGCCACTCGCGTAGAGAAGGGCCTTTGCTGAGGCCACGCCTGCCGATCCCTGAGGACCCAGTTCGTAAGTCGAGAGGACCTGCCGCAAGTCGAGAAAAAATGGAGGTTCTCCACTCCAGGCAAGATGAGGCCCTTTTCCGCTCCGGCGTCATGAGAGAAACCACACCTTCGCTCTTGAACCTCGACAAGGTCCTTCAAAGCCTCGCAGCAACTCAAGAAGTTCCCCGTCCTCCCCGGCTCCACTCGACAGGAACACCGAGGGTCCAACCACCACTCAAGAGGTCACCCTTTATCCCCTCCTCCGCTCGAGATGATTGTTCCGTTCCCTGCTTCGTCGGGAACGGCTTCCCGGTGTTCCTGGCCCATCTGAAGAGGAGGCGAACTCCCACAGGAAAGTCGACAGGCACTCCAGGGCTCGTGCCACCATTCCCAGAGGCCTCCAACGATCACAGCGCTCTCTAGAGGAAGCTGATTTCCCTGCACTGCCTCAACTGTCACAGTGAGGATTGACTCACACCACGGTGACACGTGGGACAGCCCTGTGGAGAAGCCTCGAGGGAAAGACACAGATCCCTGGGTCACCACGCCTGGAAGACTGACACTGCTGCCACAGCTCAGGAGGCAAGCTGACGTGCATGTCTCCACTCGAGATGAGGCCTGACAGCCCTGTGGAGACTCCAGAGGTACCCCAAATCCATGTCAGCGCTGGAGAGGAAACCCCCTTCCTGTTCTCCGATCCCGACGAGGACTTAGGACCCCGAACCGACTGAGAAGAATCCCAAGAGGCCCCTCGCACCTCGCATGGTGTCTGGCCTTTCCTGAGGCCACACGAGCAGGTCCCTGAGGTCCCCGTCGTAAATCCAAAGCAAGGTGCTGCATTTCCTCCAAAACCAGGAAGCTCTCCCTTCCAGGCGAGATGAGCCCCGTTTCAGCTGTGGCGTCTCCAGGGAAATCACACCTTCTCACTGGAACAGGCAAGGGGTCCTTCACAGCCTTGGAGCACCTCAAGAAGGTCCCCGACATAGCCTTCTCACCTCGAGAGGAACACCACGGCTTCCAGCAAATGCCCGAGGAGCCCCGGGTTCCGCCTCTCCCTCCAGATATGGGTTTCATTCCCTGCTTAGTCCGTCCAGGTCTCTTGGCATTCCCGTCACACCTCCAGGGGAGGCGCTCTCAACAGGAAAGTCGAGTGGAAATCCAGGTCTAGTGCCACCATTCGCAAAGACCCCCACAAGTCTCAGTCCAGTCCACAGGAACCTAAATTCCCTGTCCTTCCTTGAATGTCACCCCGAGTATCGAATCACACCACCACCACGGTGGCACGTGGGACAGCTCTATGGGAAAGCCTCGAGGGAAAGACCCAGATCCTGTGTCAACTCGACAGGAAGCCTGCCACTGCTGCTCTAGCTCGGAAGCCAAGCGGACATGCAGGGCTCCATGGCCGACGAGGCCTGTTTCCCCGCGGGAGACTCCAGAGGAACCCCAAAGTCCGTGCCAGCACTGGAGACGAAACATCTGCTTTCCCCCTCTGCTCCAGAAGAGGACAGCGGTCCCGGCAGCGACTGGAGTGCATTCCCGTGAGGTCCCTCGCCACTCGCATGGAGAAGGGCCTTTGCTGAGGCCATGCGTGCTGGTCCCTGAGATTCCCGTTCGTAAGTCGAGAAGACCTGCCGCAAGTTGAGAAAAACGCGGAGGTTCTCCACTCCTGGCAATGTGAGGCCCTTTTCCGCTCCGGCGTCACGCGAGAAACCATACCTTCGCTCTTGAACCTCGACAAGGTCCTTCAAAGCCTCGCAGCAACTCAAGAAGTTCCCCGTCCTCCCCGGCTCCACTCGACAGGAACACCGAGGGTCCCACCACCACTCAAGCGGTCACCTTGTATCCCCTCCTCCGCTCGAGATGATTGTTCTTTCCCTGCTTCGTTGGGAATGGCTTCCCGGTGTTCCTGGCCCATCTGAAGAGGAGGCGCACTCCACAGGAAAGTTGACAGGAACTCCAGGGCTCGTGCCACCATTCCCAGAGATCGCCAACGATCACAGCCCTCCCTAGAGGAAGCTGATTTCCCTGCACTGTCTCAACTGTAACACCAAGGATTGACTCACACCACGGTGACACGTGGGACAGCACTGTGGAAAAACCTCGAAGGAAAGACACAGATCCCTGGGTCACCACGCCTGGAAGACTGACACTGCTGCCACAGCTCAGGAGGCAATCTGACGTGCATGTCTCCACTCGAGACGAGGCCTGACACCCCTGTGGAGACTCCAGAGGTACCCCAAATCCATGTCAGCGCTGGAGAGGAAACCCCCTTCCTGTTCTCCGACTCCGACGAGGACGTAGGCAACGGCCCCGACTGGAGAAGCATCCCGAGAGTCCCCTCGCACCTGGCATGGAGTCTGGCCTTTCCTGAGGCCACACGAGCAGGTCCCAGAGGTCCCCGTCATAAATTGAAAGCAAGCTGCCGCATCTCGACCAAAATCAGGAGGCTCTCCCCTCCACGCGAGGTGAGCCCACTTTCATCTGTGGCGTCGGGAGGGAAATCACACCTTCCCACTGGAACAGGCAAGGGGTCCTTCACAGCCTTGGAGCACCTCAAGAAGGTCCCCGACAGAGCCCTCTCCCCTCGAGAGGAACACCACGGCTTCCAGGAAACTCCTGAGGAGCCCCGGTTTCCGCCTCTCCCTCCAGATATGGGTTTCATTCCCTGCTTCGTCCGTCCAGGTTTCTCGGCATTCCCGTCACACCTCCAGGGGAGGCGCTCTCAACAGGAAAGTCGAGCAGAAATCCAGGTCTAGTGCCACCATTCCCAAAGACCCCCACAAGTCTCAGTCCAGTCCAGAGGAACCTGAATTCCCTGTCCTGCCTCGAATATCACCCCGAGTATAGACTCACACCACCACCACGGTGGCACGTGGGACAGCCCTGTGGGAAAGCCTCGAGGGAAAGACCCAGATCCCTGTGTCAACTCGACAGGAAGCGTGCCACTGCTGCTCCAGCTCGGAAGCCCAGCGGACATGCAGGGCTCCGTGGCCGACGAGGCCTGATTCCCCGGGGGAGACTCCAGAGGAACCCCAAAGTCCGTGCCAGCACTGGAGACGAAACCTCTGCTTCCGCCCTCCACTCCAGAAGAGGACAGCGGTCCCGGAACAGACTGGAGTGCATTCCCGAGAGGTCCCTCGCCACTCGCATAGAGAAGGGCCTTTGCTGAGGCCACACCTGCCGGTCCCTGAGGTCCCCGTTCGTAAGTCGAGAGGACCTGCCGCAAGTCGAGAAAAAAGCGGAGGTTCTCCACTCCAGGCAAGATGAGGCCCTTTTCCGCTCCGGCGTCACGAGAGAAACCACACCTTCGCTCTTGAACCTCGACAAGGTCCTTCAAAGCCTCGCAGCAACTCAAGAAGTTCCCCGTCCTCCCCGGCTCCACTCGACAGGAACACCGAGGGTCCCACCACCACTCAAGAGGTCACCCTTTATCCCCTCCTCCGCTCGAGATGATTGTTCCTTTCCCTGCTTCGTCAGGAATGGCTTCCCGGTGTTCCTGGCCCATCTGAAGAGGAGGCGAACTCCCACAGGAAAGTCGACAGGCACTTCAGGGCTCGTGCCACCATTCCCAGAGACCTCCGACGATCACAGCGCTCTCTAGAGGAAGCTGATTTCCCTGCACAGCCTCAACTGTCACAGCGAGGATTGACTCACACCACGGTGACACGTGGGACAGCCCTGTGGAGAAGCCTCGAGGGAAAGACACAGATCCCTGGGTCACCACGCCTGGAAGACTGACACTGCTGCCACAGCTCAGGAGGCAAGCTGACGTGCATGTCTCCACTCGAGACGAGGCCTGACACCCCTGTGGAGACTCCAGAGGTACCCCAAATCCATGTCAGCACTGGAGAGGAAACCCCCTTCCTGTTCTGCGCCTCCGACGAGGACGTAGGCAACGGCCCGGACAGGAGAATAATCCCGAGAGTCCCCTCGCACCTGGCATGGTGTCTGGCCTTTCCTGAGGCCACACGAGCAGGTCCCTGAGGTCCCCGTCGTAAATCCAAAGCAAGCTGCTGCATTTCCTCCAAAACAAGGAAGCTCTCCCTTCCAGGCGAGGTGAGCCCCGTTTCACCTGTGGCGTCTCCAGGGAAATCACACCTTCCCACTGGAACAGGCAAGGGGTCCTTCACAGCCTTGGAGCACCTCAAGAAGGTCCCCGACAGAGCCCTCTCCCCTCGAGAGGAACACCACGGCTTCCAGGAAACTCCTGAGGAGCCCCGGTTTCCGCCTCTCCCTCCAGATATGGGTTTCATTCCCTGCTTCGTCCGTCCAGGTTTCTCGGCATTCCCGTCACACCTCAAGGGGAGGCGCTCTCAACAGGAAAGTCGAGTGGAAATCCAGGTCTAGTGGCACCATTCCCAAAGAACCCCACAAGTTTCATTCCAGTCCATAGGAACCTGAATTCCCTGTCCTGCCTCGAATGTCACCCCGAGTATCGACTCACACCACCACCACGGTGGCACGTGGTACAGCCCTATGGGAAAGCCTGGAGGAAAAGACCAAGATTCCTGTGTCAACTCGACAGGAAGCCTGCCACTGCTGCTCCAGCTCGGAAGCCCAGCGGACATGCATGGCTCCGTGGCCGACGAGGCCTGTTTCCCTGGGGGGACTCCAGAGGAACCCCAAAGTCCGTGCCAGGACTGGAGACGAAACATCTGCTTTCCCCCTCTGCTCCAGAAGAGGACAGAGGTCCCGGCAGCGACTGGAGTGCATTCCCGAGAGGTCCCTCGTCACTCGCATGGAGAAGGGCATTTGCAGAGGCCAAGCCTGCCAGTCCCTGAGGTTCCCGGTCGTAAGTCGAGAAGACCTGCCCCAAGTCGAGAAAAACTCGGAGGTTCTCCACTCCAGGCAAGGTGAGGCCATTTTCCGTTCCAGCGTCACGAGAGAAACCTCACCTTCGCTCTTGAACCTCGACAAGGTCCTTCAAAGCCTCGCAGCAACTCAAGAAGTTCCCCGTCCTCCCCGGCTCCACTCGACAGGAACACCGAGGGTCCCACCACCACTCAAGCGGTCAGCCTTTATCCCCTCCTCCACTCTAGATGATTGTTCCTTTCCCTGCTTCGTCGGGAATGGCTTCCAGGTGTTCCTGGCCCATCTGAAGAGGAGGCGCACTCCACAGGAAAGTCGACAGGAACTCCAGGTCTCATGCCACCATTCCCAGAGTTCGCCAACGATCACAGCCCTCCCTAGAAAAGCTGNGAGTATAGACTCACACCACCACCACGGTGGCACGTGGGACAGCTCTGTGGGAAAGCCTCGAGGGAAAGACCCAGATCCCTGTATCAACTCCACAGGAAGCGTGCCACTGCTGCTCCAGCTCGGAAGCCCAGCGGACATGCAGGGCTCCGTGGCCGAAGAGGCCTGATTCCCCGGGGGTGGGGGACTCCAGAGGAACCCCAAAGTCCGTGCCAGCACTGGAGACGAAACCTCTGCTTCGGCCCTCCACTCCAGAAGAGGACAGCGGTCCCGGCAGCGACTGGAGTGGATTCCCGAGAGGTCCCTCACCACTCGCATGGACAAGGGCCTTTGCTGAGGCCACGCCTGCCCGTCCCTGAGGTCCTGCCGCAAGTCGAGAAAAAAGCGGAGGTTCTCCACTCCAGGCAAGACGAGGCCCTTTTCCGCTCCGGCGTCACGAGAGAAACCACACCTTCGCTCTTGAACCTCGACAAGGTCCTTCAAAGCCTCGCAGCAACTCAAGAAGTTCCCCGTCCTCCCCGGCTCCACTCGACAGGAACACCGAGGGTCCCACCACCACTCAAGAGGTCACCCTTTATCCCCTCCTCCGCTCGAGATGATTGTTCCTTTCCCTGCTTCGTCGGGAATGGCTTCCCGGTGTTCCTGGCCCATCTGAAGAGGAGGCGAACTCCCACAGGAAAGTCGACAGGCACTCCAGGGCTCGTGCCACCATTCCCAGAGGCCTCCAACGTTCACAGCGCTCTCTAGAGGAAGCTGATTTCCCTGCACTGCCTCAACTGTCACACCGAGGATTGACTCACACCACGGTGACACGTGGGACAGCCCTGTGGAGAAGCCTCGAGGGAAAGACACAGATCCCTGGGTCACCACGCCTGGAAGACTGACACTGCTGCCACAGCTCAGGAGGCAAGCTGACGTGCATGTCTCCACTCGAGACGAGGCCTGACAGCCCTGTGGAGACTCCAGAGGTACCCCAAATCCATGTCAGCGCTGGAGAGGAAACCCCCTTCCTGTTCTGCGCCTCCGACGAGGACGTAGGCAACGGCCCCGACTGAGAAGAATCCCGAGAGTCCCCTCGCACCTGGCATGGTGTCTGGCCTTTCCTGAGGCGACAGGAGCAGGTCCCTGAGGTCCCCGTCGTATATCCAAAGTAAGCTGCCGCATCTCGACCTAAATCAGGAGGCTCTCCCCTCCAGGCGAGGTGAGCCCACTTTCATCTGTGGCGTCTGGTGGGAAATCACACCTTCCCACTGGAACAGGCAAGGGGTCCTTCACAGCCTTGGAGCACCTCAAGAAGGTCCCCGACAGAGCCCTCTCCCCTCGAGAGATACACCACGGGTTCCAGGAAACTCCCGAGGAGCCCCGGTTTCCGCCTCTCCCTCCAGATATGGGTTTCATTCCCTGCTTCGTCTGTCCAGGTTTCTCGGCATTCCCGTCACACCTCATGGGGAGGCGCTCTCAACAGGAAAGTCGAGTCGAAATCCAAGTCTAGTGCCACCATTCCCAAAGACGCACACAAGTCTCAGTCCAGTCCAGAGGAACCTGAATTTCCTGTCCTGCCTCGAATATCACCCCGAGTATAGACTCACACCACCACCACGGTGGCACGTGGGACAGCCCTGTGGGAAAGCCTCGAGGGAAAGACACAGATCCCTGTGTCAACACGACAGGAAGCGTGCCACTGCTGCTCCAGCTCGGAAGCCCAGCGGACATGCAGGGCTCCGTGGCCGACGAGGCCTGATTCCCCGGGGGGGACTCCAGCGGAACCCCAAAATCCGTGCCAGCACTGGAGACGAAACCTCTGCTTCGGCCCTCCACTCCAGAAGAGGAGAGCGGTCCCGGAACAGACTGGAGTGGATTCCCGAGAGGTCCCTCGCCACTCGCATAGAGTAGGGCCTTTGCTGAGGCCACACCTGCCGGTCCCTGAGGTCCCCGTTAGTAAGTCGAGAGGACCTGCCGCAAGTCGAGAAAAAAGCGGAGGTTATCCACTCCAGGCAAGATGAGGCCCTTTTCCGCTCTGGCGTCACGCGAGAAACTACCCCTTCGCTCTTGAACCTCGACAAGGTCCTTCAAAGCCTCACAGCAACTCAAGAAGTTCCCCGTCCTCCCCGGCTCCACTCGACAGGAACACCGAGGGTCCCACCAC
>SJYQ01001362.1:0-27166 GCA_006410935.1 Redunca redunca
CATTTGTAAATTAACTAATTTATTTGTTATTTTTAGTGTTCTTTGCATCATGTAGGCTTATATTTCCATTGGGTATAACATCCCATCAGCTTAAATGATATTCTTTAATATTTCTTGGAGAGAGAGCCAGGCTTCTGGCGATAATTTCTCTTAGCTGTTGTTTCATTTTAAATCCTTTATTTCACCTCCATTTTTTCAAAGATTGTTTTACTAGATATGGATTTCTAATTGATATGATATGTTTCATCTTTCATCACCTTAAATATACCATTGCATTTTTTTGTGGTTCGAGTTGTTTCTGATGAAAATTCAGCAGTTATTCTTGTCTGCTGCTTTTATATATACATCTAAATTTAAATCTAATAGAACATTTCATATTTCTTTTATAATTTTCTCTTTATGTTTGGTTTTCCACAATTGTCTATGATGTTCCTGCTTAAATTACCTGGGTATATTTGTGTGTGTGTGTTTATCTTACTTGGGATTTGTTTAATATCTTGAATATTTGGGTTGATATTCCCCATCAAACTTAGAAATTCATTTTTTTTTCCAGCCCTAACCTCTTTTCATTCAGAGGATCCCAATGGCAACCCACTCCAGTGTTCTTGCCTCGAGAATCCCAGGGACGGGGGAGCCTGGTGGGCTGCTGTCTATGGGGTTGCACAGAGTCGGACACGACTGAAATGACTTAGCAGCAGCAGCAGCATAAAGTGAAAGTGTTAGTTGCTCAGTCATGTGCAACTCTTTGCAAGCCCATGGACTGCTGTGAAATTCTCCAGGCTAGAATACTGGAGTGAGTAGCCCTTTCCTTCTCCAGAGGATCCTCCTGATCCAGGGATCAAACCCAGGTCTCCTTCACTGCAGGCAGATTGTTTACCATCTGAGCCACCACAGAAGCCCTCTAGTTATGTATATCTTGCTACTAAATATTTTCTACAAGTCAGTAAGGCTATGTTGATTTTTTAAAAATATCTTTCCTCTTGATTTTATAAGTAAGATTGTCTTTCTCTGTACTTAGGTTGTCACCATACAATCTGACTGTAGAATAACCCAGGGAATTATTAATTGCAGGTATTATATTTATGCATTTATAATTTTTTCTTTTCTTTTGTTATAACTTTCATTTTTCTCCTAAAACTGTCTATGTGTTCAATGACTTATGTCCATTTGAATTTCTTCTATGTATTTATAGTTACTGCATAAATCCTTTGCCTATTACAACATTTGTGCTATCTTTGGGTCGCCTTCAAATCATCTTCAATTTCGAAATCAACTCAACTCACTCTTTGTCAGAACTCCAAAGTCTCATAACATTGTGAACCTCTGTAGTTGCAGCAAATCTATTTTTGCTCACAACTATAGATGTTTACTCAGTTAAATTAGCTAACATTTGACCAAAAAGTCAAAGGGACCTAAAGGACCATGTCTAACTCTTTGTCTGTGAAAGCCCCTTCATTCTAATACATTTATCTCAGCATGAACTCTGACATCTTCTTCCTCCCATCTAGTGAAACCACTGCTGTTTATTTGTGCTATACTTCTACTTTGCTAAAGTTTAGAAAATCCCCCAGGCAGGAAATTGGGGTAAATGTGTAGCTCTTCTAATGTATTTCACTTCTCTGACTGATCAAAGCACTTTGTGACATGTTGCCCAGTGCCTGAAAACTTTTGCTTTATATATCTTGTCCAGAGTTATGATTTTCTATAGCATGAGGGTAAATATGACACTCTTTACTCCATTATGGAGAAAATGGAATTCTACATAACCACTTTTAAACATTTATTATATAAAGATATTTTTCAATGTTTTGTAGATTACTTCATCTCCTATTCTTCCCAAAATGTATATTACAGATTGATTTCCCATTTTATAGTTGAAACATTTTGGGTGTTTCTAGGTTTAAACTATCTAAGATAATAAGAGGTAATGTGGTTAATAGGTAATGGGTTGAATTTTAAATTAAGGTCTATTGGAATACAGAATCTGTTTGTTTTAACATTTACACTAGCAATTTGAGAATGTTCTGTGGCAAATTATTTGCTTAATAAAATCTTCAACGGTGCCTAATAGATTTGATTTGACCATTTCTCTCCCTCTTCTCCTTCTGGGACCTCTATAGTCCAAATATTAGTATGCTTGATATTATCCCAGAGGGCTCTTAAACTGTTATCATTTTTTAAATTTGTTTTTCCTTTTCCTGCTCTGATTGGATGCTTTCCATCATTCCATCTTCCAGATCTCTTATGCATTCTTTTTTTATCACTAGGTCTACTATTCAGTCCTTCTAGTGTGTTTTCCATTTCAATTATTCTATTCTTTAGTTCTGATAGTTTCTATTTCGTATTTTCTGTTTCCTTGTTACAGTTTTCACTGTGTTCATCTATTCTTTTCCCTAACTCCATTCGCATTCTTACTACTTATGCTTTGATTTCTTTGTCTGGTAATTGTTTATTTCTGTTTCATTATTTGTTTTTCAGGGTTCTTCTGTTATTCTTTAAATTGAGACCAATTCTTCTCCGTTCTCATTTTGCATAACTTTCACTGTTTCTATGAAATTCATGAAATAATTACCTATTATGGACTTCAAGTGGTGTCCCCGTGTGGGAGCATCCCTGCATAGTCTTCATGTGCCCAGGGGTTTGCTGGGAGAGCTGCATAATCTCCCTTTTCCTGAGTCTTCTCCCTGGGCACAGTTCCCAACCTGATTACTTCTCTTCCCTTCCTCCCCAATTCTCTGTGGATCTTTCTTAAAGCCATGGTTGTACAGGGGTCTTTCTGCCAGTTTCTAAGTAGTTTTGAGTGAGAGTTGTTCCATATGTACATGCATTTTTTTATGTATTCGTGGGAGGAAGTGAGTTCCAAGCCATTTTGATCTTCTGTGTTTCTCCACAAGGTATTTTAATACTGAAATTTATTATCTTATAAACATTTGAGACTCCATAAAATTCATAATATTTTTGTTTTCCTGTTGTAGCTCTGTGGTTACTTTGTAAAGTAAAAGCTGAAAATAGTTTTTATCTTGCAGGGAAGCAGAAAGCTCAGGTCAGCATTAGCAAATGGGCAAAACAATTGGCTATTTCTAGTCGTATACTGTGACTAATGAGTAGATAAAGAGAGGAGCTTGTCTGTCAACTTTCTCTTTGCTGGAGGAAGAAAAGCTTAAACAACTTGGAAGGTCAAACTATTCATTATTATTTGTCATACATGGTGAATTCCAGAATTTGCATGATTCCAAAATTCTTACTTTCAAATATGGTTTTGATTAACTTAGATCTTGGTAGATCAATACATTTGCAAGCCTTAAAAATATGATTAAACTACTTTCATTAAGACTTACAAATATTTTGCAACTCAGTGTGAAAAGAGATCAAACCTACGTCTCATTAATAAAAAAAACCTCACCTTGTTTGTATTTTGATGAAGTAACATGAAATAGTTCTTCCTCTGGTCTTGAGTTTGAAGTTTCATCCTTCATGTTTCAATCAAGAGCCAGCCCTGAAATGGACCTATAAGCTGCACCTGATGTTTCTGCCTCAAAAATTGTTTTTTGGATATGCTGACTTCATTAAGCAATAAAAGGGAATCTGTGTGCTTTCATTTCTATTTGTCCATCATTATGGTGCATGTAGGAAAATAAGAAAGTTCAATAGGTGTGGGATGAAAGTTATATTCAAGAAGATGCTGAGATGATAAGATTTTGGTTGGAGTTTGAAATACATCTGATTCAAAGGAGGAATTTTAATAGTATTTCCTTTTATATAGGGCTTCCCTGATGGTTTAGATAGTAACACGTGTGTGTGTGTGCACGTGTGTGTGTGCACGCACATGTATGCATATGCATGTGTATGTACATATGAGAGAGAGACAGAGAGGTTGAGAGAGAGAAACTTTTAGTTAAAACATGTTTCCCTGATTAGATGAGAATGCTGAAAATATAAGAAATTGAGTCTCACTTACTATTATGTTATAAAAACTTACAGATTACCAGAGAGCTAATGGATGATAAATAATATCTGATGCAACTCTAGTAAATAAATTATCCAAAGCTGTGAAATGTAATTAAATTTACATTCACTCTTCCATTTATATGAGGAAATTATTTTAAAATATCAGTTAGTATTCTCCACCAGCTTCTGTTTAACTATGAATAGTGTTCGAGTAAACCACGTCTAGTCTTGGATGCTGCTGCTGCTGCTGCTAAGTTGCTTCAGTCGTGTCCGACTCTAGACACTGCTAATTTTTCCAGTTAAAACAAAAATAGGCACCATGACTCTTTGGTTATGTTTCATCTCTATGCATTCTATGGTGAGATATTTTTGCTTTATCAGTAGCTC
The DNA here is from genome assembly GCA_006410935.1 of Redunca redunca. Classification (NCBI taxonomy): domain Eukaryota; kingdom Metazoa; phylum Chordata; class Mammalia; order Artiodactyla; family Bovidae; genus Redunca; species Redunca redunca. The sequence goes on from SJYQ01001362.1 coordinate 4,336, forward strand.
TGGTAATTCTGGAGGGCTGTTGACATCAAACCTCCCTCATCTCCAATTCTTTTCAACCATGTGTCTAATTGTTGTCCATTTTAAAATTTTTGAGTAGTATACCTTTGCCCAGATGCCCCATAAGTTACTTGTCCATTCACTTGTTAATGAGCATTTGCTTCATTTTTGTTTTTTGTCTGTTTGTGCAAATTGCTATGGCCATATACATATCAGTCTTTTGTGATACACATGTATTCACTTCTCTTCTGTATACAGCTGAAAGTGAATTCTCCAGAAACTCACTCAGAGCCTGGAATATTGTAACTGGCTAATAAGCCTTGCTGAATGAACAAATGAATTGATGAGCACATGACCACACAAAAGGAATAGGTTGTTGCTAGATTTTGTAGGTACATGAGTAACAGATTCATGAATTGGGAAGATGTGACATCTATAACAAAAGTATTAAACCACATTGTGAAGTTCTCATTTTATAAACTATTTTCACTATTGCTGTGTGTTCAGTCACTCAGCTGTGTCCGACTCTGCAACCCCTTGGACTGTAGCCTGCCAGGTTCCTCTGTCCATGTGGATTCTACAGGCAAGAATACTGGAATGGGTTGACATCCCCTCCTCCAGGGGATCTTCCCAACCCAAGGATGGAACCCAGGTCTCCCTCATTGCAGGTGGATTCTTTACTGTCTGAGCCACCAGGGAAGCCCAAGAGTACTGGAATGGGTTTCCATGCCCTCCTCCAGGGGATTTTCCCAACCCAGGAAATGACCCGGGGTCTCCTGCATTGCAGGCAGATTCTTTACCACCTGAGATACTGGGGAAGCTCTACATAGAAGCCTAATAGATGTCAGTTCTTCAGCCCAGAGTTTTAGTCAGGTGGAGATGTGACAGTCAACAAAACAGGGCTACCGTTACAGTCCTACCTGATGGCATCTATTTATTGTTCTTTATTTATTAAAATTTAATTTCCTTAGATGTGCTGATTTCTTAGATGGTCCAAAGCCTGGCCACCTAAATTCTGAAGCATGGTCCATCTCAAATTTCCATTATTCTCCACCAAGAATACATGGAGTTTTTCACTTATTTGATTACAAATATCAATCCTGTTTCTCAAGACTAGTAGATATGATGTTTCATCCACACATTTTGGCTCTGATGTAAGAAAAGATATTTTAATTCAAAATACAATAGCAATTTGTAAGGCTAATGACCACTATTAGGAAAATGCTAATTATATTTGTATAAATATCCTAAGTCAAAGAAAAAATAAGAATATCCCTGAGAAAGCATTCCCTTGTATAAGCATGTATCGTTTTACTGTGCCTCACATTATTGCTTTGTTAGATACTGCTGTTTTTTTTTTTTTTTAATTGAAGGCTTTTGGCAGCCTGTGTCTAGCAAGTGTCTTACTGCCATTTTTTCCAACAACATTTCATTTGCTCACTGTATGTTTTTGCATCACATTTGGTGACCTGTGCAGTATTTCAGACTTTTTCATTATTGTTATATTTGTTATCATGACCTTTGATATTGCTGATACTACAACTTGCTGAAGGCTCCAATGATGGTTAGTACTCAGGGCAATAAGGCACTTTTTATTTGGGTTTGTATACTTTTTAAGACATGCTATTGCACAGGTAATAGACAACTGTATATTAAATATAACTTTCATATGCACTGGGAAATCAAAAAAAATGATGTGGCTCTCATTATTACAATGTTCATTTTATTGTGGTGGTTTAGAACTGCACCAGCAGTATATCCAACATATCCCTGTGAATTTCCTTAGAAAGACTTGAGAATGATCTCAGAATTTCCATAATATAGAATATTTAGGAGAATGTTTGTAATACATCATAAAGGAGTTAAGTTGTTAATCTCACCAAAAGAGATGTTTGGCTTAACTAATGCAAATTCCCATCAGAAGCAGAAGATATTAAGAAGAGGTGGGAAAGATACACAAAAGAACTATACAAAAAAGATCCTCAAGACCCAGATAACAACAATGATATGATCACTCACCTAGAGCCAGACATCCTAGAAAGCAGAGTCAAGTGGGCCTTAGGAAACATCACTATGAACAGAGCTAGTGAAGGTGATGGAATTCCAGATGAATTCAAATTCTATTTCAAATCCTAAAAGATGATGCTGTAAAAGTGCTGCACCCAGTATGTCAGCAAATTTGGAAAACAGATCATTGGCCACAGGACTGGAAAATATCAGTTTTCATTCTAATCCCAAAGAAAGGAGATGCCAAAGAATGTTCAAACTACTGCACAATTGCACTCATCTCACATGCTAGGGAAATAATGCTCAAAATTCTCCAAACCAAGCTAAAATAGAGCATGAGCCATCAACCTCCAGTCATTCAAGCTAGATTTAGAAAAGGAGGAGGAACCAGAGATCAAATTGCCAACATCAGCTGGATCATCGAAAAAGCAACAGAGTTCCAGAAAATCATCTATTTCTGCTTTATTGACTATGCCAAAACCTTTCACTGTGTGAATCACAACAAATTGTGGAAAATTTTTCAAGAGATGGGAATATCAGACCACCTGACCTGCCTACTGAGAAATCTGTATGCATGTCAAAAAGCAACAGTTAGAACTGGACATGGAACAACAGACTGGTTCCAAAATGGGAAAGGAGTACATCAAGGCTCTATATTGTCACCTTGCTTATTTAACTTATATGTACAATACATCATGCAAAATGCTGGGCTGGATGAAGCACAATTTGGAAATGAGTTTTCTGGGAGAAATATCAATAACCTCAGATATGCAGATGACACTACCTTTATTGCAGAAAGTGACGAAGATCTAAAGGGCCTATTGAAAGTGAAGAGGAGAGTGAAAATGTTGGGTTAAAACTCAACGTTCAGAAAACTAAGATCATGGCATCCAGTCCCATCACTTCGTGGCAAATAGATGGGGAAATAATGGAAAGAGTGAGATAATTTATTTTCTTGGCCTTCAAAATCACTGCAGATGGTGACTGCAGCCAAGAAATTAAAAGATGCTTACTCCTTGGAAGAAAAACTATGACCAACCTATACAGCATATTAAAAAGCAGAGACATTGCTTTGCCAACAAAAGTCTATCTAGTCAAACCTATGGTTTTCCAGTAGTCATGTATGGATATGTTCAGTTCAGTTCAGTGCAGTCACCCAATCATGTCCGACTCTTTGCAACCCGATATACTGCAGCATGTCAGGCCTCTCTGTCCATCACCAACTACCGGAGTTTACTAAAACTCATGTCTTCTGAGTCCGTGATACAATCCAACCATCTCATCCTCTGTCATCCCCTTTTCCTCCAGCCTTCAATCATTCCCAGCATCAGGGTCTTTTCAAAAGAGTCAGTTCTTCACATCAGGTGGCCAAAGTATTGGTGTTTTAGCTTCAGCATCAGTCCTTACAATAAATATTCAGGACTGACTTCCTTTAGGATGGATGGTTGGATCTCCTTGCTGTCCAGGGGACTCTCAAGAGTCTTCTCCAAGACCACAGTTCAAAAGCATCAATTCTTGGGCGCTCAGTTTTCTTTATAGTCCAACCCTCTCATCCGTATATGACTACTGGAAAAACTGTAGCTTTGACTAGACAGACCTTTGTTGGCAAAGTAATGTCTCTAATTTTTAATATGCTAGGTTCATCATTGCTTTTCTTCCAAGGAGCAAGCATGTTTTAATTTCTTAGCTGCAGTCCACATCTGCAGTGATTTTGGAGTCCAAAAAGGCTCTCACTGTTTCCACTGTTTCCCCATCTATTTGCCATGAAGTGATGGGACCAGATGCCATGATCTTAGTTTTCTGAATGCTGAGGTTTAAGCCAACTTTTTCACTCTCCTCTTTCACTTTCATCAAGAGGCTCTTTAGTTCTTCTTCGCTTTCTGCCATTAAGTGTGGTGTCATCTCTGCATCTGAGGTCATTGTTATTTCTCCCAGCAATCTTGATTCCAGCTTTTGCTTCATCCAGTCCAGAGTTTCTCACAATGTACTCCACATATAAGTTAAATAAGCAGGGTGACAATATATAGTTTGATGTACTCCTTTCCTGATATAGAACCAGTCTGTTCTATGTCCAGTTCTAGCTGTTGCTCTTTGACCTGCATACAGATTTCTCAGGAGGCAGATCAAGTGATCTGGTATTTCCATCTCTTTAAGAATTTTCCACCGTTTGTTGTGATCCCCACAGTCAAAGGGTTTAGCATAGTCAATAAAGCAGAATTAGATGTTTTTCTGGAACTCTCTTGCTTTTTGATGATCCAATGAATTTTGCCAACTTGATCTCTGGTTCCTCTGCTTTTTCTATATTCAGCTTGAACATCTGGATGTTTAAGATGGATGTGAGATTTGCAGTATAAGGAAAACTGAGTGCAGAGAATTGATGCTTTTGAACTGTGGTGTTGGAGAAGACTCTTGAGGATCCCTTGGAATGCAAGGAGATCCAACCAGTCCATCCTAAAGGAGATCAGTCCTGGATGTTCATTTGAAGGACTGATGCTGAAACTGAAACTCCAATACTTTGACCACCTGATGTGAAGAACTGACTCATTGGAAGACACCCTGCTGGAAAAGATTGATGGAGGGAGAAGAAGGGGATGTCAGAGGATGAGATGGTTGGCATGGCATCACTGACTCTATGGGGATGAGTTTGAGCAAGCTCTGGGAGTTGGTGATGGACAGGGAAGCCTGGCATGCTACAGTTCATGGTGTTGCAAAGAGTCAGACACGACTGAGTGAATGAACTTAACTGAAAGAGATGTTTTAATATATAAGAACTATATATGTGAAGATATTAGTGTCAAGAGAGCAATTTTATTTCTCATGGAATGATCTACTGAGAAATTAGACAACTGGAAAAGAAAACAGAAAAACTAAACTCAAAAAGAAGAAGAAGAAACAGGCAAGCAAAAAGCAAAATGAAAATGCAGAGGACAATGCAAGGATCAGTTCAGTTTAGTTCATTTGCTCAGTCGTGTCCGACTCTTTGTGACCCCATGGACTGCAGCATGCCAGGCCTCCCTGTCCATCATCAATTCCCAGTTTACTCAGATTCCTGGTCAACTTCAGCATCCATCTTTCCAATGAATATTCAGGACTGATTTCCTTTAGGATTGACTGATTGGATCTCTTGCAGTCCAAGGTACTCTCAAGAGTCTTCTCCAACACCACAGTTAAAGAGCACCAGTTCTTCAGCACTCAGCTTTCTTTATGGTCCAGCTCTCTCATCCATACACAGCTAATGGAAAAAACATAGCTTTGACTGTATGGACCTTTGTTGGCAAAGTAATGTCTCTGTTTGTTAATATGCTGTCTAGGTTTGTCATAGCCTTTCTTCTAAGGAGCAGGTCTTTTAAACATAAATTATAAGTAGGATCTTATGATTTCTCTAACTTGATTAACCAGATATATATATTATATTGTTACAATAGAACAGTTTTATTTTCTTCAAGATTAATAAAAGAGTATGTGTCTGTGAAATAAGAATGCAAAGTGTTGAGTCTGTCTGTTGAAGGCGAGAACATGGAAAAAGACTTCGGCCATGTGAACTAGGTTTTATATATTTTTTCCAAATTAGAAATGTTTAAAAACATCTACATTTTGTACACAATTACTGGGCTTATATCGGAAACAAAAGGTCAAACACTGAAAGACAAAGCATCTCTCTGAATGCAAATAAACTTATACACGAAGTTAAATGAAAAATAAATAGTAAAATTCACTTCTTGAATGCCTCTATTTTGTTCTTAAGATAACTTCAGTTTCTTTATTAACACTTGCTCATCATTCAGCAAATTCTTGTTAGTCTCTTTTGTTACAAGAATATCTGGAAATTCTTTATATTATATTCATTAATGTCTATGATTATAAAATTGAGTTTTATAAATGAAAGATAATAAAGCAAGTGATTAAAGAGGATTATAATTAGAATCATAGAACAAATTTTGGAAAGATTTCAGGTAGCCACCAGTTACTTAGCTTATCAGTTTTATGCATGTATTTCTATTAAAAAATAAAAATAAAAACTGGCAAAAAAAATTTTTGTTCAAGGGAACTGATTTCGATTGATACACATGGAGAGATCTTTTGTCTCCTATCTTGAACCAAATGTACATGAATGAAGAAAAAATACTTCTGTTTCCACAACATGTTTTTCATATTTAATACTTAAATAAATTTATCTGTTAAAATCCATTACAGTATACTATCATTATGTATAGGCATGCTTTCTTATTTGACAATTTATCACAAATACTGCGAGTTCATGTTTGAATGTGAATGGATATAAAGGAATTGGAAAAACAATTTGGCTCAACCTCATCATATTTTAACAATACATTAGATTTTCTTTGATTATGCTTGTTATAAAGTAACAATAAAACTGTTTTCTTTTTTATTGTTATTTCCTACATGTGCTTGTTTTTCTTAGGAAAACAAAGTAATATAGTGTCAATAATGAGAAGGCAATGTTTAGGAAAACAAAGTAATATAGTGTCAGTAGTGAGAAGGCAATGGCACCCGACTCCAGTACTCTTGCCTGGAAAATCCCATGGATGGAGGAGCCTGGAAGGCTACAGTCCATGGGGTCGCTGAGGGTCAGACACGACTGAGCAAATTCATTTTCACTTTTCACTTTCATGCATTGGAGGTAGAAATGGCAACCCACTCCAGTACTCTTGCCTGGAGAATCCCAAGAACAGTGGAGCCTGGTGGGCTGCCGTCTATGGGATCACACAGAGTCAGACACTACTGAAGTGACTTAACAGCAGCCGCAGTATAGGTCTCTGAATTTCCTGGAAAATTGCTTTTTTGTGAATTGATGATTTTAAATTTAAAAAGAGAGAGAGATTGCCTTCTCAATAGTGTAGACTTTAGAAAATGGTGTTAACTCTTTCTGTTTATATTTACAGACAGGAAATATAAGAAAACTGAAAACTATGTTTCTATGATAGTTATGTTTTGCAGGGGGCACTCTGCAGAAAGAGAGAGAGGCAGTGGAACTTCCCTCAGCAGAACTGAGGGGTCCCGAGGAAAAGTGAGCCTGCTGTCCACCAACCCAGCCCCTTGGTGAGCAACAGACAATCAGACGCGACAGGGGTTCCGTCTAGTGCAGTTCCGCTTTATTGTTGCCAACTCCCTGCTTATAAGGGCAAGCAAGGGGGAAGGGGGGTTGTGAGGGACTTTCCATAGTTGCACCAATCATGTTAAAGGTCAAATCGTCATGTGCCATCATTTTAACAGGAGTCTATGGTGATCATGCGCTGTCTATGTGCACAGAAATCAAGAGAGCCAATCAGTTTTGACAAACAACATAGACCACACCCCCATCTTTTCCGCCAGGCGCCATCTTAGTTTCTGACTGCAAAGCTTGCCCTTTTCTATTTTAAGGTTTCCCATTTAGGGCCCCACAATGTTTCTCGTTCTTACTTAGATGCAAGGAACACAATTTTCCCTCCTTATTTTCTGGCTGTAGGGACCACTCCCCTCCTGTGTAAAATAAGGTTCTAGTTCTTGATGGAAGAGTCATGACCCAATACAATATGTGTAGGCATGGAGGAGGAGAGACTGAGGGAAATGTAGAAAGAATTGGGGATGAAATGAAAATAATCGAAAACAAATCAGTGTCTCTCAGCTGTTAGTCTCTTCTAATCACAAAATATTAGATGAGAAATAAAAAAAATTTTAATGTATTTTTATAGAGTATTTCATGTAATGGTAACTAACACAGTCTGCTATCTGAACATCTCCTTGCTAATAAAGATTTTAAGATGCATAAAAAGCTAAGGGAATTAATGTAAATTCAGATAGAACCCATAGGATGCAAACTCAGATCTTATGATGCAATATTGTCCTCTGCAATGCTGTTAGATTATATTAGTTGAAAGTTAAATTGGAGTTTAGAATCAAACCCCATACCCACCAGAGATGCTCAGAGGGCTCAAACAAAACCTTGTTCATACCAGGAGATTCCACAAAGACTGAGCCAGACCTAGCTTTGAGTGTTTCAGTGTCTCCTGCAGCAGGGACAGGGGCTCTGGGTACAGCAGACCTGCGTGTGACATAAGCCTTCTAGGAGGAGGCTGCCATTAACCCCACCATAGAGCCACTGAGCAGATGACTCACAAACTGCAGAACAATTATACCAAAGAAACTTGCTCACTGTGAAGAAACTTCTAGGACCCACAACAGATTTCCCAACCTGGGGATCTGGCAAAGGGACTGAGAACCCCACAGGGAATTTGACTTTGGAGGCCATTGGGATTTGATTACAGAACTTACACAGGACTAGGGAAGCAGACTCATGGAGGGCACAAGAAAATTTTTTTTGTGCACCAGGACCCAGGGGAAAGGAGCAGTGATTCCACAAAAGACTGACCCAGACTTGTCTGTGAATGTCCAGGAGTCTTCAGCTGAGGGGTAGGATTGGTGGTGGCCTGCTACAGGGTTGGGGGTACTGAGTGCAGCAGTGAGTGCACGGGACCTTTAGAAAGAGGTCACCATTATCTTCATTACCTCCACTATAGTTTGATCCCAGGTCAAAAAACAGAGAGAGAACACAGCCCCACCCATCAACAGAAAATTGGATCAAAAATTTACTGAGCATGGCCTTGCCCATTAGAACAACACCCAGTTTCCCCCACAGTCAGTCTCTCCCATCAGGAAGCTTCCATAAGCCTTTTAGACTTATCCCTCAGAGGGCAGTCAAAATTAAAACCACAGTCACAGAAAACTAATCAAACTGATCACACGAACCACAGCCTTATCTAACTCAATGAAACTATGAGCCATGCCAAGTAGGGCCACGCAAGATGGGCAGGTCATGGTGGAGAGTTATGACAAAACGTGATCCACTGGAGAAGGGAATGGAAAAGCACTTCAGTATTCTTGCCTTAAGAAGCCTATGAACAGTATGAAAATGCAAAAAGATAGGACACTGAAAGATGAACTCCCCAGGTTGGTAGGTGTCCAATATGCTACTGGAGATCAGTGGAGAAATAACTCCAGAAAGAATGAAGGGATGGAGCCAAAGCAAAAACAACACCCAGTTGTGCATGTGACTGGTGATGGAAGTAAAGTCCGATGCTGTAAAGAGCAATATTGCATAGGAACCTGCAATGTTAGGTCCATGAATCAAAGTAAATTTGAAGTGTTCAAACAGGAGATGACAAGAGTGAATATCAATGTTTTAGGAATCAGTGAACTAAAATGGACTGGAATGGGCGGATTTAAGTCAGATGACCATTGTATCTACCACTGTGGGCAAGAATCCCTTGGAAGAAATGGAGTAACCATTATAGTTAATAAAAGAGTCCAAAATGCAGTCCTCCAGTGCAATCTCAAAAATGACAGAATGATCTCTGTTGGTTTCCAAGCCAAACCATTAAATATCACAATAATCCAAGTCTACAGCCCAACCAGTAACACTGAGGAAGCCGAAGTTGAATGGTTGCATGAAGAACTACAACACCTTCTAGAAATAACACTCAAAAAAGATGTTCTTTTCAATATAGGGGACTGGAATGCAAAAGTAGGAAGTCAAGAGATATATGGAATGACAAACAAATTTGGCCTTAGAGTACCAAATGAAGCAGGGCAAAGGCTAACAGAGGTTTGCCAGGAGAACAAAATGGTCATAGAAAATATCCTCTTCCAACAACACAAGAGAAAACTCTGCACATGGACATCACCAGATGGTCAATACCGAAGTCAGATTGATTATATTCTTTGCAGCCAAAGATGGAGAAGCTCTATACAGTCAGCAAAAACAAGACTGGGAGATGACTGTGGCTCAGATCATGAACTTTTTATTGCCAAATTCAGACTTAAATTGAAGAAAGTAAGGAAAACCACTAGACCATTCAGATATGACCTAAATCAAATCCCTTAAGATTATACAATGGAAGTGACAAAAGCATTCAAGGGATTAGATCTGATAGAGTTCCTGAAAAACTATGGCAGAGGTTCAAGACATTGTACAGGAGGCAGTGATCAAGACCATTCCCAAGGAAAAGAAATGCAAAAAGTTAAAATGTTTGTCTGAGGAGGCCTTTCAAATAGCTGTGAAAAGAAGAGAAACTAAAGACAAAGGAGAAAAGGAAGGATATACCCACTTGAGTGCAGAGGTCCAAAGAATACAAGGAGAGATAAGAAAGCCTTCTTCAGTGATCAATATAAAGAAATAGAGGAAAGCAATCGAATTGGAAAGACTAGAAATCTCTTCAAGAAAATTAGAAATACAAAGGGAACATTTCATGCAAAGATGGGCACAATAAACGACAGAAATAGTATGGACCTAAAAGAAGCAGAAAATATTAAGAAGAGGTGGCAAGAATACACAGAAGAACTGTACAAAAAAGTTGTTCATGACCTAGATAACTGATGGTGTGATCACTTACCTAGAGCCAGACATCCTGGAATGTGAAGTCATGTGGGCTTTAAGAAGCATCACCATGAACAAAGCTAGTGGAGGTGATGGGATTCCAGCTGGGCTATTTCAAATCCTAAAAGATGAAGCTGTTAAAGTGCTGCACTCAATATGCCAGCAAATTTGGAAAAATCAGCAGTGGCCACAGAACTGGAAAAGGTCAGTTTTCATTCCAATTCCAAAAAAAGGCAATGCCATACAATGTTCAAACTACCACACAATTGCACTCATCTCACACACTAGCAAAGTAATGCTAAAAATTCTCTGAGCCAGGCTTCAGTGGTACAGGAACCATGAACTTCCAGATGTTCAGGCTGGATTTAGAAAAGGCAGAGGAACCAGAGATCAAATTGCCAACATCCACGGGATCATCAAGAACAAGAGAGTTCCAGAAAAACATCTACTTCTGCTCTATTGACTATGCCAAAGCCTTTGACTGTGTGGATCACAAGAAACTGTGGAAAATTCTTCAAGAAATGGGAATAACATACCATCTTATCTGCCTCTTGGGAAATCTGTATGCAGGTCAAGAAGCAACATTTAGAAGTGGACATAGAAAAACAGAGTTGTTCTAAATTGGGAAAGGAGTATATTGTCACCCTGCTTATTTAACTTATATGTAGAGTATATCATGCAAAATGCTGGACTGGATGAAGCACAAGCTGGAATCAAGATTGCCAGGGGAAATATCAATAACCTCACATATGCAGATGACAGAACCTTTATGGCAGAAAGTGAAGAAAAACTAAAGAGCCTCTTGATGAAAGTGAAAGAGGAGGGTGAAAAAGCTGGTTTAAAACTCAACATTCAGAAAACTAAGATTATGGCATCTGGTCCCATCACTTCATGGCAAATAGATGGGGAAACAGTGGAAACAGTGAAAGACTTTATCTTTGGGGGCTTCAAAATCACTACAGATGGTGACTGAAGCCATGATAAAAGACACTTGCTCCTTCAAAGAAAAGCTATGAACAACCTATACAGCATATTAAAATGAGAGACATTACTTTGGCACCAAAGTTCCACATAGTCAAAGCTATTGTTTTTCCAGTAGTCACATATGGATGTGAGAGTTGGACTTTAAAGAAACCTGAGCACCAAAGAATTGATGCCTTTGAACTATGGTGTTGGAGAAGACTCTTGAGAGTCTTTGGACTTCAAGGAGATCCAACCAGTCCCTCTTAAAGGAAATCAGTCCTGGATATTTATTGGACGGACTGCTGCTGAAGCAGTTTCAACTCCAGTACTTTGGCCACCTGATGCGAAGAACTGACTCATTTGAAAAGACCCTGATGCTGCAAAAGATTGAAGGCAGGAGGAGTAGGTGCTTGTTGGATGGTATCACCGACTCGATGGACATGAGTTTGAGCAAGTTTTGGGAGTTGGTGAAGGACAGGGAAGCCTGGTGTGCTGCAGTCAGTGGGGTCATAAAGAGTCAGATACAACTGAGTGACTGAACTGAACTGATAATGGGATAAATAATAGAAGCTGACTTTTTTCCCCTGAACTGGTAATTCAGATTTTGTACATTCAAGGGTTCATCTGACTTCCTTTCAAGGAATCCTTTCTCCTTCAATATGAAATATGATTAAGAATATGAATGATTTCCAGATCTATCCCTCTCTTTAAGAAATCAACAGTCCTTATTTGAGGGTACAGTATTTGGACAAAACATTAAACAACAATAAAAATGCAAAGGGCAATTCAATAAAGCAGCAAAATATTTGACAACAAAAATATAATTAATTGTGAAACTTGTTATCTAAAAAAGATTAATTAGATTTCAGAGGTTACTATTGTTTCTTGTTAGTGAATTAAGAGAAACCTGTTTGGACAGGATGGTATATAAATAAAATGTACCTTTAAGCTAGAACCTACCTATACTGTCAGAGAAAAAGAAGGGTGAATGTGCACTTTATAAAGTGATGGCCTGGTTTTGTTCAGAAGCAGTGAAGTACTAGGTGTTTATGATACAGTGAATATACACAAGTTCATTTAGTCTACAAGGAACTGAGTTCTGGAGGGCTCTAATGCAAGGAAGCACCTTTTGTGTATTTATTTCACAGTTAGTACTGTTTCAAATTGCTGAGAAATATCTTCCTGAAGCTATTTCCCATACAATAACACAATTACAAGTGAGAATACTTTATGGACTTGGGAAGGTGTGAACATTTATTTGCTTTTTATTTTTTTACTGTGATACAATTGACATATAGCATTGTATTAGTTTCAGATGTACAATATAATGATTTGATATTTATATATATGTTGTGAAATGATGACCACAATAAGTCCAGTTAATGTTCATCACCATATACGTTGCAATATTTTTCTTGTGATGAGAACTTTTAAGATCTACTCTCTTAGCAACTTTCAAATATGCATTATCATATTAACTGTACTCACCATGTGTAAGACCCAGGTTCGATCTCTGGGTTGGGAAGATCCTCCGGAGAAGGGAATAGCAACCCACTCCAGTATTCTTGCCTGGAGAATCCCATGGACAGAGAAGCCTGGTGGGCTACAGCCCATGGGGTTGCAAAGAGTTGAACACAGTTGAGCAACTAACACTGCTACTACTACCATGCTGTATGTTACATCTGTGACCTACTTTTATGCAGCTGAAAGTTTATACTTTTTAAAACCCTTCACTTATTTCTCACTCCCCCGCCCCTCAGCTACCAGTCTGTTCTCTGTATTAGTGAGCTTTGTTGTTGCTTCTGCTGCGTTGCTTCACTTATAGATTCCACATATAAGTGAGGTCAGTGATATTTGTCTTTCTCTGTCTGACTTATTTCACTTAGCTTAATGCTCTCAAATTTCATCCAAGTTGTGAAAACAGGCAAGATTTCCTTTTTTATAATGGCTGAAAAATAGTTATAGTTATATACACACACACACACACACACATCACATAAAATACAGATTTTTTATGCTGATTTTGTATCCTGCGACTTGCTGAATTGGTTCATTAGTTCTAACAATATTCTGGTGGACATTTTATTTTTAAAGTAAACTCATATTGAAATATAACATATGTACAAAAAGTCTACAAAACATAAGTTCAATGTATATAATTTTTTACAGAGTGAAAACATCTATGTAAGCAGCACCTAGACCAAAATCAAATCTTACAGGCAGCACAGAAAATTCTAATGAATTTCCAAGTGCTTAGAAAAATGTAATCACTCCTGGAACTTCTCTTACTATAGAATAGTTTCCCAATTTCTGACTCTTATAAAATGAAATCATACAATATATCCCCCTTTTTTTTTTATCTGGTATTGGTCTTCCCTCATAGCTTAGTTGGTAAAGAATCCATCTGCAATGCAGGAGATCCTGGTTTGATTCCTGGGTTGGGAAGATCCCCTAGAGAAGGGATAGGTTACCCACTCCAGTATTCTTGGGTTTCTCTTGTGGCTCAGCTGGTAAAGAATCCATCTGCAATGCAAGAGACATGAGTTCGATTCATGGGTTGGGAAGATCCCCTGGAGAAAGGAAAGGCTACCCACTTCTGTATTCTGGCCTAGAGAATGCTTTGGGTTGCAAAGAGTCAGACAGGATTTAGTGACTTTCACTTTCACTTTCGTCTGATATTTGTTTTACTCAAGAACACTGTTGTATGTAGAAAAAAAAAAAACTCCATGATTTTATTACTGAATAGTGTTCAGTATATTACTATGACACAATTTAATTTTCTTTGCTACTTTTATGGAGGCTACAAAAATTTCTATCAATATTCTTATACATGTATTTGAGTGCAGTCATGAACATATTTCATTTAGGTGTATTTGCAGAGGTGAAATTGTTTGGTCATAAAATAACATATGTTCAGTTATATATCGCCAAATAGATTTCTAAAGTGGTTGCGCCTATTTACATATTTCCAAAGAATCTATGAGAGTATAATTTTTTTTTAAATTTTCTTTATACCATTTGATATCATCATTATTTTGCACTTTTTATCTTTTAGAGGTTGTGTAGTGATATCTCACTGAAGTTTTAATTCACACTGTAATAATGAGTAATGAAGCTGAGTACCTTTTTCATATCTTCCTTGGCCTCTTAGATTTTTAAAGTTCCATTAAATATTTTTGCCAACTTTCTAAATTGGGTATTTGATTTACATTGATTTGTAAGAATTTGTTTGTATTATTTTAGTTCTTTAAAGACAAATATATTACAAAAATTTTCTCTCACCTTATAGCTGGCCTTTTGTATTGATGAGGTAATTTTTACTGAAGAAAAAAAGTTTCACTTTGAGTGAAATTCAATTTATTGTTCCTTTTATTAAGTGACTGGTTTTGTTTGCTGTTCAAGAAATATTTACTAACTCTGATATCATATAGATTCCTATATTTTCTCCTAGAAACTTTATTTTTACCTTTAATATGTTAAATCACAATCTAGCTATAAATAATTTTTGTGTGTGATGTGAGGTATTTTTTTCTATAAAGGATATCCAAATGTCACAGCATCATTTCTGAAAAAACAAAATCACTTTTCCATTCTAATTCATTGTCACTTTGTCAAAATTAAGTCTCTCTCTATATATTTATTATTTATATATATCTTCAGTTCAGTTCAGTAGCTCAGTCATGTCCGACTCTGCAACCCCATGGACTACAGCATGCCAGGCTTCTCTAATGCCCCACATCACTAACTCCTGGAGTTTACACAAACTCCTGTCCATTAAGTCAGTGATGCCATCCAACCATCTCATCCTCTGTTGTCCCCTTCTCCTCTCACCTTCAATCTTAACCAACATCAGGGTCTTTTCAAGTGAGCCAGTTCTTTGCATCAGGTGGCCAAAGTATTAGAGTCTCAGCTTCAGCATCAGTCCTTCCAATGAATATTCAGGACTGATCTCCTTTAGGATGGGCTGGTTGGATCTCCTTGCAGTCCAGGGGACTCTTAAGACTCTTTTCCCACACCACAGTTCAAAAGCATCAATTCTTCGGCACACAGCTTTCTTTACAGTCCAACTCTCACATCCATACATGACCACTGGAAAAACCATAACTTTGACAAGACACACCTTTGTTGGCAAAGTAATGTCTCTACTTTTTAAGATGCTGTCTAGTCTGGTCATGACTTTTCTTCCAAGGAGCAAGCATCTTTTCATTTCACAGCTTCAGTCACCATCTACAGTGATTTTGGAGTAAAAAAAAAAGTAGTCTTTCACTGTTTCCATTATTTCCCCATCTATTTGCCATGAAGTGATGGGACCAGAGGCCATGATCTTAGTTTTCTGAATGTTGAGTTTTAAGCCAACTTTTTCAGTCTCCTCTTTCACTTTCATCAAGAGACTCTTTAGTTCTTCTGCTGAAAGTGTGGTGTCATCTGTATATCTGAGGTTATTGATATTTCTCCCAGCAATCTTGATTCCGGCTTGTGCTTCATCCAGTCCAGCATTTCTCATGATACACTCTGCATATAAGTTAACTAAGCAGGGTGACAATACACAGCCTTAACATATTCTTTTCCTGATTTGGAGCCAGTCTGTTGTTCCACATCCAGTTCTAACTGTTGCTTCTTGGCCTTCATACAGATTTCTCAGGAAGCAGGTAAAGTGGTTTGGTTTTCCCATCTCTTTAAGAATTTTCCACAGTTTATTGTGATTCACATAGTCAAAGGGTTTAGCATAGTCAATAAAGTAGAAGTAGATGCTTTTCTGGAACTCTTTCACTTTTTAATGATCCAATAGATGTTGGCAATTTGACCTCTGGTTCCTCTGCTTTCTCTAAATCCAGCTTGAACATCTGGAATTTCACAGTTCACGTACTATTGAAGCCTGGCTTAGAAAATTTTGAGCATCACTTTGCTAGTGTGTGAGATGAGTGCAATTGTGTGGTAGTTTAAGCATTCTTTGGCATTGCCTTTGTTTTAAATTGGAATGAAAACTGACCTTTTCCAGTATGTGGCCATTGCTGAGTTTTCCAAATTTGCTGGCATATTGAGTGCAGCACTTTAACAGCTTCATCTTTTAATATTTGAAATAGCTCAACTGGAATTCCATCACCTCAACTAGCTTTGTTCATAGTGATGCTTACAATACCATTTATAATAACTTTAAAAATTATCAAGTGCAAAGCCACACTGAAATACTATTTCAAATTTATTAGATCTTAAAATGAATAAAAACATCAAGTGTTCGTGAGAATGTGGAAAAATTAAAGCTCTCAAAGATCTTAGAATTGCTGGTTAGAAAGTAAAGTGTAATTGCTTAAACCTCATTTTCAAAATTTTGTTGCTATTTTATAGTCAATTAGGTGATATATTTTTGTTTATTAACATTGTATCCCACAATCCTCTTTATGGATCACAGCCTTGTCTTGGTGAAAGGGCTTGCATAATTCAAGGAAGCTATGAGCCATGCTATTCAAGGCCACCCAAGACTGACAGGTCATAGTGGAGATTTCTGACAAAATGTGGACTGCAAGGAGATCAAACCAGTCAATCCTAAAATAAATCAACTCTGAATATTCACTGGATGGACTGGAGCTCCAATATTTTGGCCACCTGATGTGAAGAGCTGATTCACTGTAGAAAATCCTTATGCTGGGAAAGATGAAAGGCAAAAGAAGAGGACAGCGCAGGATGAGATGGTTAGATAGCATACACCGATTCAATGGACATGAGTGTGAGCAAACTCTGGGAGATTGTGAAAGACAGGGAAGCCTGACGTGCTGCCATCCATGGGGTCACAAAGTCAGACACTGCTTAGCAACTAAACAATATCCCACAATATCACTCAATTATCTTAATTATTATTTCTCTAGATACCTTGAGATTTTTAATATACAATATCATATCATCTGCAAATAATGATGGGTTTATATTTTGCTTTTACTCCATATTCATTTTATCAAACAAGATTTCTTCACTAGAAAACTGCAGCATTTAAAACATCATGTAGAAAAAAAAATGCTTTGCAATTTATTTTCCCCTTTCTTCATGTATGTGTATGATGGTGATAGAATTTCTTAAAAATTTTTTTTAATGAAGAGGAAAAAAAGAGTAGTTGGTATGAAAAAAATATGTCTTAGGAAGGCCTGATGGAATAACCCAGTGCATAGTTCTTTGTGTCCTTAAAAGACAGGACAACAGATGTCAGAACAATCTGAGGTTTACTTCCCGAGATCAGGGCTTCAGGGAAATCGAAGGCTTCCCCTCCAGGAAGATCTGATGAAGACAAATAAGGACCATGAGTAGCACAGGGCTAAAAGAGCAACAGTCCAAATACCTGAAAGCTGTATTCAGAGACTGTGAGCTGTGTTTGCTTCTTGAAAGAAACCCACCTCATTTATTCTCCTGAATCAGAGTTTGTCAGAAAAAAACCTTGCACAGATATTATAAGGAGAGACAACACCATTGGAAATATTTTTAGGTATGGGTTTTGCCTCAGAGGTTTTGTAAATACAGAGAAAAATATTGATGAAACATGCAAATTTGTTATAACCTGTTTTTACTGTTAGAAGCAAGAGGTCATATCTTTAAGCAACAACCCTGAATATTCCATTAAATTATCATGGCTTTTACAGAAAAGAGGTTTGCACTGAATGAAGGAGAGCAGCTGTAAATACAAATAGACAGTATACAAACATACAGTATATAACATTCACAGAGATGAGCTTTTCTTTTTATACCTACAGATAACAAATACCTACAAGAAGTGGTCTGTTGTTTAGAGATGTCATTCACCCTCACTTTCAGAGGCAGACGACATAAAATCCCACTATTTTCCTGACCTTAGCTATGTTAGATTAAAACTTATGAATATTCACTTTTTAAAAATTATCTCTTGCCATATTCACTTTATTCAACAATAATAACACCTCAAATTATATGTACTTATTTGAGCAGTTGTCACAATGAATAATATCTGTTATCAATGCTTAAGACCAACACAAGTTGTTTGTTTATAATAATTCTGTAACTTGGGACTGAAATCAATTGGGTGGTACTTCTCTGGTCTTGTCTAAGTTCCCTCTTATAGCTATTGTCATCTGATAATTTGACTGGGGCTGGGTGGTCCAAGAGAGTCTCTATCATGTCTGATGGTTACTTACATCCACTGTCTGGGATGTCTCATCCTCCTCCATTTGGCCCCTACAGCTTGCTAGTATATATGGTGGTAGCAGCAATCTGGGAAGGTAAATACCATTACTCAAGTGCTTAACAAGTCTCTTCTTGCCTCATGTTTGCTGATTTGCCATTGGTCAACCCAAATTATATGACCAGCCCCTAAGTTTTGAAGTGTGGTGTGGAAGGTATAATTCACTGGAGGCCATTGATTTAACAATCTACAATAAAAAAATTCATGGCTTATTTTTCTCATTTATTCTCTTGGTTTCATATATCTTTTAATATTTTTTGGAAAAAAGTTTAGATTTAAGGAAGAAGCAAAAAAATATAGAGAGTTCCCATATACTTTTCAGTCAGTTCCCCTAATGTTATATCTTATATACCCATTTGTGCTAAGTTGGTTAAATAGTTGTGTCCAACTCTTTGTGACGCTATGGACCATAGCCTGTCAGGCTCTTCTGTCCGTGAAATTCTCTAGGCAAGAATACTGGAGTGGATTGTCATGCCCTTTTCCAAGGGATCTCCCCAACCCAGGGATCAAACCTTTATCTCTTATGTCTCCTGGCATAGTACAATTGAAAAAAAAATAATTAATAATTTGTGCAATATTATTAACTAAAATGCAGTCATTATTCAGGATTCATTAATTTTCCTACTAACATCCTTTTTCTCTTTCTGGATCCAACCAAGGATTCTTAGTTTTCTCTAATCATGACCTTGAAACTTTTGAAGAGGACTATTCAGTTATTTTGTAAAATGTTTCCTAATCTTGATTTGTCTGATTCTTTTTCATGATTGACTCAAACATGTGCATTTTCAGCAACTGATCACAGAAGTGAAACTGTGCGTTTCTCAGTGTATCTGTTAGATAGTATAGGATGTCAATAAGTAATGATGTGCTTGTAATACTAAACTTACTCACTTGGTTGAGGTGATGTCTTCCACGTTTCTGAAAATATGTATCTTTTCCTAAACAGAGCCTTGAAATCAACTAGTTTTCCAGGAAAAGAAAGACAGTTTAGAAACAACAAAACCCCCAAAAAAACACACTGTTAACCTTTCCTTTTCAACTTCTTTGTGTAGTCTCACAAAATACAGGATAATGAAATTCATTTTCCTCAAATATTTTTATATTTTACCTAGAAATACTTTTTATGTTTTACTATTTCTAATAATAATGGATTGTCCCTTATCTTAAATTTCAATAAATTTTCTCCCAACCATCTCTAAGATTTTCTGTAATTACTTTCTTCTCTGTGTATTTTTACACATCAGTTAAGACACTATCAAAGTTCACCCAGTTAAGTAAGGCAAGATATTTACCAATGAGAGACATGCATCTACAGTTTAGTGGCATGACAGACCTTTAACACTCTCAGACGGCAACTCATCAAAATGATTTTTTTTTTGATAGTTTGTGTTTCAGCATGTCTGCCTTGCAAGCATAGACATTGATTTTCTCTTTTATTCTGAACTACATTTCAAGCATATTTTTGTAATAAAACCTTGGCCTTTAGAAATAGTGTCAGACATGTTAACTGACCGTTTATAATAGAATTATATTGTAAGCTCAGGGCTTTTTTCCTGTAATGTAACCTACTGTATGTGCAGGAATCATTTGGCCCTCTTTGCATTTTCCAGGAAGAAGCTGAGCCTAGGGAAATGGCAAAAGAGAGAAACTAATATACTTGACAGTTCTATCATTGTGAATAATAAAGTCCTTTGTCTCTGATCCAAGAATATTATGGCTTCTAATAGGGTAAAATCTCAGAGTCTGTATAGGTCTTTTTGCCTGCCTGTCACTTTCTTTTGTATCTCTGGCATCCTTTTAAACTGAGATAGAACATAAATAGAAGAGATTAGTATTAGATGGATGTGTCAAACTGTGGGGAATACTGCTTAAAATAAGTGAGTGGTGTATTTAAAAAATGGAGATGAACCATTTGGATTCATGGGAAAAAAGATACTTGAAAGTATGTATTGCACCCACAACGCGATAAAAACTCAGCTGCCTCCCAATGAAATTGTTAGTTTATTCTCTATGAGATTATATAGCCAATTTTATTTTGATTAATTATTTTAATTCTCCAAATAATGTTAGAGTAAATGCTAATAAATAAATGTAAGCAATATAAAATTTGGAACCAGGAAGAGTTATAGACCTACTTTATTCTTTCTCAACCCAGCTTACCCCTTGAGCATTCAACATTCCTCATGATAGTGTTTCCTATTGCATGAAAATTGATAGGAGTGAAAATTGTTGGTGAATACACACAATTTTAGTTAACATTTTAAACACAATTGGGGTCATGCTTTATATAATTGTTTTCTCTTCCTAACATAACACGCATTTGGATAATCTTTAATACTAGTGTATTTGGAGCTACCTCATTCTTATACCTCATAATTGCTGCTAACTTACTGCTCAATGTGTTTAACTATTCTTCAGCATATAAGCATTTTATTTTCACTCCCTCATTGGTGATACTATGAATATCTCTTTACATATGCCTTTACGCATATGTGTTAGAAAGTTTTCTAGAAATGTTTTTGCTGCATAAATGGTATATAGCTTTTAATTTTTATGGATGCTTCTAAGTAATTTTTCAAAGAAAAATTTATCAGTTTATACTCTTACAAACAGTGGTTTAGATTATCTATTATCCTTCTTCTTTCTTACTCACAGAGGATAATAACAAGCCCTTTCCTCCACTTTAATGGGTAAAAATATTTTAGGTGAACAGTTTTAACTTATGTGTCTCTAATTACTAGTGAGATTCAGTTCAGTTCAGTTACTCAGTCTTTAAGACCCCATGGACTGCAGCAAGCCAGGCCTCCCTGTCCATGACAAACTCCTGGAGTTTACTAAACTCATGTCCATTGAGTCGGTGATGCCATCCAACCATCTCATTCTTTGTAGTCCCCTTCTCCTCCCGCCTTCAATCTTTCCTAGAATTAGGGTCTTTTTAAATGAGTCAGTTCTTCATATCAGGTGGCCAAAGTATTGGAGTTTCAGCTTCAACATCAGTCCTCCCAATAAATATTCAGGACTGATTTCCTTTAGGATGGACTGGTTGGATTTTTTTTGCAGTCCAAGGGACTCTCAAGACTCTTCTCGAACAGCACATTTCAAACGCATCAATTCTTCTGTGCTCAGCTTTCTTTATAGTCCAACTCTCACACCCCTACATGACTACTGGAAAAACCATAGCCTTTTAAAGTAATGTTTTTGCTTTTTAATGTGCTGTCCAGGTTGGTTATAACTTTCACAATATGCTTTTATGTTTTCATAACTTTCATAATATAACTTTCATAACTTTCATAATATGCTGTCTAGGTTGGTCATAACTTTCCTTCCAAGGAGTAAGCGTCTTTTAATTTCCTGGCTGCAGTCACCTTCTGCAGTGATTTTGGAGCCTCCAAAAATAAAGTCTGACACTGTTTCTACTGTTTCCCCGTCTATTTGCCATGAAGTGTTGGAACCAGATGCTATGATCTTAGTTTTCTGAATGTTGAGCTTTAAGCCAACGTTTTCACTCTCCTCTTTCACTCTCATCAAGAGGTTCTTTAGTTCTTCTTCACTTTCTGCCATAAGGGAAGTGAGATTACTCATCTTTTAATATGGTTATTGGCCTTTTATTTTCTCTTTTATGTAATGTCATTTGTCTTCTTTGCATATTATTGTTTTCTTTATTCTATATTTCCCCTTTTCCAAATGAAGTAATTAACATATGAACACATTCTATTTGTAAATTGTTATACTGAACAAAAGAGGGAAGCCTCTCTTTAGTTCCAGCCCCTCCCCAAATATGTGGACAAGTGCTCTGCTTTCCACAGTTAGGCTTTATCAACTGATGTGCATCTTTTTGCAGTGTTTTAGGTTAATTTCCCTCTCTGTGCATGTGCACCATCATGTCCAACTCTTTGCAGCCCCATGGGCTGTAGCCCACAAGGCTTCTCTGTCCATGGGATTTTCCAGGCAAAAATACTAGAGTGGGTTGCCATTTCCTTCTCCAGGAGATCTTCCTGACCCAGGGATCAAACCCACATCTCCTGCATCTCCTGCATTGGCAGGCAGATTCTTTACCACTGAGCCACCTGGGAATCATTAATTTCCCTGCATATATGTATATTCATATGTACACACATAAGCACACATATTAATGCATTTGATAATGAGATGATACCCTTTCATTATTTTGCAATGATTTTGTGTTTAACCTCTTCAATTGTTTTTACTTAGTCAATATAAAATTTAATGTTACTCATCAAACACTCTATTAACTAATGTTTATATGTTTCTCAATTTTTCACTACTGT
>SJYQ01001362.1:27215-37677 GCA_006410935.1 Redunca redunca
AGACACACAAGTATTCCTAAATAATAAAATCCTAGCACTAGAATTCCTTATACAAAGATACTGATATTCTAAAATTTGATTCTATGTAATAATAATTTTTTCAAATAGTTATGATTATTTTAATTAAATTTTGCCTTGATATAATGGCTAGAATAACCAATATATTAAGTAGTAAAGTAGTGCTACTGAGTGCCTTTACTGGTGTCTGATTTTAAAGGTGTTACTGTGTTATTTTCCAGTAAAGTGTGAAAGTGTTAGTTGCTCAGTTGTGTCTGACTCTTTGGGACACCAGGTACTGTAACCCGCCAGGCTTCTCTGTCCATAGGATTTCCCAGGCAAGAATATTGGTCTGGCTTGCTTTTTCCTTCTCTGGTTTTCTAGTAAGATTAGTTATTATTCTAAGCTATTTTTAGCTATAATTTTACTGGTTTAAGGAAGTCTCAGTATTTGCCTAGAAGTTTTGTCCCAAATTAAAATTTCCATTTATTAAATGAGTTTTGCACATCTATTTAGATGGCGATTTGGGCTTCCCTGATTGCTCAGCAGGTAAAGAATCCACCTGCAATGCAGGAGACACAGAAGACACAGGTTCGATCCCTGGGTCAGGAAGATCCCCTGGAGAAGGAAATGGCAACCAACTCCCGTATTCTTGCTGGAAAATTCCACGGACAGAGGAGCCTGGCAGGCTGCAGTCCATGGGGTCTCAAAGTCAGTCTCGATTAATGCACACATGCATGCACGGCTTTTATTTGTAGTTTTGCTAATTTAAAACTATCCTTGAATTTCCTAGAAAAATTCAACTTGATCTGGGTTTGTTTTTTGATACAGTGTCTGTTTTCATGCATGAAGTTGATATGCAACTTTATCTTAATCTATTCACTGGTTTTGGTATAAACTTTATTCTGATATCATCAAATTAGTTGAGAAGCATTCACTGTTTTTCTAATATCCAAACATTTTATGTGATTTTGTGATGATCTTTTCTTTGGAAAATTTAGTAGAATTCCATTGTAAGACTAAAAAAATAAAACAACATATAAAAGCAAATTGTTTGATGTTAAAATTTAAAACACAGGTGAGGGAAAAAATGAGATACACTAAACAAGTTTTTTTTTTTTTAAGTTATTATAAAGGGCTTATGACTTGCATTAAAATTGTGAGAAAGTATATTCTTTAAAATTGGACATAGGGTTTAAAGTGACACAGTCCTGGAGTCAGGCTCCAGCTTTCTCTGTGACTTATTATGTTATTTAGTTTCTAAGTCTTGGTTCTCCAGTGTGTGAAATAATATCACTGTTACGGTCTTTGTGGAAGTAAAATACAATAAACAATAAAACCTCTGTCACAGTTTTGGGTACTTAGGATGAACTCAATAAATGTTAGGTTTTTCCTTCTTTTATGTTTTATTGCATTACAGAAGTCTGAATTAATGTTGTGTTTAGGCCCAGAAGGTGCTGATGATTATTTTTGAGAAACAATTGCCACGTGTCAGGACTGTGCTAGGGTCATTTGAATTGTTCATCCAAGGTTTCTTTTGAATACATGAAAAAGTGGAAACATACTTGTTACCAACATGGCATCTTGTGATTCAGAGATCTGCATTTCAAAATTAAAGAGGTGATGGGGTCAGAGGTTATTGCTTAACAGGAGAAGGCAATGGCAACCCACTCCAGTACTCTTGCCTGGAAAACCCCATGGACGGAGGAGCCTGGTAGGCTGCAGTCCATGGGGTCGCACAGAGTCGGACACAACTGAAGTGACTTAGCAGCAGTAGACCTGTTATAGCCCAACCCTACAATTTTAGAGTTTGCATTGACAATATTGTGAACTTTTGTATTCCATGTGGAGGTCATGATGAACCTTCTAAAGGCATTCTTTGATGGAATCAATTTTGACATCCATATTACTCAAAACAAGGCCTTCAGCAATGAGAATGCGTTAGTATAGGTCATTTATATAAATAGAACAGCTTCTCATATCAATTTTGCCCATAGCACAATAGGAAGAGAAATCTTAAAAAAAAAAATTCATCAGGACCAAGAAAAAGGAGTATTTCAGAATGTCTTATGAGTCCAAATGTAGTCAGTCCTCTTTAAATGGGCATTTGTGGAATGTCTTCTCTGCTTTTCAATTCAAATAAGAGTGTATATTATTGCAAATAAAAGGCCACTTTGAAAGAGTATACCATCCAAATTTCAGTTCTGTCATATTCTTAACTAATTCTTCAGTAGTATTTAAAAATGCATTTGGTTTTATTTTGCATTGTATATATCATGTATTATACTAATATATCATATTTTTTACTCCAGAAATTCTATTTGATTCATTATCAAAAGTTTCTTGTCATCTTTAAGAAACTTAAAGATGGTTGGTCATCATTTCTTTCCTTTGTTGTTTCTTCAAAGACACTTAAGGTGATTTTTATGTTTTATATATGCAAGTTATATCTGGAATACTCTCCCTCATAATTGTTGATTGCCTCTTGCATTTTGTAATTCTCTTTTAGTTCATGTTTTATTGAATCTACTTATGGGAGCCCTGGTAGCTCAGTCAGGAAAGAGACTGCCTGA
Organism: Redunca redunca; assembly: GCA_006410935.1. Taxonomy (NCBI): domain Eukaryota; kingdom Metazoa; phylum Chordata; class Mammalia; order Artiodactyla; family Bovidae; genus Redunca; species Redunca redunca. Next base: position 29,786 of record SJYQ01001362.1, read on the forward strand.
AATGCAGAAGTCCTAGGTTTGATCTCTGGGCTGGGAACATCTGGAAAAAGAAATGGGAATCTGCTCCAGTATTCTTGCCTGGGAAATCTCAATGACAAAGGAGCCTGGCAGGCTACGTCCATGGAGTCAGACTTAACTTAGAGACTAAACTAGCTAGCTAAGGAGTCTGAGTTGAGGGGACTTCCTACAGAGAGGTTCTGTATTTGTTTCTGCCAAGAGTTAGGGGACATATTTGTTTCATACTTGGGATTTTATCTTTTTATTATTTTTGTCTGTTATTAATTTTATCATTTGTTCTTTCTCATATTATAACTACATCTGCATAAATATACTTTTCAATGGCTTTTTAACATTCATAATGTGAGTATAACAATTAAATTAAGAATTCTCTTCTTGTTGAACATTTTGATTATTTTCACTGTTATAAATAACTTCACAATAGATGCCTTTATTTATGAGGTTTTATTTAGAGATGTTTCTTCATGTTGGATGTAAAATTACTGGGAAAATAATGAAGCGTTCTCAAGTCCTTGACTGTCAAATTGCTATTCAGAAGAGATACAGCAAATTAAAGTCTTTTAAGCAGTGTATCAAAATACCCATCTCAGCCCACCTTTACTCTGTTCTCTGATTGATAATTTGTAGCAAAATAGGGCATCTCATTATGTTTTAATTTTTTGTTTGTTTATTTATAGTGATGTTGAGTATTTTAACATTTGCTATCCATTATGTACTTCATTTTTTCTTTTGCTGGAGAATTCTTGTCAACTGTTATCTTAAGTTTATTTTTTATTTGTTTATTTATTAACCTAATCTTTTCTTAAATCTTGATGAAAAATTCAAGGAAAACCAGTTTAATAATCAAGCAAACCCTGGGGCTCCTTTACTTGATCAGAGCACACTATGCTACTTATAAATTTAGGTTTTGGGGATATTAGTTTGTATTATATGTATTTAGGTTTATGTAGGTCAGAAGCTTTATGCCTAAATCAACATATACCCAGTGGTTGAATTATAGGCTAATTTTTTCAGTGAAAATATATTGCAATTGAGTTAGTATTCCAATTTTATGATAACTAAACCAACTTTATTAAATTATGTAAATTGTCTATCAATGTTGATGTTCTAAAATAAATATGATAATAAATTATCCTTTTACATATGCATATTTTTGCATTTTAGACACAATTCTCCCCAATTCAGGAGCAAGCAGAATAACAAGGTAAATGATTTTCATCTTTATAATTGTACATGCTGTATAATGTTTAATAAACTGATTTAATAGGTTGTGAGATACATTGGTATATAACACACAAACTCCCAAATATTATACTGGTCTATTAACTGCACATGTGTTGTGCTTACATGCATGTTCGTATATATTTATTTATTTACATATACTGGTATATAAAATATATCCCTATGTAAATGTGATAGCATGTAAACAAATCAGTTCAGTTCAGTCACTCAGTTGTGTCCAGCTGTTTGTGACCCCATGGACTACAGCATGTCAGGCTTCCCTGTACATCACCAACTCCCAGAGCTTGCTCAAAGTCATGTCCATCAAGTCGCTCATACCATCCAACCATCTCATCCTTGCCATCCCATTCTCCTCCTGCCCTCAATCTTTCCCAGCATCAGGGTCTTTTCCAATGAGTCATTTCTTCCCTTCAGGTGGCCAAAGTATTGGAGCTTCAGCTTCAGCATCAGTGCTTCCATTGAATATTCAGGATTGATTTCCATTAGGATTGACTGGTTTGATTTCCTTGTAGTCCAAGGGACTCTCAAAAATATTCTCCAGTGCCACAGTTCAAAAGCATCAATTCTCTGGTGTTCAGCTCTGTTTATAGTCCAACAATCACATCTGTACATGACTACTGGAAAAACCATAGCTTTGACTATATGGAACTTTGTTTGCAAAGTAATGTCTCTGTCTTATAATATGCTGTCTAGGTTGGTTATAGCTTTTCTTCCAAGGAGCAAGAGTCTTTTAATTTCATGGCTTCAGTCACCATCTGCAGTGATTTTGAAGCCCAAGAAAATAAATTATCTTACTCTTTCCATTATTTCCCCATCTATTTGGCATGAAGTGGTGGGACCAGATGCCATGATCTTAGTTTTCCGAATGTTGAGCTTTAAGCCAACATTTTCATTCTCCTCTTTCATTCTCATCAAAAGGCTCTTTAGTTTTTCTTCACTTTCTGCCATAAGGATGGTGTCATCTGCACAAATAAGGTCATTAATATTTCTTCCAGCAATCTTGATTCCAGCTTGTGCTTCATCCATTCAGCATTCTGCATGATCTACTCTGAATATAAGTTAAATAAGAAGGGTGATAACAAACAGCCTCAACATACTCCTTTTCCAATTTGGAACCAGTCTGTTTTTCCATGTCCAGTTCTAACTATTGCTTCTTGACCTGCACACAGATTTACCAGGAGACAGGTAAGATGGTCTGGCATTCCCTTCTCTTGAAAAATTTTCCATAGTTTGTTGTGAACCACACAGTCAAAGGCTTTGGTGTAGTCAATAAAGCAGAAGTAGATGTTTTTCTGGAACTCTCTTTTTTGATGATCCAGCAGATGTTGACAAATTGATCCCTGGTTCCTCTACCTTTTCTAAATCCAGCTTGAACATGTGGAACTTCATGGTTCATGTACTGTTGAAGCCTGGCTTGGAGAATTTTGAGCATTACTTTGCTAGCAAGTGAGATGAGTGTAATTGTGAGGTAGTTTGAACAATCTTTGGTTTTTCGTTTCTTTGGAATTGGAACAAAAACTGACCTTTTCCAGTCCCGTGGCCACTGCTGAGTTTTTCAAATTTGCTCGCATATTGAGTACAGCCCTTTAACAACATCATCTCTTAGGTTTTGAAATAGACCAGCTGGAATTCCATCACCTCTACTAGCTCTGTTCATGGTAATGCTTTCTAAGGCCCACTTGACTTTGCATTCCAGGAGACTGGCTCTAGGTGAGTGATCACACCATCATGGTTATCTGGGTTAATATCTTTTTTTTTTTTTTTTTTTTTTTTTTTTNTGTTTAATATCTTTTTTTTTTTTTTTTTTTTTACATTTCTTCTGTATTCTTGCCACCTCCTCTTAATATCTTCTGGTTCTTTTAGGTCCATACTATATCTGTCCTTTATTGTGCCCATCTTTAATGAAATGTTCCTTTGATATCCCTAATTTTCTTGAAAATATCTCTAGTCTTTCCCATTGTATTTTTTTCCTCTATTTCTTTTTTCCCTCCTCTATTTCTTTGCATTGATCACTGAGAAAGGCTTTCTTATCTTTCCTTGCTATTCTTTGGAACTCTGTATTCAGATGGATATATCTTTCCTTTTTTCCTTTGCCCTTCACTTCTCTTCTTTTCTCAGCTCTTTATAAGGTGTCCTCAGACAACCATTTTGCCTTTTTGAATTTATTTTTCTTGGGGATGATTTTGATTACCACCTCCCATCCAATATTACAAACCTCTGCCATAGTTCTTCAAGCACTCTGTCTATTAGATCTAATCCTTTCAATGTATTTGTCACTTCCACTGTATAATCATAAGGGATTTGATTTAGGTCATACCTGAATGCTCTAATGGTTTTTCCTGCTGCTGCTGCTGCTGCTGCTAAGTAGTGTCAGTCGTGTCCGACTCTGTGAGACCCCATACACGGCAGCTCACCAGGCTCCCCCGTCCCTGGGATTCTCCAGGCAAGAACACTGGAGTGGGTTGCCATTTCCTTCTCCAATGCATGAAAGTGAGAAGTGAAAGTGAAGTCACTCAGTCGTGTCCGACTCTTAGCGACCCCATGGACTGTAGCCTGCCAGGCTCCTCGGTCCATGGGATTTTCCAGGCAAGAGTACTGGAGTGGGGTGCCATTGCCTTCTCCAAATGGTTTTCCCTACTTTCTTCAATTTAAGTCTGAATTTTGCAATAAAGCATTCATGATCTCTGCCACAGTCATCTTCTGGTTTTGTTTTTGCTAACTGTATAAAGCTTTTCCATCTTTGGCTGCAAAGAATATAATCAGTCTCATTTCTGTATTGGCCATGTAAACATATGTGTGCATATCAATATTTTTTTGATAAGAAGTTACCTATTATTTTCATTGTCTCAGAATTTCAGATATCCTAAATATTTGGTTTTAAGTGTTAAACTATCTACTTATAGCATGGTATCTAGTTGTCAAGTCAGTTTTATAGCACATAGCTTATCTCATCATTTTGGGTCCTTTCTGGATCAAAGATGGGTCAGGAGAGGGTTAGAGAGAATTTATATAATAAGTGTTGCGGAAAGCTGAGCCTTTTCCTCTCTCTTCAACCAAGCCAAAGAAGAGGACTTCAGAGAACCACCCTAAAAGTTTGACCAGTGTCACTAGACTTTGAGAGCCATAGGGGATATACCTGACTCAGAGTTCAAAAAGTCTAAAGGCAAGGCAGGGCTAGTGCAGCCTCTGTTGGCAAAGTAGTGATAGGATGAAAGTATATATTATATTATTTTCACTGAGAGGAAGCCAGAAGCAGTCTCTCATGGGCTAGAGGTGGCTCCATTCATGGAGTCATGGTTTGTCATCTTGGGAGAGGATCCACCCAAATAGGTACTTAACTGGAATGTGAATGTCAAAATCTAGGGGCCAAGCAAAACCATAACTGATTTTCTGGAGGAATTTTTAGAGCACTCAAGAGACCTAAAAGTTGAGGTCCCAATTTGAAAAATCTCAGAGGGAAAAGAAAAGTTTCACTTACTATCTTGCCACATGAATGGGCATCAGTGTCCATGAAAATCCTGGCAGTCAATTAAGATGAAGTCTCTCAAAATAATAGTCAGCCTAATACAGAGACTAGACTCCCCTGAAATCAATCAGTCTGAGCTGCTTGTCTGTGGGGAGAGTATTTGCCTGTAGAGATTTTTTTAAATCATCAAAGTGGGAAAAGGCAAAAAAAAAAAAAAAATCAGAAATAGAAAAAAGAAATAGTGAGCAGCATTTATCCTTAATCTTAATTGATATGTCTTACCATATAACCACTTTGAGAGATCCATGCCTTGTTCTTCTCTCTCTCTCTCTGTCTGTCTCCCCCCATCTTTATCCACTCTGCTCCTACTCTTTTACACAGAGTCAAGTCAAAAACACACTTTATTTAGGACACATCATGACCTCCAATTTCTGAAAGCCTCCTCTGTTAAATTTTCAACACTGGGGCATCGGGATCTTTTCACATTTTTATTGATTTTAGGCCTGATTTCCATGAGGTCAGAAAACATAATGTGTATGAATTCAAAACTTTGAAATGTGTTGCCATTGCTTTCTGGTTCAGCAGTGTATGATTAAGCAGTTGGTGAAAAGACCATGTGATGAAACCTCAAAGTATGTGAGGAGTTGACTTCCTATAGGTAAATGTTTGATTAGTTGGAGATAGAAAAGAGCTAGTGCATGCATCCTCCACCCTCTTCCTTTTTCTGATGAGATAGTCCAGCTCACACCTAATATGAAACTTCATATGGTGGCCCAGAGTGTGAAAGTACCAAGTTTAGCCCTTTCATATTTGTGTGAGACAATGACCAGTGCAGAAATGCACCACCTTGGGTTTGCTTCCCACCCTTACCCACCTTATTACTCTTCCTTCATTCCTGTTGCATTGAAATTGCACTTTCCATTAAGAAGTCAGTGTGTAAGTTTTGATTCAGGCTGTTTTCTTGGATGCTTAAGCTAAGACAGTTAGAAGTGTTTCTAGAAAACAGAATCTCAGGCTGAGATTTTGGGATCCTATTATCTACACATGTGAGAGCAACAGGGACTCCGATGCCTGGATAAATGGGATGGTAATCTGGCATTCAGTAACGTCATAGTTTCTTAAGCTGTCACAAGTGGTTGATTCCAATGAGGCACAGATGGAAGGCAAGTTTTAGAGAGATCACACCTATTAGAATGGCTAAAAGTTTGGAACACTGATATCAAATACTTCAGTGAATGTGGAACAACAGAAACTCTTACTCATTGCTAGCAAGAATGCAAAATAATACAGCCATTTTTGAAGGCAGTTTTGTCCAATATTTCAGTTTTCTGAGGGAAAAATAGCACAATACATGTGTATATATAGGCTCTGAAATATAAATTATGCAATTTTTGTGATTTGGCTTAAGAGTTAAATGGTCTTACATTTTGCCTTTCAAACTGATTGCACAACATAAAGATTATTGGAAAAATTCAACCCAAATTTAAATGTTTAATTTTTCTTTATTTTAAATGACAATAAATATCAAATAAAACTCTTGATAAACAGAGAGCTAAACTGCAGCTGAAAGGAAAAAGTCTACTTAAAATAGTAAAGTATTTTAGTATTTTTAGTGATACTTCCTCCCTACTTTTTGAATAAGGAGCCTTGCATTCTCATTTTCTTCAGGACATTGCAAATTACGCAGCTAGTCCTAATCATATGTGTATCTGTTCTATATATATGTGCTCTTATTTAAATGTAAGAATTTTTGCAGCCCCTCCTCCCAAGCCAATCAATGCCTTCTTAGGGGTACTGTCATACCCACTGAAAATGCATGCTCTGTTGCTTCCACCAATATCTGCAGCCATTTGCCAGAAACATTTTGAGGACTGTTTGATATGGGGTCTGATCTGACACTGACATCAGAGCCATGGATTGCCTTTTTTGCCCTCTGAGTTGAGCAGGAACTTATGGAGGGTTAGTGGATATACCCACATGGCCAGCATGGTAAAGCAGCACATTGTATTTGATTCCCGCACTTAGCCACCTCATTCCCCCTTGCCATCACTCACATTGCACTGAGATTACACACTGCAGTAATGTTAGAACATAAGTTTTGCCCCAAGCTCTGTTTTGTAGTGAACTCTATTATATTAACATGTTTCTTGGTTTCTTGTTTGTCTTCCGTAGCGCTTGAGATTTCACTGGTGACATATTATTTTCCATCATCACCCCATATTTCCTTGCCATTTTCAGTTTTCATGACCAATTATATATATGTTACCTCAGAGAATGTGCTGAATGCTATGACCTAGCTTCCTTTCCTGATGTTTAAGAAATGGATGACGGGAAAGATCCAGGTAAGTGATACAGATTGTATTTTGTTTCAAGCCATGGAATATGTAGAAAAACAAATTCCTAGGCATAACCCAGCTTTCCTGCATTTGTTATAGTGAAGCTAGGATCCAGGGATGCCTTGATGTTTCCTTGTCAGCCTGGTTGTCTGGTCTGGCATTGCTGCTTTCTTAACTTTTAATTAGGTAATGAAGGCTGAGAGAGAAGTGATGCTATTGGATGGTTGTGCTGGAGAATACTCTTGAGGGTCCCTTGGACTGCAAGGAGATCAAACCAGTCAATCCTAAAGGAAATCAGCCCTGAATATTCATTGGAAGGACTGATGCTGAAGCTGAAGCTCCAATATTTTGGCCACCTGATGTGAAGAGCTGACTCAGAAAAGACCCTGACGCTGGGAAAGATTGAAGGCAGGAGGAAAAGGCAATGACAGAGGATGAGATGGTTGGATAGCATCACCAACTCAATGGCCATGAGTTTGAGCAAGCTCCAGGAGATGGTGAAGGACAGGGAATCCTGGCATGCTGCAGTCCATGGGGCCACAGAGAGTTAGATACGACTGAGCAAATGAACAACAAAAAGGCAATGTAGTAGACAGTGTGGAATAAAACATGGAAGAGTAAAGAAAAGTGTTTGCATCCCCTTGCCATAAGCAGCATTTTCTCCTTTTCTGAGGTGCTGTTTTCTTCCACGCATTCTGCTTCCTACAGGGATTCTCCTTCCACTGCTTTTAAAATTTAAATAGTCATAAGTTTCTAAAATACCAAACACTTCTTACTTCTGTGGACTCACCAGGATTGGGTTATATAGGAAAACTTACACTAGTTTTTTT
>SJYQ01001362.1:43289-56252 GCA_006410935.1 Redunca redunca
CATGATCTGAGCCACAGTCAGCTCCTGGTCTTGTTTTTGTGGATATAAAACTTCTCCATCTTTTGCTGCAGAGAATATAATCAATCTGATTTCGGTGTTGACCATCTGGTGATGTCCATGTGTAGAGTCTTCTCTTGTGTTGTTGGAAGAGGGTGTTTGCTATAACCAGTGCATTTTCTTGGCAAAACTCTATTAGTCTTTTTCCTGCTTCATTCTGCATTCCAAGGCCAAATTTGCCTGTTACTCCAGGTGTTTCTTGACTTCCTACTTTAGCATTCCATTCCCCTATAATGAAAAGGACATTTTTTTGGGGTGTTACTTCTAAAAGGTCTTGTAGGTCTTCATTAAACCATTCAACTTCAGCCTCTTCAGCATTACTGGTTTGAGCATAGACTTGGATAACTGTGATATTGAATGTTTTGCCTTGAAGATGAACAGAGATCATTCTGTTGTTTTTGAGATTGCATCCAACTATTGCATCTCGGCTGTGACTCAGTGCACTAATTGTGGGAGGCTGCGACCCCTCACACTAAGCACGGTCTAGAGGAGTTACCCATGTCTGAGGTCAAGGGCAGCGGCCGAGAGTGCCAGGCTGTGACGGTGCAGGAATGGCCAAGAGGAGCTACCCAAATCCTAGGTCATGGGCCACTGCCGGGAGGAGCTATCCCATGCCCGAGGTCAGGGGCAGCTTGGAGAAGCCACCTCATGTCCGAGACCAGGGGCAGTGGCCCTGAGGAGCCACCCCGCGCTGGAGGCCAGGGACAGCAGCTGGGAGGCGCCACCTGGCACCCGAGGCCAGGGGCGGTGGCTGGGAGGAGCAACCTAAGGAGCGATGGCTGCGCGAGTGCAGGGGGTCCTAGAGGAGCTATCCCACGTTGAAGGTCAGGAAGGGTGGTGGTAAGGAGATACCCCTCGTCCAAGGTAAGGAGCAGTGGCTGTGCTTTGCTGGAGCAGCCGTGAAGAGATACCCCACGCCCAAGGTAAGAGAAACCCAAGTAAGTTGGTAGATGTTGCAAGAGGGCGTCGGAGGGCAGACACACTGAAACCATACTCACAGAAAACTAGTCAATCTAATCACACTAGGACCACAGCCTTGTCGAACTCAGTGAAACCGAGCCATGCCCGTGGGGCAAGCCAAGATGGGTGGGTCATGGTGGAGAGGTCTGACAGAATGTGGTCCACTGGAGAAGGGAATGGCAAACCACTTCAGTATTCTTGCCTCGAGAACCTGATGAACAGTACCAACTATCATGTTATATTAATTAGAAATTAAATTTTCATTTTACTACTACTTTACAGAGCAAATTGAGAAGGCAAGTCAGATTTGAAAAAGTCACTGAATTTCAATGAAAAATCCACAAGGATTTTGGCATATTCTTGATTTTGTGTTTCTACAGTTAACATGTGTCATGGATATTGGCTTTATGAAGTGCTGAGCCATCAGGATGTGTAGATAAATAGCACCAATTCTAGTTAACTGATAATTGGTAAATTATTTTTAATCCCTTATACTGTCTTTAAACTAGTGAGCAGAGGTTTCTTAAATGCTATTGGTGTTAAGGTCATTTGTGAAAACTATTCCATCTGTGAGAAGATAATATGAATATAGAAATAAGATGAGTCCAAAAATTATACTTAACTATAATTTCATCTATAGTTTATTCCTTTTTCAAATTGCTCTGATAAAAGAGCCTCTAACAAATGAACAAAAAGAAATTTAACTTTACTTGCATTAAGAATATGTTTGTAAGAGATGAATGGGCAGTTAAGAGTTTCAGAGAACTTGGCATTACTAACTTACCTGTGCCAACCTTAAGGCCATCGATCCTCTGCTTGTACTTTGTTGCTTTTTCATTAAATTCACATCAATTAATAATACCATTGGATTGATGCAATTCTGTTATTGTTGCTTTCATTTTCAATGAATATAAACTTTTAATGCAAGTTAAATATAAGAAATACACAACAATTTTGCACAATTTCCATTTATGTTTAGAAAGTTCTTAGTGTTTTGGAGCATCTCATTATTCCTGGTAATTATATAGTAACATGACTTCACCAGTGCCTTCTATATCAGTTTTTCCCTAACACTCTTTAGCCCATTTGTGTTTTTTGTTTGTTTTTTAGTATAATTTAATTTTAATGAATTTTTATTGGAGCAAAGTTGATTTATAATATTGTGTTAGTTTCTGCTGTATAGAAAGTAAATTAGCCATTAGTTCAGTTCAGTTCAGTCACTCAGTCGTGTCCGACTCTTTGTGACCCCATGAATCACAGCACGCCGGCCTCCCTGTCCATCACCAACTCCTGGAGTTCACTCAGACTCACGTCTGTCGATGCATATGCATATATCCACTCTCTTCTATACTCCGTTCCCATATAACTCGTTGTTGTTCAATAGCCAAGTCACGTTGGACTCATCACGACCCCATGGGCTACAGCATGCCAGGTTTCCCTGCCCTTCACCATCTCCTGGAGTTTGCCCAAGTTCTTGTCCACTGAATTGGTGATGCCATCTAACCATCTCATCCTCTGTTGTGCTCTTCTCCTTCTGCCGTCAATCTTTCCCAGCATTGGGGTGTTTTCCAAGTCAGCTGTTGGTATCAGGTGGCCGAAGTATCGGAGCTTCAGCTTCAGCATCAGTTCTTCCAAAGAGTATCCATGGTTGATTTCCTTTAGGATTGACTGATTTGATCTCCTTGTTTTCCAAGGGACTCTCAAGAGTCTTCTCTAGCGCCACAGTTCAAAAGCATCAATTCTCTGGTGCTCTGCTTTCTTTCCTATCCAGCTCTCACATCCATCCATGCCTACTGGAAAGACCATAGCTTTGACTATATGGACCTTTTTTGGCAAAACGATGTCTTTACTCTTTAACAGACTGTCTAGGTTTGTCATACCCTTCCTGTCATTGCCAGTTAGAAGCAACCATCTTCTGATTTCGTGGCTGCAATCACCATCTGTGATGATTTTAGAGCCCAAGAAGAAATCTGTCACTGCTTTCATGTTTCCCATTTCTATTTGTCAAGAAGTGATGGGATTAGGGCCATTAAGTTTTTTTGTTTGTTTGTTTTAATATTGAGTTTTAAGCTGACATTTTCACTCTCCTTCTTCACCCTCATGAAGAGGGGCTCTCTAGTTCCTCCTTGCTTTCTGTCATTACAGTGGTATCATCTGGATATCTGAGCTTGTTGATATTTCTCCTGGCAATCTTGATTCCATCTTGTAACCCATCCAGCCTTTCATTTTGCATGATGTTCTCTGCATATAAGTTAAATAAACAGGGTGACAATATACAGCCCTGATGTAATCCTTTCCTGATATGGAACCAGTCTGTTGTTCCATGTCCAGTTCTAACTGTTGCTTTTTGATCTGCATACAGATTTCTCGGGAGGCAGGTCAGGTGATCTGGTATTTCCATCTCTAAGAGTTTGCTATGATCCACACAAAGACTTTAGCATAGACAATGAAACAGAGGTAGATGTTTTTCTGGGATTCCCTTGCTTTCTCTATGATCCAGCTGATGTTGGCAAATTGATCTCTGGTTTCTTTCCTTCTTCTAAACTCAACTTGAACATCTGGAAGTTTTTTGTTCACATAATGCTGAAGACTAGCTTGGAGGATTTTAAGCATAACCTTACTAGCATGGGAGATGAGTGAGATTGTCCGGTGGTTTGAATATTGTTTGGTGTTGCCCTTTTTGGGAACTGGAATGAAGATTGACCTTTCCCAGCCCTGTGGCCACTGCTGGGTTTTCCAAATTTGCTGAGATATTGAGTGCAGAACTTTAATAGCATCATCTTTTAGGATTTGAATAGCTCAGCTGGAACTCCATCACCTCCACTAGCTTTGTTTGTAGTAATGCTTCCTAAAGTCCACTTGACTTAACACTCCAGATGTCTGGCTCTAGGTAAGTGACCATACCATCGTGGTTTTCTGGGTCATTAAGAGCTTTTTTTTTTTTTTTAACACTTNTGACACTTCTGTGGATTCTTGCCACCTCTTCTTAATGTCTTCTGATTCTGTTAGATCCTTGCCATTTTTGTCTTTTATTTTGCTTATCTTTGCATGAAATATTCCTTTGGTATCTCCAGTTTTCTTAAAGAGATCTCTAATATTTCCCATTCTATTGCTTTCCTCTATTTCTTTACATTGTTCACTTAAGAAGGTTTTCTTATCTCTCCTTGATATTCTCTGGAACTCTGCATTCAGTTGGGCACATGTCTCCCTTCCTCCTTTGCCTTTGGCTTCTCTTCTTTTCTCACCTATTTTTGTAAGGCCTCCTCAGACAACCATTTCCTCTTCTTGCATTTCTTTTTATTGGGGATGGTTTTGATCACCGCCTCCTGCATAGTGTCAGAAACCTCTGTCTATAGTTCTTCAGGCACTCTGTCTATCAGATCTAGTCTCTTGAATCTATTTGTCACCTCTACTGTATAATCATAAGGGATTTGATTTAGGTCAAACCTGAATGGCCAGTGTTTTTAATTTTCCTGTTTTCTTCAATTTGAGCCTGAACTTTTCAATAAGGAGCTGATGGTCAGCTCCAGGTCTAGGTTTTGCTGATGGTATACAGCTCTCCATCTTTGGCTATGAATAACATAATCAATCTGTTTTGCCATTGACCATTTGGTGATATCCATGTGTAGAGTTATCCCCTGTGTTGTTGAAAAATGGTATTTGCTGTGACCAGGTTGGCAGAATTCTGATAGCCTTTTCCCTGCTTCATTTTGTACTCTAAGGCCGAATTTGCCCATTACTCCATGTATGTCTTGACTTCCTACTTTTGCATTCCAACCCCTTATGATGAATAAGATATCTTTTTTGGTGTTAGTTCTAGAAGGTCTTCTAGGTCTTCACAGAACTGATCAGCTTCCTTGGCATCAGTGGTTGGGGCATAGATTTGGATTACAGTCATGTTGTATGATTTGCCTTTGAATGAACCAAGATCATTCTGTCATTTTTAAGTTTGCACTCAAGTACTGCATTTCAGAATCTTTTGTTGATTATGAGGGCCACTCCATTTCTTCTATGGGATTCTTGCCTACAGTAGTAGACACAATAGTCATCTGAATTAAATTAACCCATTCCCATCCACTTTAGTTCACTGATTCCTAAGATATCAGTGTTTTTCTTGCCACCTCTTGCTTGACTATGTCCAGTTTACCTTGATTCGTGGACCTAACATTCCAGGTTCCTATGCAATATTGTTCTTTCCAGCATCAGATTTTACTTTCATCACCAGACACATCTACAACTGAGCATTATTTCTGCTTTGGCCTAGCTGCTTCATTCTTTCTGTAGCTATTAGTAATTGTTCCCTGCTCTTCCCCAGTAGCATAATGGACACCTTCTTACCTGGGGGGATCATCTTTTGGTGTCATATCTTTTTACCCTTTTGTTCATGGAATTCTCAAGAGCTAGTATACTGGAGTGTTTTGCCATTCCTGCCTCCAGTGGATCACATTTTGTCAAAACTCTCCACTATGACCCATCCATCTTGCGTGGCCCTACATGGGCATGGCTCATAGCTTCATGGTATTACACAGCCCTTTTTCCAGGACAAGACAGTTATCCATGAAGGGGATATAGCTCATTACAGAGCACTAAATAGAGTTATCTGTGTTATACAGTAGGTTATTTAATATTTTTTATATATCATAGTGTATATATGTCAGTCACAATCTCCCAATTTATCCCTTCTCTTTCCCCCGATAACCATGTTTGTTTTCTACATCTGTGACTTAATTTCTGTTTTGTAAATAGATTCATTTGTACCATTTTTTTTTTTTAGATTCCACACATATGCCATATCATATGATATTTTTCTTTCACTGTCTGATTTCACTCAATATGACAATCTCTGGGCTCATCCATGTTGCTGTAAATGTATTTATTTTGTTCTTTTTTACGTTTGAGTAGTATTCCATTATATATATGTACCACATCTTCTTTACCCATTCCTTTGTTGATGAACGTTTAGGTTGCTTCCATGTCCTAGCTATTGTAAATAATGCTGCAATGCACATTGGGGTGCCTGCATCTTTTCAAATTATTTTTTTTTCTGGATATATGCTTAGAAGTGGGGTTTCTGGATCATATGGTAGTTCTGTTTTTAGTTTTTTAAAACACCTCTATACTGTTCTCAATAGTGACTGTACCAATTTACATTCCCACCAACAGTATAGGAGGGTTTCCTTTTCTCCACACCCTCTTTAGCATTTATTGTTTGTAGATTTCTTGTTGATGGATATTCTAACCAGTGTGAGGTGATGGCTCATTATAGTTTTGATTTGCATTTCTCTAATAATAAGGGATGTTGAACATCTTTTCATGTGTCTCTTGGCCATCTATTCTTTGGCCCATTTTGAATGTCTACTTTATTTGATATCTGTTAGGAATGTTTCTTAAACATGAATGTGCATAGAAGTCACCTGAGTATATTATGAAAATATCGATTCCATTTCTGCAGATCTGAGGTAAAGCCTGAGATTTTGCTTTTCTAACAATCTCGTAGATAATTCTGGCACTGAGGCTCCATGGACCACAGGTTTCTTCAGCATTTAAACCTGAATGACTTATTTTTTCCTTTTATGTTTTTCACTTATTTTTCATGTCCATTAAAAATATGTCCCATAGAGGTAGCGCTTACTCTTTTAAAATATGAAAATTTCTCTTAAAGATATTGCCATATCAACTCTATTAGTCTTGAGCACATAGTATTTGATTAACAAAATCTTTGAAGTTTTGGAAAATATCCACAAATTTTTTTTAATCATTGGTATGTCCAGCATTGTTTGATGTAATAGAGTAGTATAGACAGAGCCTTCTTCCTCGTGGAGTTTACAGTCTGCAGTTAGACTCAAGAAGTAAAGAGGTTATGAAATGGTTTTTGATTGTACCAGTAAATCAGGAATCACCCACAGTGCTTACAATGTGGTAAAACAGGCAAACACTTCCAACTTTCCTCAGGTTGTGTTCAACTTTCTTATTATCATCCTATTTGTAATAAAGGAGAGTAATTTTGGAATTAAAAGGAAAATAGGTTAATCTTGGTCAAAATGAAGAACTTAAGATTAGAAGGGTAAAATACTTGTAAAAGATTATAAAATAATGACAAACATGTATGAAGTCACTTAAAAGATTATGTGTAGTAAAAGCATACAACCAGCAAGAACATATAACCAGCAAAAAGAATAAAACCAAACTTTCTAGAGGCTAAAAACAGAATCAGTTCAACTGAAAAAATACTATTTTTTTAAAAACTAAATTTCTTTTAGAAATGAATTGTAAGCTATGGCACCATTAAAAACTGATATCCAAGAGGATATCTAAATAAAATAAAGAAAGTCACTTTCAGTTCAGTTCTGTTCAGTCGCTCAGTCGTGTCCGACTCTTTGCAACCCCATGAATCGTAGCACAGTAGGCCTCCCTGTCCATCCCAGAGTTCACTCAAACTCACATTCATCGAGTCAGTGATGCCATCCAGCCATCTCATCCTCTGTTGTACACTTCTCCTCCTGCCCCCAATCCCTCCCAGCATGAGGGTCTTTTCCAATGAGTCAGCTCCTCGCATGAGGTGGCCAAAGCATTGGAGTTTCAATTTTAGCATCAGTCTGTCACTTTAGAAGGGCTTTTATTATAAGATTTATATTTCACATATTATTCTGAAGCTTTTTTTTCTCATTAATAACCCTTTTCCATATATTTCATTTTTTTTTCTATTTATGGCAGCAACTTAATATATCTCTTTAATCCATTNTTTGGAATACCTTCTATCTTTAAAATATTACACTTAGTATTCAATTGGCAATTATTAATACACTCGTTGTCTCCCATTTTTGTATTTCTGTGTAATAAATTCCTTGAAGGAGAACATTAATAGTAATTTGTTATGGCTGCAGTAACAAGGAACCACAGAGTAGGTGGCTGAGACAGAAGAAATGTATTTCTCACAATTCTGGAAGTCACACATCCAAGGTCAAGGTGTGGTCAGGCTGGTTTCTTCCCACCCTTGCTCCTTGGCTTGCAGACAGCTATCTTTTCCTTGTGTCTTCACAAGGTCTTCCTTCTGCATAGGTCTGTGTCCTGATCCCATTGTCTGATAACTAAATCAGTTATATTGCATTAGGGTCTATCCTAATAACTTCATTTTAACTTGATTGTCTCTTTAAAGACCCTATCTTGAAACACAAGCTAAGGCATCAGAGATTAGGATTTTAATGTACAGATTGGGGCAGGGAACACAATTCAGTCTGTAATAATCTTGGTCAAACGCTTTGTACAATTGATTATTNACAATTCAGTCTGTAACAATCTTGGTCAAATGCTTTGTACAATTGATTATTTGCTAAATTTTGTTGGTCAAATTTCAAAAATATGACACACATTTTTTTCCAACTAGAAAGTTTTACTCCTTCTCATCTCTGCTTTTTAAATAGTCATTTCTTTTACTGTTATGCTAATTGAACATTTGAATTTTTATCTGTTATTGAGTGAAGGAGATGAAACCTTCTAGTGGTAAGGCAGAGAAACAGAATATCATTGATGGCCTCCAGTTACTGCATTAGAAATACTACCTTGGTGATGTGTTCAGGGAGGATTGCATTGTGGAGAAATCTGAAATGAAAAGAATCTGGTTCCATAGCAATTGTCAGCATTCATATTTTACATAATGATGGGCTGAAAGAGGTGGTGACAGTTGGAATGTCAAGGAAGAGGCGAATGTAAACGGCAACAGAAAGGGAAAACAGGAGTGCTTGGATAGACTACATGAAAATGATAATTTTCTCTTCTGAAACACACTTTGGAACACATGATCTTGTGTTTTAATAGGGCCTAGGGATTCTGATCGCTAGTTATAAATTATTGAACTTGATGTTGTAACTTGGATTTATAATCTTGCTAGTTAAGAGAACTAAGAAGAAGGCATCACTGATATGCAGGGGAAAGTAAATTAGGCAAGTGTGTGACATATGAAGGAAGCGATAAACCTCTTGGGACTGTGGGTAGAGACTGGAAAGATTGTATAGTGTTTGTTTCAGAGGGGGATTTTAGTTTTTCAAAAAAAAAAAAAAAGCAAGAAGTTTATCAAGGATAGTAAAGGAACTGTAAAACAGAGTGGAGAAATTAGACCTTTGCTCTTCTTTTTCACTTTTACTCCTCTTTTTTATTTTATATTTTATTTTTATTGAAGTATAGTTGATTTACAATGTTGTGTTAGTTTCCTGTATACAGCAAGGTAAGTCACTTATTCATATATGTATTGTGAATTGTGTGTGACTGTCACTCAGTCGTGTCCAACTCTTTGTGACCCCATGGACTATACAGTCCATGGAATTCTCCAGGCCAGAATACTGGGGTGGGTAGCCATTCCTTTCTCCAGGGGATCTTCCTGACCCAGGAATGGAACCAGGGTCTCCTGCCTGCAGGAGGATTCTTTACCAGCTGAGCTACCAGGGAAGCCCTCATATATGTATATCTACTCTTTTTCCAACCAGAAAGTTTTCTGGTTCAGATTCTTTCCCCATATAAGCTGTTACAGAATATTGAGTAGAGTTTCTTGTGCTATACAGTAAGTCCTTATTAGTTATCTATTTTATATATGGTAGTCTCTGTACATATCAATCCCAATCTCTCAATGTATCCCTCCCCTGGCTCCCTGGTACCTGTAAGTTTCTTCATGAAATATTTAGAATGTGCCACAAAGGGTAACTTTTATTATTAATGCTATTGTTATTGGCATTGCCATTTTCTCTCACTGTGATATATACAGCCTGTTTATCTAAGTGTCATATCTGTTCTTTCAGAGAAGACTGCCAACCGTAAGTCACCGTGCACTCTAGCCCTGATCACAGAGCTTTGTGCATGTTTATCTTGGAAATGATTATCTTGGAAGTANGTAGTGCTTGGATAGACTACATGAAAATGATAATTTTCTCTTCTGAAACACACTTTGGAACACATGATCTTGTGTTTTAATAGGGCCTAGGGATTCTGATCGCTAGTTATAAATTATTGAACTTGATGTTGTAACTTGGATTTATAATCTTGCTAGTTAAGAGAACTAAGAAGAAGGCATCACTGATATGCAGGGGAAAGTAAATTAGGCAAGTGTGTGACATATGAAGGAAGCGATAAACCTCTTGGGACTGTGGGTAGAGACTGGAAAGATTGTATAGTGTTTGTTTCAGAGGGGGATTTTAGTTTTTCAAAAAAAAAAAAAAAGCAAGAAGTTTATCAAGGATAGTAAAGGAACTGTAAAACAGAGTGGAGAAATTAGACCTTTGCTCTTCTTTTTCACTTTTACTCTTTTTTATTTTATATTTTATTTTTATTGAAGTATAGTTGATTTACAATGTTGTGTTAGTTTCCTGTGTACAGCAAGGTAAGTCAGTTATTCATATATGTATTGTGAATTGTGTGTGACTTTCACTCAGTCGTGTCCAACTCTTTGTGACCCCATGGACTATACAGTCCATGGAATTCTCCAGGCCAGAATACTGGAGTGGGTAGCCATTCCTTTCTCCAGGGGATCTTCCTGACCCAGGAATCGAACCAGGGTCTCCTGCCTGCAGGAGGATTCTTTACCAGCTGAGCTACCAGGGAAGCCCTCATATGTATATCCACTCTTTTTCCAACCAGAAAGTTTTCTGGTTCAGATTCTTTCCCCATATAAGCTGTTACAGAATATTGAGTAGAGTTTCCTGTGCTATACAGTATGTCCTTATTAGTTATCTATTTTATATATGGTAGTCTCTGTACATATCAATCCCAATCTCTCATTGTATCCCTCCCCTGGCTCCCTGGTACCTGTATGTTTCTTCATGAAATATTTAGAATGTACCACAAAGGGTAACTTTTATTATTAATGCTATTGTTATTGGCATTGCCATTTTCTCTCACTGTGATATATACAGCCTGTTTATCTAAGTGTCATATCTGTTCTTTCAGAGAAGACTGCCAACTGTAAGTCATCGTGCACTCTAGCCCTGATCACAGAGCTTTGTGCATGTTTATCTTGGAAATGATTATCTTGGAAGTACTATATTTGGGCTAACTGCAGACACACAGGGTATTTAGAATTCAGGAGAATGTAGGAGAAAGCCCTGCAACTAAGAACCCAATACAACTGGAGACATTTTTAAGAAGTAAATATCCATCCTGAAATGAATTGTAAACGATGGCAGTGCTAACTGTAATGACTGTTCACTCACTCCAATCAAGCAATAGTCCTTGCTTGATGCTACTGAAACATTTTTATTTACTTTGGTGAGAAAAGGTGTATCACTTTGAATGCTGGATCTCCTCTAAATTATATCACTCCCCAATTGATTGACAGTCTTTATAGTTTTAGTGGGTGTAACTGAAGATAGCAAATATTTTAATACTGAAATATTAATATTAATATAAATTTCCAGGGGTGTTCATACATCAAAGAAAGTAATCCTGAAAGCTCATATATTTAATGTTGGGAAAATCTGAAAATATTATGGTAACTTCTTTCAGTTCTGTGAAACTTTTCCATAAATGTGATGAAATGGAGCCCATGGGTGAGTGAGTGTAAGTGTGTGTGTGTGTGTGTGTGTGTGTGTGTGTGTGTGCATGTGCACGTGGGAGTTCTCATTATTTCAAGAAATAGTAAGTAATTAAATAGAATAATAATAGGAATTTTATTAATTGGAAGTAATTTTCCACACTAATTCTCGATTAATGCTGATATTAATTTAGACTAAAGAACTAAATCCTTCACAGGCATGCTCTTCTTGAGTAAACAAGTACAAGTCATCTGGTATCATATGAACTGATTTAAAATGATGACAGGATAGGAAAGAAAATAGTAATCAGCAATCATTTCCCTATAAAAGTTAATTATAAATTATTTGATATCAATGTACATGANAGAATGTGAAAATATGATTTCTAATGTAATAAAAGTGAGAAAATGAATCCACAAAACATATCCCTTAAAATAGATTAGAACCCAGTTTCAATTTCAAAACTCTACCCATTTGGATTTTTTGGAGCACAACACTGATAAACATCTCCTTCTTCAGATTATTTTAAAATAGAAATCATCTAAGATCAATTCCTCTTTTGTCAACAGATTATATTACTTAATTTTTTCTGATCTTGCCCATCACTTTCTCCCAAAGAACAGTAATATAATTCCCACTGAAATATAAAGTCAGCAGGAAAAACAATGCAATCAACCCCCCCAAAAAGCACTTGTCAGGCTTTTTTTCCATACTGCATTCTTTGAAAAGAAATGCAGATGGTGCTAGAAATTTTGTATTTTAAAGTGGTTATATTTAAAATTAAAGGAAAACAACAACAACCTTGTTCCTCTTTTGACCACTTCGGACCAAATTTCTCAATAAATTACACTTAAAAAGTATTTTGCAAAATTAAAGCAAGTGAGAACCTACAAAACCTATATATTGTATTGTATAAAATATTTCTCAATAATGGAAAAAAAACAATAGAAAATTACGATGATAAACCACATAAATATTTCTCTCCTTAATGTCCCATACCACACACAATGAATTTTGGAAATTTGAACAACACTCTTAATAGCTAAGCAGAACTTTAAGTATGTGATATCTTCTATGTGTAAAATAATTTTTATCCCAAAGCAAAGAAGCCCAATGCTATTATTAGGTAGCTAAAGTGATTTTGAAACATTGAAAATTGTTCAGTGAGAAAAACAGAAATCAGTTTGGGAAATGCTACACTAGGTAGATTATTTTGAAAAGGGGACAGAGAGAACAGATTTATTATACATCCAGGCAATGTATTTTTATGAAGAGCATTGATAGATATTTTGAACTTGAGTAGTAGCAGTATATTCAAGACATAATGGCAACTACTTCATGCTGTTAAACAATAGACAATAAGCATGACAAAACATCTTAGATCATGTTCAATTATAATATTAAAATTAAGTAGAAATTAAAGAAAAAT
>SJYQ01001363.1:0-18811 GCA_006410935.1 Redunca redunca
TCATCTGCATATCTGAGGTTGTTGATATTTCTCCCAACAATCTTGATTCCAGCTTGTGCTTCCTCCAGCCCAGCATTTCTCATGATGTACTCTGCATATAAGTTACATAAGCAGGGTGACGATATAGAGCCTTGACGTACTCCTTTTCCATTTGGAACCAGTCTGTTGTTCCATGTCCAGTTCTAACTGTTGCTTCCTGACCTGCATACAGACTTCTCAGGAAGCAGGTCAGGTGGTCTGATACTCCCATCTCTTGAAGAAATTTCGAGTTTGTTGTGATCCACACAGTCAAAGGCTTTGGCATAGTCAATAAAGCAGAAATAGATGCTCTTCTGGAACTCTGTCACTTTTTCCATGATCCAGCAGATGTTGGCAATTTGATCTCTGGTTCCTCTGCCTTTTCTAAAACCAGCTTGAACATCTGGAAGTTCACAGTTCACGTATTGTTGAAGCCTGATTTGGAGAATTTTGAGCATTACTTTCCTAGCGTGTGAGATGAGTGCAATTGTATGGTAGTTTGAGCATTCTTTGGCATTGCCTTTCTTTGGGATTGGCCTGGAGAAGGAAATAGCACCCCACTCCAGTACTCTTGCCTGGAAAATCCCATGGACAGAGAAGCCTGGTAGGCTGCAGTCCATGGGGTCAATAAGAGTTGGACATGACTGAGCAACTTCACTTCACTTCTTTGGGATTGGAATGAAAACTGACCTTTTCCAGTCCTGTGGCCACTGCTGAGTTTTCCAAGTTTGCTGGAATTTTGAGTGCAGCACTTTCACAGCATCATCTTTCAGGCTTTGAAATAGCTCAGCTGGAATTCCATCACTTCCAGTAACTTTGTTCATAGTGATGCTTTCTACGGGCCCACTTGACTTCTCATTCTAGGATGTCTGGCTGTAGGTGCGTGATCACACCATCGTGATTATCTGGGTTGTGAAGATCTTTTTTGTACAATTCTTCTGTGTATTCTTGCCACCTCTTGTTAATATCTTCCACTTCTGTTAGGTCCATGCCATTTCTGTCCTTTATCGAGCCCATCTTTGCATGAAATGTTCCCTTGGTATCTCTAATTTTCTTGAAGAGATCTCTAGTCTCTCCCATTCTATTGTTTTCCTCTATTTCTTTTCACTGATTGCTGAGGAAGGCTTTATCTTTCCTTGTTGTACTTTGGAACTCGGCATTCAAGTTTTTTCATTTTACAGTGAATTACACCTTATTCACAGAGAAGGCAGTGGCACCCCACTCCAGTGCTCTTGCCTAGAAAATCCCGTGAATGGAGGAGCCTGGTGGGCTGCAGTCCGTGGGGTCGCCGAGGGTCGGACACGACTGAGCGACTTCACAACTTCCCTTTCACTTTTCACTTTCCTGCATTGGAGGAGACGGCAGCCCACCCCAGTGTCCTTGCCTGGAGAATCCCAGGGAAGGGGGAGGCTGGTGGGCTGCCGTCGATGAGGCTGCACAGAGTCGGTCATGACTGAAGTGACTTAGCAGCAGCAGCAGCAGCACCACCACCTTATTCATAGTGAAGACACGTAAGTGCTACACTGAAGCAGGCGTGAGCTTTCACTGTGTGTGTGTGTGTGTGTGGACTGCAGTCACTGACAGGCATAGTGGCCTCGTGCCAGCCGATCAGTCGGATTGAAAGTCACAGGAGTGAGTGAGCGCCGCCTGGTGCTCGGTGACAGCCTGGGGTGGGGGGGAGGTTCACGGGGAGGCGACGTCTGCACACTTGTGGCTGCTTCACGTTGTACAGCAGAGAGCAGCACGACCACGTCAGGCAGCTGTTGCTCAGCCTCTAAAGCGTGTCTGACTCTGCCACCCCACGGACTGCAGCGCGCCAGGCTGCCCTGTCCTTCACTGTCTCCCGGTATTTGCTCAGACTCCTGTCCATTGAGATTGTTGGAACCATTTCATCTTTTGTTGTCCCCTTCTCTTGCCCTCAATCTTTCCCAGCATCAGGGTCTTTTCCATTGAGTCACCTCTTTGCATCAGGTGGCCAGCGTAAAGCAAGTATCATCCAATTAAAAATAAATTCTAAAAAATTATGGAAATGGTCAGACTGCTGATAGCCTCAATAAGCTTGAGCAAGTTTTAACTCTTAGAGAATAAACTAGTCTGAGGCATTTACCAAAACCAGCTAGCACATCGCTTTTGCTCCCTGGATTATCTTGATGAAAGAATGTTCCAGCTTGAGAAATTCTGCTCCAGGCCAAAAGTTGACTGGCTTGATCCAGGATTTATTCTCACTTGTTGTTTGCATTTGAAATGTTTTTGCGGATTAGACATTCCATAGCACATCAGGAGACGGTCTGGGCCTCATTAGAACCCTAAGCTTGTGGCTGCAGCTGGGGGGGTCTGTGTGTGGCGGCCTCTACCTGTTGTAGTCCTGGACTCCGAGGACAAGCAGTTTATCGAGGTGTTTCAGAATTGTGCCAAAAGCTAACCTCTAACCTCTCCATTCAGATTAATTCTATAAAACATTTCAATGTTTTCTCAGGCTGCAGAAGATGTCAATGTCACTTTTGAGGATCAACAAAAGATAAACAAATTTGCACGGAATACCAGTAGAATCACAGAGCTGAAGGAAGAAATAGAAGTAAAGAAGGTATTGAAGCTGGCTCTTGTTGAAGAGCCATGAATGCCCTTCCTGCTGTAGCTTTTGATGACTGAGTTCAGTCACGTGTGATTGTAGCCGTCTTGGGCTCCCCGTTGTGAGTCACGTAATACACTCCAGGTAGTTTCAGAAGGAAGGGGTTGGCTGAGGGAGGTGGGTGCGGGCCGGTTGTTGACGGGCGTGCCTTCTGGCTGAGGGTCGAAGAGCAGGCCCCAGAGCCTCAGCGCGGAGGCCTGGCCGCCGATGGGGCCCCTGCTTCACCGCTGATGTGGGCCGGCTGCGCCCTCCCCTGCCCCGCCGTCCTTGGGACTCTGGGCCGCTGCCCACCCCCGGCCTGCACGTCGGAGCCCGCTTCCCAGGGCAGCTCGCCTGGGCTGAAGGCAGGTCAGGTGTCTTTGATCAGGGGAATTTCTGTCGTCATTTGCTTGCATCGAGCGGAGCTGAGGAAGGGGAGCTTGTGTTTGTGCTTTTATTCTGCTGTTCGAAGGCAGAGTTCCCACGGTGAGAAGCAGGGTAGGAGACCTTCCGAGTGGCGTGGACTCCCCCGTGGCGCGCTCGAGGGGCCGCGAGCGATCTGGAGCTGAGGGGGCAGTGTGTCCGTGCGCTGCTGTGTGCTCCTGTGGGAAATGCGTCCGAAGGTTGTGAGACACTCCTATTTAGTGTGATAATTCCGTTGTGAAAGGGTCTCTTAGAGCGTGGGTGTCCCAGATGACAAGTGTATTTTACCCTCTAACAGAGAGTTTTGAATGCATTTTTCATTGCTGTTCACTTCTGATTTACAGAAACAACTCCAAAATTTAGAAGATGCCTGTGAGGACATCATGCTTGCAGATGACGACTGCTTAATGATACCTTATCAGATTGGCGATGTTTTCATTAGTCATTCTCAAGAAGAAACACAAGAAATGTTAGAAGAAGCCAAGGTATGTTGAAATCTCTCCCTGGGGGGTGAAGTTTAACTCTTATATTAGGGTTTTATGTCATTATAAAGAATGTGTAATTATAGGTGTAGGGAAAATAAGGGATGCTAGCTAACATTTCATGGATCCTTCGAATGTCCGAGGCCTTCTCTGAATGCTTGTAAACATGATTTTGTTTAATCTCAAGGATGACTCTGTGGCGAATAGAGTCTTAGAGAGGTTATGGCACTCACTCAGAGTGACAAAGGGAATGATCTTTTGAGCCCAGAAGCTGTGGCCTAAATTAATAGTTTTCAGAAAGTACAGAATATCATACAACAGAAAAAGACGATCACTCGTGATCCCGCTGCCCAGAGTCACATCGCCCGTGATCCCGCTGCCCAGAGTTATATCCACGACACACAGTTTCGTGTGTTTCTTTTACGTTCTCTTCCTCTGCGTATTTTTGCTTCACATTTTGGTCGGTTAACGTCCTAGCGGGCGTGTTTTATTGTTCCAGTCGGTGTGCGTTTATCCAGCAGGTCTTCCCCGGGAGCCTGCTGGGGCCACCTGTGCGTTAAAAGCCTCACTTGTGATGGCCGTTTGGCGTCGTGTAGAGGACTTTGATCCAGCTCACTGTCCTCTCCTTGCAGCAGTTTGCTCTCGCTGTTTTTCTGTAGGGATTTCGTGGTGAACACTCTTATTAGAGCTTTGTTCACCTTTAGGAAGTTTCTTTAAGGAAAGAATCAGAGAAGTGTAACTGGGTCAGAGTATGGATTCACTGACAACATTTGGGCTTGTTAAAAATTCAGATTATTGAGTCCAGCGCCAAGAATTCCTTATTCGCGAGGCCTGGAGTGGCGCCCCGGTGACCTAACGAGTGTCCAGGTGACCTGGGGGCCCCCTTTGAGAACCACTGGCCAGATTTCTAACATGTTAACAATGCTGATACTAGACATTCTTCTTTTCTTCCACGTGTTCACGGGTATGTGTATTCTTTGTGATTCCGTTTTTTCTTTGTCATATTTAGGAAAATCCTTTGACCCTGGCCAGGAAGGGGTTTCTGACATTCTGTGCATTTTGTGTGGCGAAGTCCTCTGTCACAGATGAGACCCTTGTCACGGCTCTTTCAGAGTCTGGCTCCAGGGGCCTTGTAGTTAGGGAGCCTGCCGGGTTCTGACAGGTTGTCACTCCTAGTTATCGGTGGGATGTGAATTTTTATCATTTCCTCTAGCTCCATAGGTACTTTTGTGAAGTTGAAAGAGGCTGTGTCAGAAGGCAGGCCCATGGTAAACTGTTTACCTAAAATATTTATATATCATTCTTTCTTTATTAGGATATGATCATTTATTTATCTTACTCTGTTCTTTCAAGTCAGCCAGAACTGAGAAAAGCCTGACTTATTCTATAATAAGCAAATATAGATCATGCCCACATGCAGACTTTTGGTTTAGATTTAATTATCAGTATTATTTATCTGCATGTTCAAGTTTAGGAAGCATTTGACCTAAAATTCTTCCCAGATGTTACTTCATCCACAGATGCTCGGAAATCATCCAATTGAATAGAATTAATTAAAGTTTTTTTTTTTTGCAGAAAAATTTGCAAGAAGAAATTGACGCCTTAGAATCCAGAGTGGAATCAATTCAGCGGGTGTTAGCAGATTTGAAAGTTCAGCTATATGCGAAATTTGGGAGTAACATAAACCTTGAAGCTGATGAAAGTTAAACATTTTATAAAAGTTTTTTAATTTGTTTAATAAACTTGAATATTGTTTAAAATGATAATTTCCCTTCTTCAAATGAAATGGAAAGCAAAACTTTTTTTAAAATTTTCATTTATTTAATGGAAACTTGCCTATTTTCACGCCTTGCTTATTTATTTTATATTTTTAAAAGAAGACAGTGTTCATCTGTGCACTTTGCGTAACAGTCATATCAGGTGCGGGGGCTTCTGCTGTCATGTCATTAAATCAGTCGAGCAGCCTTTCACGTTTCTGTGTTGTCATTTAGAATATTTGTGCCATTTTCACTCAAGAAGATCCTAACAGTCACTCGCATCACGGTCGCGTCTGTGTCTATTTCAGCCGCCGCTTTGAGATGATGAAACCACTGCTTTCATCCCATGGTCCATCTGTCTCTTTTTACTCACTTCCCAACTGGCCCTTTGTCATATTCTAAAACATACGTGTATGCTTTATTTAAATATATGCAGTATACACTACATCTTAGTATATATGTTTCTTACATATATCGGTTTAAGAGTCCAGATGACAGAAACAAGGTGAGGCATGTTGAGCTTCATACGTAGAGCAGAGCAACCGAGATGAATCAACAGAAAGAGGTTTAGGTTCTTTTTTTTTAATTTCATTTTAGACTTTATTTTAGTGCTTTCTAATTAACTGTGGTTTATATTGATAATGATGTGGAAGTTAAACAGCGTGTATTTAAAAATAAGGCTTTTTTCCTTAAAGAGTACATTTACTCCCTACTGCCCTCCCCCAGAAGATAACCCTTTTGGGATTTGGAAGACTTAATTATACTAACTTTCCAGCAGATGGCACTGATACGCCGAAACACCAAGGGAGGCCTCTGCAAAAGTGAGGAGATGTCCAAGACTCACTGTCCAGAGTTTTCGAGGGAATGCCATTTTCTAATTCTCAAGGCTAAACACTGAATGTGTATTTTTTGGTTAAATGTTTAGAAACAGTTCAGCCTTAAAAGTAGGGGGAGAGAAAGTGAGTGTGTGAGTGTGTGTGTGTGTGTGTGTGTGTGTGAGACTCAATCACTCTGCAACCTCATGGACTATAGCCTGCCAGGCTCCTCTGTCCATGGACTTCTCCAGGCAAGAGTACTGGGTGGGCAGCCCTTCTCTTCTCCAGGGGGTCTTCCTAACCTAGAGATTAAATGTGGGTCTTCTGCACTGCAGGCAGATTCTTTATTGTTTGAGCCATCACAGAAGCCCAGAGGTAGACTACATAATTCTAAAGTTTTTCATGACCTAAAGGCATACTTTTAAGTTGCTGCAAATTTTCTCAAATAGTATATTCAAATCCTAGAAAATGACCATCACAAGGATATTTTTTCTTCTGTGCATTTGGTTGCAAGTGTGAGACTCGGAAATGTACCAGGAAATAGATAACACCCTCAAGTTAGAGTTTCCCTTGTGGCTCAGATGGTAAAGAATCTGCCTGCAGTGCAGGAGACCTGGGTTCAATCCCCAGGTTGGGAAGATCCCCTGAAGGAAGAAATGGCAACCCACTCCAGTATTCTTGCCTGGGAAATCCCATGAACAGAGAAGCCTGGTGGGCTACAGTCCATGGGGTCGCAAGAGTCAGACACGGCTGAGCGACCAACACTCACTCTCTCTCAAATTAGGAAACTTGGAGAAATTTGAGCCTGGTTCCAAAGCTGGAGGGTAAACCCTAGGAGCGTGGTGCCCCACGGGTGTCGGGGGGGTGCAGCCACCCCCTTCACTCTGGGACCCGCGGCAGGGCTGCCTTCGCTTCACGAGGCGCAGCTGGCCCGGGACATCCCTGCAGTGACTGCGCGGACTGGTCACCTCACTCTCCCTCCAGAGCCCAGCGGGTCCCCACCGTTGGCAGCCGGAATCCAGAGGCGGTCATAGAAGGCAGTCTGTTCCAGGGCCCGTGGGGAGATGGATGGATGGGTCTAGAGGGCCAGTTGGAAGACCCAGCAGAGGCTGGCTGAAACCGAACCGTTTAGAAGTTTTAACAGCGAAGCGAAGGCTCAGCTGACTGATGTGCGGGAAACGGAACCATGTAAGCGGCCAGGATTGAGGATGCAGTCAGTGCATTAGCAAGTAAGCCTAACACAAGAAAACAAAGATTTCACGGTGGGGAGGAAGAGGGACACAACTGGCTAACTTCTACCTTGTCTTCAAAGCTCACCTGTGAAGTGAATGTATAAAGGACATCAGAAACAGTTGACTCCCCTTTTAAGTTCATTTCTGAGGTGTCCCTCAGCTTTCTCTTATTTTCATTAGTGACGGCACTGGGCCGGGTGAAGGCTGCAGGCAGAACACACTGCATCTCAGCTGAGCCCTCCCTGCACTTTGGACCTGTTGATCTGAATCATCACCACTAGCTTTGTTTTTCAGTTGGAGTGTGATTGTGTTACGATGCTGTGAGTTTCTGCAACAGAGTGAGTCAGTTGTTGCAGGCATGTGTCCCCTTCCCTCCTGAGCCTCCCCCCCACCCCCCAGCCCGCCCCACCACTGTCCTCTAGACAGGAATCCTGATTTTTATGTACAGTCACTATTTTTAGAAAGTGCAACTTTTTAAAGCATTGCAGGTAAACAAAAGATACTTGTGGAATAAAATGGACCAGCAGGCTGCAAACTCCTGCACAACATGCTACGTCCTATCCAGGCCTTGATAGGAAGTAGAGAGCAGGTTATTGGTCTAGGAGCTTGCGCCACTGACTGCAGGTTTTAAATACTTCTCAAGTCTCCCCATTTCTCTCCATCTCCACAGCCACCAGTAGGCTTGTCCAAGCGATAAGAGCTCTAGTCAAAACCCTGACTGACAGGGGATGATGGGGAGTTCAGGGGTTTTGGAGAGGGACGTTATTTGATACAGAATTTTGACAGCTGGAAGCCAGGGGCCGTCTCTGAGGGGCTTTGAACAGAAAAGTGGTATATATGGTTGGAATGGGATTTTAGGATAATCGGGCAGTTCGGTGGTTTTCCTACAAAGTCGTGGAGGAAGGGTTACCGGATGTTCCTGCACTTTCTTTGGAACGTGGATCCACCCAGTTGGCAGGGGAGGGGGACTGGAGAGCGGGTGAGAGCGGCCGCCTTGACAGTGGCTGGGGAGCTGAAGGGGCAGGTCGGAGGGGAGAGCCAGGGAGAACGTGGTTTTAGCACGCAGGCCGAGCACAGCCTGCAACAGCTTTTCTTTGGCTCTCATAGTTTAAAAGTTTCTTCTTTAACGTTGCTGGCCGCAGTAAAACCGAGATCTCGCGTGAAGATCCAGTTTGCCAAGAGACATTTCCAGTCGCACCTGTAGCCGCTACCAGCGGACGGGGCGGGGGTCCAGCTAACCCGCCCCCTTCACTGCACAGTGCGGGGTCCTGCTCGCTCGGACTGCAACGCCCCCTCTCAAGGGCGCACAATCCCCGGGGAAGCCTGTGCGACCCCCCGGGAAGCCTGTGGACCGGCTAACTAACGCGGCCAAGTTGAGAGTGTTGGTTTATCCTGCGAGGAGGGGAGGAGAAGGTCAGGAGGCTGGCTTTGAACCCTTGGCTGTTGGAAAGGTGAGTTGAGACCTTTTTTTCCCCAGGGCCAGAGGGGCAACAAAATCCCCAGCTCTGCCGCCTCCCAGGAGAGGTGGGGCCGCCCGAGGTCGGGCCTCGGGAGCTGGGAGCGACCGAGGTGGGTCTGGGAGCGCCTGCCCGGCAGCGGCCTGCCCTGGGTCCTGGGAAGCAGCCGGGCTCAGAGAGGCCCAGGTCCTGGCACAGAGGCAGGGTCGGCACTTGAGCCCCTACTTCCCGGGTCCCCGTGAGCCCAGGGCCGTCTCTGGATCGCTGCTGATGCTGGTCAGTTGCTGAGTCACGGCCGACTCTTTGCGACCCTGGGGACGGTAGCCCACCAGGCTCCTTTGTCTTTGGGATTCTCCAGGCAAGAACACTGGAGTGGGTTGCCATTTCCTTCTCCAGGGGATCTTCCCGTCCCAGGGATGGGACCCGTGTCTCCTGCTTTGGCAGGTGGATTCTTCACCACTGAGCCACCTGGGAAGACCCCCAGGCAGGGCTGGGGAGGTGTACTTCAGGGCGATTTTCATCCTAGAGAGGTGCTTCTAATTACGGTTACCAGGGATTTTGTTAAAACAGGTTCTGGTTCGGTGGGTTCGGCTGGGGCCTGGACTTCTGCATTTCTGACAAGCTTCCAGAGTGTTCTGCTGTTGCTGGTCAGTTGGTCATGCACTGGTCAGCCTAGATGGCTTGTCGTGGAAGAGAAGAGGCTTAGGATTCAGGTGGGAGGAAAAGAGCCAGGAAAGGAGGCGGAGTCTGACTGGTCACAGGTGGAGAGTTTTCTGCACTAAATCCTGAAAAGTAACTTTCTCCATTAGGCATGATGTTGAGCATGTGAAGGATAGAATAATTGCCTTCAACTATTTATAGAAACTGGGGGCCAACCTCAGTGGTTTAACAAGCCTTCCAGGTGATTATGATTCAGTTAAAGATCCCTAGGCTCAAGAACGGAGAGGCAGTGGCGCCCACTCCAGTGCTCTTGCCTGGAGAATCCCATGGACAGAGGAGCCTGGTGGGCTGCAGTCCATGGGGTCGCGAAGAGTCGGACATAACTGAGCGACTTCACTTTCACTTTTCACTTTCATGCATTGGAGAAGGCAATGGCAACCCACTCCAGTGTCCTTGGCTGGAGAATCCCAGGGACGGGGGAGCCTGGTGGGCTGCCGTCTCTGGGGTCGCACAGAGTCAGACACGACTGAAGCGACTTAGCAGCAGCAGCAGCAGGCTCAAGTAATTGCAGCTGTGTGGGAGGAAGACACCTATAAGGCCAACAGAGAATTCTCGGCAGACGGTTTCAGCTGGGGGAGAGTAACGAGATAGGGAGCACCCAAGAAGAAGCTGACCGGTCTTGCCTGGGGTGCTGGTAGCTAGGGGTGTCCGGCTTGTTGGTTGGTGGCAAACAGCTTACAAGGTTAAACAGTGGGTCATGGAGATGTGGAGGCAGAAACGAGAAGCATTTTTACAAGAAAATGAACCGTGGAGGGAGGGCAGTAGGCTGTCATTTAGTGCCATTGCTTCAGCCAGAAGGGCCATTTTGGGTCTGTTTTCGAAGATCAGGGAATATATGAGTTCATCTAGGAGTAGATGGGGAGGAATCCAGGAGAGAAAGTGATGAAAAAACCAAGGGACAAGAGATGAGGAAGCTCAGCAAGGGAAGGGTCCGTGCGAGGGAAAGGATGGCGTTAGGCTTCTCCAAACAGTAACCTGGAAAGATGCGCAGTGCAGGTCGCGCTTATGCAAGCTCTTCCTTGAGGAACAAATGACAGAAAAAAATCAGAATGGTGACTGACTCTGGAGGGGAAGAAAGATATATGGCGGGGGAGACGAACCCAGGAAGCTGGTCATGGGTTGGTTGGTTTAGTTGCTAAATCCTGTCTGAGTCTTTGGGACCCATGGAATGTAGCCTGCCAGGCTCCTCTGTCCATGAGACTTCCCAGGAAGAATACTGGAGTGGATTGCCAGGTCCTTTTCTAGGGGATCTCCCCGCCCGTAGGATCGAACCCGAGACTCCGGCATTGCAGGCAGAGTCTTTGCCACTGAGCCGCCAGGATTCATAGCTGTTTACTTCAGTGTGTTATATTCAATGTGGATCCTTCGTGAAATCATTCACAATAGCAAGTTTTTATAAAATTCTGTTAGTTCTGGCAAAAACGAAATAGAATTGTGTGTTGTAAGGTTGTTGGAAGCGAAGTGAAGGTTGCTTGGTCGTGTCTGACCCTTTGTGGCTGCATGGACTGTACAGCCCTTGGAATTCTTCAGGCCAGAATCCTGGAGTGGGTAGCCTTTCCCTCTTCAGGGGATCTTCCCGACCCGGGTCTCCTGCCTTGCAGGTGGATTCTTTACCAGCTGAGCCACCAGGGAAGGCCTTGTAAGGTTGTTACTGATACGTAACCCCATCACTTTCAGCATTTTCTTGTGTCATTTGACATAAATCAGAGTAGTGTAACTCGATTTTAAAAGGCAAAAAAATAGTTTAACAACTAAAGGTGCAATTCTTTATGAAAGATTACATGTGTACAGGCACACAGACACACATGCCCACATGTGCTAGAGAGAACTTAACATTTGGCTTCAAGATTCGGTATGAGAATGTTGGAGAAGGGTAATTAGGGTTGGTTTGTTTGTAGGTGTTTCCCAGTAATTAATTTTCTGGGAGAGTCTGCATTCTGACCTCCGAGAATAATTCTAATGATACCAAGAACCAGTGCTGGGGGCTTATGTGCTGGCACTGTTCTGGAGGCCTTTTATGTATTAAATTTTTTCTCACGATAATGCTGTAGATTCTGTTATCGCTTCTTAGGGGACAGATGTGGTAAAAGGTTTATGAAGATTAAGCAGTTTGCCCCAGGTACTACAGCTTAGTGAGCAAAACGTGCTGCTGTTAATCAACGTGCAGACGGTACTTCCGAGGTTTCGTTGGTGTTTTATTTGTGTCCTTTTACTGATGAAAAAGAATTTCAGAATTTTCACATCTCATATAAAGGTATATGTGTGTGTACATATAAAATATAAAGATTAGAAAAAGAGGGAAGGGACTTCCCTGGTCGCCCAGTGGCTAAGACTCTGTGCTGCCAGTGCAGGGGGCCAGGGTTCGATCCTCGGTCAGAGAACTAAGCCCTACACGCCACGACTAATTCCCAGCACAGCCAAATGAATAAAAAAAATATTCAAAAAGAGGGAAAAGAGAAAGGGTGGAAATGAGTAAAAATGAGAAAAGTGAATACATTGGCACAGAGTCCACACATTAGGTTAACACATTTGAGATTCCGGTGGTTAAGGCAAAGAAAGAAAATGATGTCTAATAACCACATTAGAAAGAGTGAAAACAAAGAAAAGTTGTCAGAGGATTAAACCCTGAAAAAAACTTCCCTTTTGACTTTGAGCAAAATACGATAGACGTTAACTTCAACACCAGTTGAAAACAGATGCAGGAGCAGAATTCACACGGCCACTCTCATAGCCACTTAACAGTTAACCTCAGTCCAGTGGAGGGAAATCCGAGAGAGGCTGCTGATAACCAGCCACCATCCGTATAGCTGGCACAGTCTGAGCACTTGACCCTCTAAGGAACAGGCTATTGATATCACTGTCTCCATTTTACAGATGAGAACACGGAGGCCCAGAGAAATTAGATGCCCTGCTGGAGGTTCCCCGGTCTTCAGTGGAGCCAAGGCTCAAATCCAAGCAGTGGGGCTTCAGTCGCTGCACCTAGCCCTCGAGCGCAGTACTGATGTGCAAGTGTACAATCTTGGGGCAGATCCTGTAGATCTGAGGACACACGTGGGTCGTTTCACGTTCAGAATCTCCCCTAGAAATGGGTAGGAATCAGAGAGCAGAGTACTGACGGCCTTGGCTCTGAGCCATCATAAAGGACCCCTCTCCCTGGGAACCCATTCCAGCGCCATCCTGAGAGATGAAGGGAGGTCTCTGGTTGTGCCAGAGGACATCTGCAGTCTTGGACTTGGCCTTGCCCACCTTGCGGACTTGGCCAGTGTGCACAGGAACGTTGGGTGCGTGGGGCGTGGTCATTGCTGTTGGAAAGGAAAGGTGAACACTGGTCATGACTTCTCATTTATTTTGTAATGATGTATCCAGCATTCACACTTGTGTCACAGTTTGGAATAACATTGGAATTGTTGGTAGAGTTTGTCTGGTGGGTGTCAACAGAACTCGTGATGACACACATGTCAGTAAGCGGAGGCATTAGGCAGTGGAGCCGAACCTTCCTAGGACGTGGCGGCGCTGGCAGACAATGGGCCTGAGAGCACTTGCGGTGACTTAACAATCTGCTAATTATCTTGAAAGTGATAAGTGAACGGGTTGGTCGCTCAGCTGTGTCTAATTCCATGTGACCCCCTGGACTGGAGCCCTCCAGGCTCCTCTGTCCATGGGATTCTCCAGGTAAGAACACTGGAGTGGGGTGCCATCCTCTTCTCCAGGGGCTCTTCCAGACCCAAGGACTGAACCTGGGTCTCCTGTATTACAGGAGTACTCTTAACCATCTGAGGCACCAGGGAAGCCTAATTTCTTAAATCAGCTCAAACTCCTGAAGTCCAAATTACAGCAGCTGGCAGTGGCAAAACCAACTGTAATTAAATGAGCCCCCAAATCTGATGAGGCGTGTCCACGATGCCTCGATTTGGCCACTTCCCCACCGAGGTCTCCACCGTGGCCCAGTGGCTATGAGGGGTCACGTGGGCTCTTGCTCGTTTCTTCTGATGAGCCTCCTGCCTCCATTCCTTCTCAGACACACTCCCTTCTACCCACATTTTAACCCGGTAGCCAGATATATTTTTTAGATTACAAATCTGATTCCCCACCCTTCAAAAAAAAAAAAGAGAGAGAGAGTATTCTCTTGGAGAGCGTTCAGTTCAGTTCAGTCGCTCAGTCGTGTCTGACTCTTTGCGACCCCATGAATCGCAGCACGCCAGGCCTCCCTGTCCATCACCAACTCCTAGAGTTCACTCAGACTCACGTCCACCGAGTCAGTGATGCCATCCAGCCGTCTAATCCTGGGTCATCCCCTTCTCCTCCTGCCCCCAATCCCTCCCAGCATCAGAGTCTTTTCCAATGAGTCAACTCTTCGCATGAGGTGGCCAAAGTACTGGAGCTTCAGCTTCAGCGTCATTCCTTCCAAAGAAATCCCAGGGCTGATCTTCTTCAGAATGAACCGGTTGGATCTCCTTGCAGTCCAAGGGACTCTCAAGAGTCCTCTCCAACACCACAGTTCAAGAGCATCAATTCTTCAGCGCTCAGCCTTCTCACAGTCCAACTCTTACATCCATACATGACCACAGCAAAAACCATAGCCTTGACTAGACGGACCTTAGTCAGCAAGGTAATGTCTCTGCTTTTCAATATGCTATCTAGGTTGGTCATAACTTTCCTTCCAAGGAATAAATGTCTTTTAATTTCATGGCTGCAGTCACCAACTGCAGTGATTTTGGGGCCCCAAAAAATAAAGTCTGACACTCTTTGCACTGTTTCCCCATCTATTTCCCATGAAGTGATGGGACCAGATGCCATGATCTTAGTTTTCTGAATGTTGAGCTTTAAGCCAACTTTTTCACTCTCCTCTTTCACTTTCATCAAGAGGCTTTTTAGCTCCTCTTCACTTTCTGCCATAAGGGTGGTGTCATCTGCATATCTGAGGTGATTGATATTTCTCCCGGCAATCTTGATTCCAGCTTGTGCTTCTTCCAGCCCAGCATTTCTCATGATATACTCTGCATATAAGTTAAATAAGCAGGGTGACAATATACAGCCTTGACGTACGCCTTTTCCTATTTGAAACCAGTCTGTTGTTCCATGTCCAGTTCTAACTGTTGCTTCCTGACCTGCATACAGGTTTCTCAAGAGGCAGGTCAGGTGGTCTGGTATTCCCATCTCTTTCAGAATTTTCCACAGTTGATTGTGATCCACACAGTCAAAGGCTTTGGCATAGTCAGTAAAGCAGAAATAGATGTTTTTCTGGAACTCTCTTGCTTTTTCCATGATCCTGCGGATGTTGGCAATTTGATCTCTGGTTCCTCTGCCTTTTCTAAAACCAGCTTCAACATCTGGAAGTTCATGGTTCACGTATTGCTGAAGCCTGGTTTGGAGAATTTTGAGCATTACTTTCCTAGCGTGTGAGATGAGTGCAATTGTGTGGTAGTTTGAGTGTAGTGGAAAAGAAAACCCCTCTCACGGCCCATGTGGTGTCCACCCGGCCTGCTTCTCCCCTGCCCCGGCCTCTCTGCACAAGCCACACTGGCCTTCCCGTTCCCCAGGTCTGTCAGTTCCTTTTGGTCACAGAAGCTGTGCGTCCTCCAGATCACACCCCCCCGTCGCCTTTGCAGCCACCCCCTCTCCTGTGCAGCACGTGCAGCTGAAACACTGGTGTTGGTAGTTCTCTGTACAAACTGTTGGTGTGTCTTCCTCCTCAGATGCAGTCAGGGGCCATGCTGATCTTGTATCCTCAGCCCAACCCACTGTGCAACCTGGCCCACCCTAGAACTCAACCCTTATTATGGCCCAGCAGTTCCACTCCTTGGGAGGGATTCAGTAGCCAGGCGAGGTTGTATCCATCAAAAGAGATGAGTGGAAATGCTCATAGTGACTTTAACAGCCAAACCTTGGCAGCAGCCAAATTGCCATCAACAGGAAAATGGATACATAAACTGTGGTCTATTCAAATTAATACAATGAAATACTATACAGCAATTTAAAAAAAAGAGCAAATTAGTGTGACATGCAAGAAAAAGGATGAATCTCACAAAGTTCTGTGAAAGAAGGAAGACACAAACCAGTGTATCTTTTGTGATTACTCTCCTAGGAAGTTTAGCAATAAGGGAAGTCACCTGTCAGAGAAGGAGAATGGTTAGGAAGCTTTTGCTAAACACAGGCAGCCTGTGGAGCCCTTGGCAAGCCTTGACTCACACACAATCCGCAAACCCTGTGTCACTGATTCTTTTTGGATCCCGTTTGTCAGATGAGGGAAGCTCTGTGAGGAGTGTCGACTTGAAAAACAGTCACCACCTGAAAGCTGAGAGTGATGTTTTATCTGGTGGGGTTTTTAAAACTTCAAGCCTGGGAAACCGCATCTCAAGGGACCCTGAGAGTACTGTCCCCAGCAGCTGGGGAGGGTCAGCTTATAGAGGAATCTGCAGGAGGGGCAGGCAGTCTGAACATCAAAAGAGTACTGTTAACTAAAGAAAACCAATTATCTCAAGGAATCTAGTTCTTTTGCATGTGCGCTAAGTTGCTTCAGTAGGGTCCGACTCTTTGCAGCCGCAAGGACTGCAGCCCGCCAGACTCCTGTGCCCGTGGGATTCTCCAGGCGCAAACACGGAGTGGGCGGCCGTGCCCTCCTCCGGAGATCGAAGCCTTGTCTCCTCGTTTCCTGCGTTGGCAGCTGAGTCCTTGCGCACCAGCACGGCGGGAAGGTGGAGTCAGGCTTCCCTGAGATCTCTCCTTCCGCAGGCACCTCACCTGTCTGGGGCCAGCGCCCTGTTTTCGCATCCTGAGCTCCCTTTCCTCTGGGCTCCCCGGAGGAACGGCTGCCGGGACGGCTGTAGGGCGGGCGGCAGGCTCTCCGCTCCCTGAGCCCCACGTGGCTCGCCGGCTCCCTCCAGGGAGGCTCGTGGGTGCGGCGCCCTCGTGTACTCCGCCTCCCAGGAGGCACACTGGCGAGACCACGCTGGCTGAGCCGGAGTCCCTGCTGCTCCAGGTGGCCCTGTGCTGCCCTGAGATCGTATCAGCTGCTGCGCAGGAACGGGCCGCTGGGGCCGCTGGGCCACAAGGCTGCGCGAGGCAGCAGACGCCCGCAAGCACCGGCCTGAGGCTGCACAGGGCTCAGCACTCCTGTGGTTCGTCCTAGGAGAAAACGGAGGCTCAGAGCGGCGCTCGAGGCCGGCTGACTACGCGGCGTTGCCTTCGTGCGCTTTAGACTGAACTCTGTTGTGCGGGTTGATTCTAAGTGACTGCCTAGTTTCCCTGAACCACAGTGCTTGCGTAATGATTTCCATGGTCCTTGAGCACGTTTGCCTTTCTGAGCCGTTCCCTCCACACGACAAATAGGATAAAGTATAGTTTAGGG
Source organism: Redunca redunca (assembly GCA_006410935.1). Taxonomy (NCBI): domain Eukaryota; kingdom Metazoa; phylum Chordata; class Mammalia; order Artiodactyla; family Bovidae; genus Redunca; species Redunca redunca. Next base: position 16,861 of record SJYQ01001363.1, read on the forward strand.
TTGCCTTGGCATAAAGACAAATGTAACTCAGGCTGGATTAGTACATTCAGTATATATATATGTTTTCTTTCTAATTTTGAAAGAATTGAAAATGTTTTCGTGGGCTCCTAAGTCACCATCGGAGCCCCAGGCATTGTGTCCACGGGGCCTAACTGGGTCCGATTGTCAGTGCCAGTGGTGAAGACGGTGGCTTTCTCTGGGTGAGGAAGGGAGGAAAACGCATTTGAAGGCAGAATTCTTCTTGGATGGGAAGAGATTCTACTTCTTTCTTTTTTTTAAATTGCCATAGTTACTATAAAAGATGTAGTCATTAGCATGAAATGGCATTTGAGTTTAAATGATAGTGAAAACTTGGTGTAATAATGAAAAAGCAGAAAACGGCCTTTAAAAAAAGAGACCCCAGTTTACTGAAATGGTGTTTTGTATCATTTTATCTGATTTGGAATGGGGTGGGGAGAAGGAATTGATGAAATGTATAAAATGCTGGTTTTTAAATAGGCCTTGATGTAAATAATGAGTCATGCTTTCAGCCTTTCAAAATATATGATTCTAGTTTCAAGTTAAATGATAGTTTATTGGAGCCAATATAAATACATGGAGGACGATAGCATCAAGTATTACTCAGAATACAGGTTTCCCTGAAAGTTTTATATTACCTATTTGCCTTGAGTCTGAACCATTCTAGAAGGCCTTTGAAAAACCACAGAAGGAAGAAAAGAAATCCCTCAGGCAACTTTGATGGTATTTGTCCCTGGGATTTGAATAGCTCTTAGCTAGTAACTGGTGTTTGTAACCGCTTGTGGAGGTCTTTAAAAGCACGAAAACGCATAGGAATGGGGAACTAATTAACAGAATGCACAAGCTCTAACTTTTACTCAGCAGGGTCCTTACGCATCCTCATTCTGCGCACTTACCCACGGCCCTGTGCGGCAGGACAAGGGGAAAGTATAAAATATGGGTGACTTTTGGTGTTACAGTTCAGTTCAGATCAGTTCAGTCACTCAGTCGTGTCCAACTCTTTGCAACCCCATGAATCGCAGCACGCCAGCCTCCCTGTCCATCACCATCTCCCGGAGTTCACGGAAACTCACGTCCATCGAGTCAGTGATGCCATCCAGCCATCTCATCCTGGGTCGTCCCCTTCTCCTCCTGCCGCCAATCCCTCCCAGCATCAGAGTCTTTTCCAATGAGTCAACTCTTTGCAGGAGGTGGCCAGAGTACTGGAGTTTCAGCTTCAGCATCATTCCTTCCAAAGAACACCCAGGGCTGATCTCCTTCACAATGGACTGGCTGGATCTCCTTGCAGTCCAAGGGACTCTCAAGAGTCTTCTCCAACACCACAGTTCAAACGCATCAATTCTTCAGCGCGCAGCCTTCTTCACAGCCCAACTCTCACATCCATACGTGACCACAGGAAAAACCATACCCTTGACTAGACGGACCTTAGTTGGCAGAGTAATGTCTCTGCTTGTGAATATGCTGTCTAGGTTGGTCATAACTTTTCTTCCAAGGAGTAAGCGTCTTTTAATTTCATGGCTGCAATCACCATCTGCAGTGATTTTGGAGCCCCAAAAAATAAAGTCTGACACTGTTTCCACTGTTTCCCCATCTATTTCCCATGAAGTGATGGGACCGGATGCCATGATCTTAGTTTTCTGAATGTTGAGCTTTAAGCCAAATTTTTCACTCTCCTCTTTCACTTTCATCAAGAGGCTTTTTAGCTCCTCTTCACTTTCTGCCCTAAGGGTGGTGTCATCTGCATATCTGAGGTGATTGATATTTCTCCCGGCAATCTTGATTCCAGGTTGTGTTTCTTCCAGTCCAGCGTTTCTCATGATGTACTCTGCATATAAGTTAAATAAGCAGGGTGACAATATACAGCCTTGACGTACTCCTTTCCCTATTTGAAACCAGTCTGTTGTTCCATGTCCAGTTCTAACTGTTGCTTCCT